>CM042146.1:95668676-95727774 GCA_023376005.1 Doryteuthis pealeii | reverse complement strand
AAGAGAGAGATGAGCGAGCTTAAGTTGATTCCCTCCAAACAATTTGTCACGTTGCTCAAAGGTTAATTCTTGAATGCATTTGATAATAATGATGAGCTCGAGACTATCATCATCAATCCAGATTCGTTTTTAGCAGTTTTTTGAAAGTTCTTCTTGCTAAAGGAAGTTCTCCCTCGAAGTGGTTCTGTCAAAATAGTTTTTTCTCTTTTATTCACTCATTCTATTCAAAAGAAAGTCGTTATTATTCTTCTAATCTGAGTTCATTTTGCTCAATATTATGAACTAACGATTAGTTTTGCATTTGCTTCCGGTAGGATAGCAGCAGTAGCGAGCCGCTGTGGGCGGTTTAAGTGGACAAAGAGTTAAATTGTGGATATGGAATTGAGGTTCGTAGCGAAGTTAATCTATACATATATAAAGGGCAGTTGTGTGTGATGTTTCCGAAAAATAAACTTCGAAATAAAACAATTAACAACAAAGTAAATATATATACACATTAACAACAAAGTAAATATATATATACATATTAAATATCACCAGGGCTTGATTTTTGAGCAAAAATAATGAAGATTTGATTTATATTCCTGAAGATAATTATTTTATATATATTTGAAAGTGAAACTCAAAAACCTACAATTATACTTACATTAGATATAAAAATAAATAATTCTAGCTGAATATAAATAAATACTATTAAAAATTGTCGAAATATGATTGAATATAACAGACTAGATTTTCTTTTTGGATTTGATATTTTAATTAGTAGACATTGTTTTTTTTCTTTTCAGAGTGGCTGGATCAACGCAACTTCTTTTTGTTCATAGGGATTTTAATGGGGCTTACTACCAGCATCCAACTCACGATTCAATAATAATGGATCTGTGGGACTAACCGTTTTTACTCTCCCACATCTACCCAGGTGATGCCGGGTAGCCGCTTCTAGTCTATAACTAAAAGGTGATTCGTAGGGATATAAATAAAATCTATCCTTGGATGAGAAAAGTGATCTGTTTTTAAGCATATCAGCAATAAATCACGTGCCACTGACCTGGAATATGGATGGGAAGATGTTGGCTAATTCTTCCCTCACTTCTGGCGGACCATGTTAGTAATGGTGGTAGTGGTAGCATCGTGTATAAATATGGCACACAAGTTATTTAGAGGGATGTAGAAAGAAAAAGAAAAAAAGAAAAGATGATGGAATATCGAGTTGAAAATTGATGATGTGTGATCGATTATCTTTGGACGTGAGCAGATTGGAAAAAAAAATCCAGATACATGTGTGTAACTATTTAGCAAAAGAAAAGCCTTTCTTCTTAACATCTGAAAGTAACATAACATTTTCATATCTTTTTTTTTTATGTGAGTGGTTATATGTATATATTTGAAACTAAAAAACCTAAAATTATACTTACATTAGATAGATAAATAGATAATCCCAGCTGAATATAAACAAATACTATTAAAAATTGTCGAAATATGTTCGAATTCACACACACACGCACACACACACGCACAGGCAGCACATAAACACGCACGCAACACACACACGCACAGGCACACATAAACACGCAGCACACACACACACGCACAGGCACACGTACGCATAAACACGCACGCACACACAGGCACACGTACGCATAAACACGCACGCACACACACACACACATATATATATATATATATATATATATATATATCATTGTATTTATACACACACATACATACACACACACACATATAACAATATATATACAAACCACACACACAATATACATATATATATATACAAACACACATATATACACACACATATACACACACACACAGCATATACGACAACAACACAATTATACACACACACACACATATATAGACACACACACACACATAATATAGACAATAACAGCACAATATATACACACACACATATATATATTATATATTATATATATATATATATATATATGACTGTTTAAATCACTTATTTTTTAAGGAAATGTAAAATTATAGTAGCAATTATCATTTTTTAATTTAACATTCAATAAATGAGAAAATTATAAAACTTGACGTCTCACTCAGCTTACACGGAAAACTCCAATATATACATACAATGCATATATATATATATATATATATATATATATATATATTTATATTATACTAGCGGATTTTACCTGGCATTTCTCGGATTTAAATATGTTGAATATGATTAGTAACCTTATTTATTTACAAATAATACCTTAATCTTGTCAGTATGGGGATTCTCGTAACATAGGATTTTGCACTATATGTTCTTATTCGATAAATACGTCACCAATGCATTCTTTATTTACCTCTCTATTAATAATGGAGATTCGCTTCCGGTTTTTGTCTGTAACAAAAATTACGTCACTGCTTACGTCACATTACCCAACACATAATCCAACGTCATAACATAGAATAAATATACTCAAAATGTGAGCATGCAACGTTAGACAATCCTCATTGTTTCAATAAATAGATGCCTGGTGTTATATATTTATATATAGATTGTTTTATTCTAATATAATATTTAAAGTTATCGGAACTGTTTCCATTTCAAATTGTCTTTCTTATTTTTCTTTTTTTTTTTACTCCTTTAATTAATTTGACGATTTTACATACTTATGGGTGCACACTCTATGACATTGAATTTTCAGCTCCCATCCCCTCAGGCAATATCTTTCAAAAAATTATTTTTTACATCGCCTAGGCGGCGTCTTTTTATTTGGCTAGTATTAATAATGGAGATTCGCTTCCGGTTTTTGTCTGTAACAAAAATTACGTCACTGCTTACGTCACATTACCCAAAATCGTCATAACAGAATAAATACACTCAAAATTTGAACATGCAACATTAGACAGTCCTCATTGTTTTTTTAAAACAAGTTTTAATAAATACATGACTGGTATTATATATCTATATATAGTTTGTTCTATCTTAATACATATTCAAAGTTTACATTTCAAATTGTTTTATTTTTTAATCCTTTAATGAATTTGATGATTTTAATTACTTAGGGTACAAACTCGCTGACATTGAATTTTTTACTCCCACCACTCAGGCAATATGTTTCAAAAATTTATTTTTACATCGCCCGGAGGGTGTTAATTATTTTGTACTAGTGTTACTAATATGAAACATTATTTGATAAGTGGACCAGAATGCCCCCAAATGAAACTGAAATGAAAGGTCAGTTTTAATAGCGGCTTATAATGTCTCATAAAATTTTGCCCATACTGATCTGATAATACATCGTAAACTATCATTTTGATTTGCATTTTTCCTAGTATCGACAAAGACCTGTAAAAATCGTTAACAAATGCTCACCATCTTTTGCTTGTTCACAGTCTTCCTTTTATATGTCAGGGTATGACGTTAAATTCTATCTTATGGTGAAGTTCCAATTCTGGAGCTCTAGGGAATGGGGACTAGCCTTTCATCATTATCACTCCAGGGTCCACTCTGACCCAGAGTGGCAGTACCAGTCAGGGTCTCATTTATGTGTTAAATAGAAAAAATGAATTTTAAAAATATGTGTTTAAAAACTTGTGTTTTAAAATAGTGAGTACCTATCAAGAATGAATAGAACAAAACGTCTTCAGTATAAAATAATCCAATAAGAGTTAACATGCCGTAAGATCCAATCAGCCAATCAACCAAGAATTTTGTATTGCTTCGACGTTAAGAGAAATCAAAACGAAGACAGATAAGTTTTCCTGAATTTTGAATTAATTTGACACATCCAGATTTACTCGGATAGACAAAACCCTATGTAGAATTATTAATAGTAAAAAAAAAATACAAGAATAAAATAAAACAATAGTAGTTTTATATTTGAGACAACCACTAAAGAGGAGAAAATAAAATATTTACTGAATCCTGTTGTGGACAGCCTAGCACACCTTTCGTAGAATATAAATGATCTGGTCCAAGACTATTTGTACACTGTTGTTTCAGAACATCTGCGTGATTGCTGAAGCTTGCTTCAGAGCGCTTCGGTCTCTGGAACGGCTTGGTAATAAAATTAACAGCGTCGATCCCGGGGGGCTATCCCCCCCCCAGACAATACCTGCCCCCTTGATTTAAAGAGGCAGGGATGAGTTTATTGCCCAGCGTCTAAGGCGCCCCCTCGAGTGGTATGCCGAATTGGTCGACGCATTTTTTGTGCTTACAAACCCATAAGCTTCGGCTTGTGGGTGGTCCCACGTTAATAGGGCCTTGTGCCTAACCCGTACAAGTGTGGTACGAGGTAAATATCTTGAGCTGGCTTCAGAGCGCTTCGGCCTCTGGAACGGCTAAGTAAAATTAATAGTGTTGATCCCAGGGAACTAACCCCCCAGGCAATAGCTGCCCCCTAGATTTAAAGGGACAGGGCAGGGTTTATTGCCCAGCGCCTGAGGCGCCCGCCTCGAGGGAGAATGCCGACGCATCTTTGGTGCCTACCACCCATAAACTTCGGCTTGTGCGTGGGCCCACATAAAAATGTCCTTGTGTCACGCGCTCATAAGTGGGATGAGAGGCAAATACGCTGAGACTGCGAAGATTACGGAACCATTATGCGAACCGTCTACCTTGATGTTTTAGCACTCTGTTGTGAGTTACTCTATGTCTGGCGCAAACTGTATTTGAATGAACTAGAATAGAGAATCTTGTATAATCCAGTATACAACCGAATCCATAGATGCAGAGGCATTTGTAAAATTCCCTGATTATCATTAATTGAATTCTGCAATACATTTTACAATACAAATAATACTACATTTCCCGGAAAGTACACTCAATTAATGTCAAGCTTTAAATAGATATACCGTCTAAATCTTTGAAAAAATATAAAATAAAAGTTAATCTTAAAAATATATATACTTTTCTTTTAGTTTGAAATATTCTCGAACGATATTTTCAGGTTACATTAAGGAGTAAATTAAGAAAAGCCTCCCTACAACTATAATTGGATTTCAGTTGCCGTTTTCGTGTATGTAACAATGATCGATAGGAATGGGAATGATATCTAATGGTTTTACAATTTAATTTTATTTAATTTTACTCCTTCTTTTCTCCTTACAAGAATAGGACACGTTATCAGCTAAAAAGGGAAACAAATAAATAAAATCGGCGATTTATTTAAATCGCTGTATATTTCAATAAAAAGAAGAAGAAGAAGAAGAAGAAGAAAAGAAGAGAAGAAGAGCGGAGCATTGAAGAAGAAGAAGAAGAAGAAGAAGAGAAGAAGAGAAGAAGAGTGGAGCATTGAAGAAGAAGAAGAGTGAGCATTGAAGAAGAAGAAGAAGAAGAAGAAGAAGAAGAAGAAGAAGAGTGGAGCATTGAAGAAGAAGAAGAAGAAGAAGAAGAAGAAGAAGAAGAAGAAGAAGAAGAAGAAGAAGAAGAAGAAGAAGAAGAAGAAGAAAGGAAGTAGCAGGAGGGGTGTAGCAGGAGGAGTATGACTAAGAGAGAAAAATGAAGCGAAAACAAAAGACTAGACGCTGAGAAAGAGGAACAGAGAAGAAGAAGAAGAAGAAGAAGAAGAAGAAGAAGAAGAAGAAGAAGAAGAAGAAGAAGAAGAAGAAGAAGCAGGAGGGGAGTAGTAGGAGGGGTGTGCCTTAAGAGAAAGACGAATAGAGTTGACAAGTGGAGAGAAAGATTAAAAGACAAAAAAGAGTAAGAAGAATTGCGAAAACACAGCGAGAATAAGGAAAAGAGAAAGAGAGAAAGAAAACACATATCAAATTGGCTGAGAGAGATGGGTGACAGAGAAGAAGACAAAAAAAGATGAAGAGGATCTAAAGTGAAAGAGGGACAGGGAAGGAATAAAGAGAGAAAGAACAGAATAGAGAGAGAGAAGTAGAGAAAAAAGGGTGAAGTCAAAAGAAGAGAAAGAATATCTAAAGAGAAAGAGAAACAAAGATTGCACAAAGAGAGAAAGAACAAAAGAAGAAAGAAGATAAAGAGGTTTTGAGAAAGAGAAAAAGAGGTAGAAATAACAGAAGACAGAAAGAGAAGGAGGAGCAGATAAAAAGATAAAAGAAAGGAAAGAGACAATGAGAAAGAGGAAGAGAGAATCAAACAAAAGGAGAGATAGAAAACTCAGAGAAATACGAACTAAAGAGACAGAAAGAGAAAGAAAGAGAAAGAGAAAGAGAGAGAGAGAGAGAGAAAGAGAAAGAGAGTGAGATAGTGAGCAAAAGACGCTAAGTAGAGATAGAGAAAGAGTGATAGAGAAAGAGAGAGAGAGAGAGAGAAAGAGAGTGAGATAGAGAGCAAAAGACGCTAAGTAGAGATAGAGAAAGAGTGATAGAGAAAGAGAAAGAGAAAGTGAAAGAGATGGAGATAGAGAGCAAATGATGCGAAGAGAAAGATAGAGAGGGAAAAAACGAGAAAAAGAACATAGAAATAGAAAGAGGATTAGGAAAGAATGCGAACTAAGGAGACAGAGAGATAAAAAAAGAGAAAGAGTGAGAGAGAGAGAGAAAGAGAGAGAGAGAAAGAGATAGATAGAGAGAGAGAGAGAAAGAGATAGATAGATAGATAGAGAGAGAGAAAGAGATAGATAGATAGATAGAGAGAGAGAGAGAAGACGCAAAGAGAAAAATAAACAGAGAGGAAAAACGAGAAAAGAACACAGAATTAGAAAGAGGATTAGGAAAAAATACGAACTAAGGAGACAGAGAGTAGGAGAAAGTGAAAAGTTAGAGAGAGATAGAGAAAGTTAGAGAGAGAGAGAGAGAGAGAGAGAGAGAGAGAGAGGGGAGGGACGCGAAGGGAAAAATAGACAGAGAGGAAAACGAGAAAAAGAACACAGAAATTGAAAGAGGATTAGAAAAAAACAATTCGTAAGAGACAGAGAGAATCATACAAACCGATAGGAAGCAAATACAAAGGGAATGAAAAACACAGAATACACACACAGAGAGAGAGAGAGAGAGAGAGAGAGAGAGAGAGAGAGAGAGAGAGAGAGAGAGAGAGAGAGAGAGAGAGAGAGAGACAAAAGTTACGAAAAGAAATACGAACAGAGAAGACGAAAAACATAAGAGAAAGATCACAAACTAGAAAGAGAAAGAGAAACAGAGAAAAGAAAGAAAAGACACAAAAAGAAAGAATAAGTGAGAAGAAAAAAGGAGTGGAAGCAAACTCAAAGGGAAAAAAAGAACAAACAATACAGAAAGAGAGAGAGGGGTCAAAGAGAGAGAGAGAGAGAGAATAAGGTACGAAAAGAAATACGAGTAGATTCCGAGAGAAAGAACACAATCTAGAAAGAGAAAGAGAAACAGAAACAGAGAAAAGAAAGACAAAAAAATAAAGGAGAAGAGAGAAGCAAAAAAGGAGAGAAAGTAAACTCAAAGAGAAAGAAGAACTAACAATACAGAAAGAGAGAGAGAGGGGGAGAGAGAGAGAAGGGGAGAAGTAAGTGCGAAACGTTCTGTACGCGAGGTATTTTTGTGTAAAAAGCACCGGATAAAGCAACAGGGGGAGAGGTGACAGAGAGAGAGAGAGAGAGGGAAGAGAGAGGGATATGAGAGGTAGGGAAAGAAATAGGGAGTGAGGGATGATTTACTGCGAGGGAGAGAGAGATGGGGAGAAGAAAGTGCTCAACATTGTGAACGAGAAGGATTTTTGTGTAAAAGGGCACTGGATAAAACAATAGGGGAGACAGAGAGAAAGAAGAAGAGATGAATAGAGACAGAGGCAGGAGAGAAGAGGAAAGAGAAAGACTTTAGATTTAGAGAAGGGTAGAGAAAGAAAGAAAGAAAGAAAGAAAGAGTGTGAGAGAGAGAGAGAGAGAGAATAAAAAGTACGAAAAAATACGAGTAGATTCCGAGCGATAAAACACAATCTAGAAAGATAAAGAGAAACCAGAGAAAAGAAAGAAAAGACACAAAAAGAAAGAAGAAGAGAGAAGCAAAAAAAGAAAGAAAAAGACAGATAAAAAAAAGTGTGAAACGTGAAAAAGAGAAGATGGAAATAAAGAGCGTAGCTGAACCCTTTAAAATGAGATATATAAGCCTACAAAGAAGAGAGAAACCTACAAAGAAGATGGAATTTTAAAAGAAAGGTGTTGGATGTGAAAAAAAAAGATGAAAAATGGCAAGGAATAGATGAATGCGTACAGTGACTAAAGACCGGAAGAAGAAAATGGTAAAAAAATATATAGAACAAACAAACAAAAAACACGACAAAAAACATACCAAACAAAAGAAAAATAATAATAAACGAAAAAGAAAATTCACTAGGATTTATAAATCGTAAATTTAATCCGATTTCAATGGTATGGGAAGGGTGGGAATATCGCTAACACGATCAATCAGAAAGAGATTTTATGGCAAAACTTTTGGACCAGCGAGTCATGGCGTTGGATAATTACATAAGGAATATGTTATCCGTTTGCAAGGAAATAGAAGAAGCCCAAAGCGACAGTTTTAGAATATCCAAAGGCTTTATAGTTATAATTTGTAGGAATGAGACTTTCGTGATTAGAGTGTACACTTGAAGACTTGTTTGTGTATGTCTATTAAAACAGAGAAAACACCATCGATCTGTTATTTTGATACTCTTACCATGAGAATATTGGCTACAGTTCAAATTCCTTCGGTATAATTAATGATTGGTTTAGCTCGAGTGATAAGTTTTTGTTTAATGTTTGGCCGAAAGATTATTTTCAATAGAATAAGTTGAAAATACAGAAATTCAGAAATATGAATTTATATAACACTGAGAAAATGACGTTTTGTAAGCGTAATAATTAATTAGACTAAATAAGCAATAGATGTGCCTACTATCGTAGATAGGGAAATAGATACATACGGAATAGGAATAGGATGGTCCCATTGGGGGAGTCTTACCCATCTGCAGAGGTGCAGTCGGTGCATTCTAACGCCCCGTCCTACAGGGTGGTAGGAATAGGAATAGGAAGGGATGTGGAGAGAGAAATAAGTAGATACATTGATAGATAGAAAGATCAATAGATAGATTGATAAGGAATAGGATTAGATAGATAGATAGATAGATAGATAGATAGATAGATGGATGGATAAGGAATAAGATGATATAAGATAGACATATAGATAGTTATGGGTTGAGCTGAGATAGATAGGTAGAGAATTGTGTACATATACTAGAAACGGCTACCCAACCTCACCTGGGTAGAAGGGTGATTTTTATAAAATGTGTCTGGTAGATACATTATTACTGAATCGTGAGTTGGATACCCTTAAGATGCCCCATTAAAATTCCCATTTAAAAAACACCTTGTGCTGATCCAACCACAAAAAAATAAATAAAATAATGCCAACTATTTACAATATTAAATGCCAAAAAAAAGGACAAGCTGTTATCATTGAAATTAAATATGAATCAAATGTTCATTATTTTTACTCAAAAAGCAAGACCTGGTAAAAGTGAATGTGTACCTATATGTGCTTTGTCGTTAATTGTTTATTTTTGTTATTTCATATGGATATACATACATACAACTGTCTTTTGTATATATACTAAAAGTGGCTACCCGGCGTCGCCTTGGTAGAGGGGGGAATTTTTAAAACGTTAGTCTCGCAGATCCATTATTACTTATCACAAGTTAGATCCTCACTGGATGCCCCATAAAATCCCTACATAAATATATAACAATATAGTAAGAAATTTTAATTCAATAATTTTCAATTAAAAAAATACAATATGAAAGAGGCCATTAATTCAATCAATCAACATCGTATTTCAATTACCTACTGTTACTATACAAATCTTAGTTTTTAAATATCTTCCCAAATATAAATAAAATCTTCATTATTTTTGCTCAAAAACCAAGCCCTGGTGATAGTGAATGTATATATACATTTACTTTGTCGTTAATTGTTTTATTTTCGAAGTTTCCTCCGGACATACAAATATACACAACTGCCTTTTATATATGTATACCACACACACACAAACACATATATATATATATTATATATATATATATATATATATATATATAATATATATATATATATATATAATAGATAGGTATATAGATAAGTAATAGGATGAGATAGATAGATAGACGGATAGATAGATATAGATAATGAATAATCTCAGATATATATCCAAAAGAAACATCATTATTCAACTTGGCACTATATATTTTTGGCACATGAATAGAAAATACCCGGATTTAGAATATAAGAAGTCGAATCCATACACTATCACTTATAAATACGTACACACAAAACTATTTTTTTCAAATATTTCAAAATTTCCTTAATTATTATAGAACTTGTTGCACTCAAAGTGTGCATTATTAGGTATTATTTATTACCAAACCTTTCAACATTAAAAGTGCGAGAACATATATCTTATTATAATGGAGAATGTGAGTTTTTCTGTCTGTAATCGAAACTATATTACTACACAAGTAAAAATTCCCTTAGTTATGTACGTCACATTCTCCATGGTTTCATTTTTTGTGGATGTAATGAAAATGACATGCCTCGAGGCTCAAAGCGTGCGCGAACGAGTCTGGCTTGCGGGGTAATCGCGGGAAGGAAATATGGCTGCTGTAAGCACTATATTTAACGAAGGGCGATCTCGAACCAGCGAGAGTGGGATTGCACGTATGCAAATTCTCTCGAGATCGGGCGTGCATATAAGCATACGGCAATGGCTAGAGGGGTGTGACAATATTACGTCCGATCTCGAGAAAATTGTAACAGCTAGCAGTAGTATTTTGGCTCTAGCGACGGGTGGACGACTCAGTTGGGAGAACGTTATTACAAGATTTTTATTTAAAAATCAATTATTAATACAAATTTATTTTACATTACAAATACTGTTGACAATATTTACATATTAATAACATGCAATTGTATTTATATTTACAACAAAATAGCGGTTTACAGTGTGAATGGAAAGGCTAATTTTCATATTGATATTAAAAAATTGATTTTGATAAATATGTGCTTAGTATTATTGTGCTAGTATATTGTTAGTCTTATAATTGTTTGGTTTTATGTTAATGAATATGAGCAAACATCTCGGGGATAAATATTATAAAAATATTAATTAGCAAAAGAAATATCTGTAATTTTATTCTTTACTTACTATTTTAACTAAACAGTTAAATTACGAAAGATTTAGCAATGAAAGACGGAAGTAATGGAAGAGTAAGTTTCATTTGTTCTATTTTTCGATGATACCCACTTCTGTTTCAAATATTTTTATCTGCATTCTTATTTAGTTTCATAAGCCTTTCGAATTTAATATAATATTTTATTACATTAAAACTTAAATACTTGCACGCGAAGGGTGCATATATTTTCTAGTATATATAAAAGAAAACGTTATTTTCTTTTTCTTTGTAGGGTGCCCTTCACTTATAAACAAACGTTCCCCACAAAAATAAAATTTTATAAATCTATTAATAATGGAGATTCGCTTCCAGTTTTTGTCTGCAACAAAAATTACGTCACTGCTTACGTCACATTACCCAAAATCGTCATAACAGAATAAATACACTCAAAATTTGAACCTGCAACATTAGACAGTCCTCATTGTTTTTTAAAACAAGTTTTAATAAATACATGACTGGTATTATATACCTATATATAGTTTGTTTTATTTTAATACATATTTAAAGTTTACATTTCAAATTGTTTTATTTTTTAATCCTTTAATGAATTTGATAATTTTACTTACTTAGGGTACAAACTCACTGACATTGAATTTTTTTACTCCCACCCCTCAAGCAATATGTTTCAAAAATAAATTTTTACATCGCCCGGAGGGTGTTTTTTATTTTGTACTAGTATATATAAAGGGAGTACTTATTTTTGTACAGATATATATATACATACTTTTGTTTGTTTGTTTTGTTTATTTATTTATAATTTTTATTTTTACAGCATATCAACGCTTAATTTTTTTTTAATGCTGGAGATGTTTTGTTTTATTTTTAAAACTTATTTTTGATCAATTTAACACATAGATGTGACCTTAACAATTCCTACATCACTGGGTTAGAGTGGACCTGGGAGTAATTGCGATGAATGTCTATTCCAGATTCCCCAGTGATCCAGAATTAGAACTTCATTGGTAGATTCTGTTTAACAAAATACCCAAGAAACTAAGACCCTTAGCTACTACTTCTAGCACATTTAAAATTAAAGGATTGGGGTTTGCCATTTAGGCAATAGGGTCAGGACAATCGTATAGATGCTAGGGCTTGACGTGACCGCCTACCTAGCCTAACTTAGGGTCAAAGGGTAGTGTTACTTGTCATGGACTGCCTAGCTACCAAGATTCTATCGGCCAACAGATGGTCACTTTGGGGAGACTTTTAACCCTCTGCAGTAGTGCAATCCGCGTATTCTACTGTCACAGCCGTCATATCTTTGGCTGCAGATTTTCAATAATGTGGATGTTGGTAATAAATAACACCTAATCATATCTGAATGGATTGTATAATGTTTCATGAGAAATAATTACATTTTATTCTTTTTGATTTTGAAGAAAATTGACTTAAAAATGTTGGAGGACTCATACTATACCAGACGATAACTCTACCCTAAGAAACGATATTGTAGCGATTGTCTTCCCCTAGGGAATCAGGTTGAGTGGCAAAGGGTTATCTTTCCTTGCCGCCAGGATTTGCCACTAGGTGGCACTATTACCTGGCTATTTAAACTCAACCCGGGAAGATATCTGCTTCTCTTTGGTCTGGCATCCACAAAGATGCACTAGGCGAGAAGTGCCTCAGTCCATTAAGGTTTTGTGTGGGGGGGAACGCATTGCCCCAAAACTATAGGCTTCTACTTATGTAAGTACGTAGCCCTTTATATACCCTACCACGTGGGTCATGCAAAGTAAGTGACTGTTCTATTCTCTAAGAACCCTTTCTTACTTCTGAAAGACTTTCGTCCTAACTGTTTGTATCTTGTTATATATTTCATGTTCTATGTACTCAGACAATAAAGTCTGTATTGTTGTTATATGTATCTCTTTGTTGGATATTATTGTATACATGTTCACTTACGTTAGAGACTTCTCTGAAGCCTTGCAACGTATTATAAGAAGCAGTTTTAGCCAATAAAGCTAAAACCACATTTAATTCTTATAATATTTATAAGTTTAGTAAAAATATAGATCAAATACCACATCAAAAAGATCACGAAGGGAAAGCACGAAAACAAGATGGTTGCATGACATTACCATATAAATCCTCCTGTCCCATTTTCGGTAAAAAATAAAAACAAATATTAAGTTAAAAATACATTGAACTATTTTGTTGGTTGTTTGTTTTACGGCACATCAAACCTCTTCGGGTCATTTAATGCCGAATCAAGTTATTTTGATAAATAAAAAAACAGGATTTCAAATACTCACTGTCAGGGCAAACAGACCCTCCCCAATTTCAAAAATGGGTGCAGCACAATATTCCTCATTTCGTATTATTTAATTTTTTGAGATTGTTGCAGTCATCTTTATTATTCAAACAAATTTGATTAAAAATAATAGAATAGTTATTGTTTTGAAGTTTTTTTCTTTTTCTTTCAAATTTTCTAACAATATTTTTTTATGTCATCATCTTAGGCAACCAGTCTTGGAGAAGGAAAAATACTCACTTCAAACCTGTTAAACTCTGCTTTAAATAAATTAACCTTGTGTCACATCCTACTCGTGCGGAGGGATTGATAAATATATATATACACTAAAAACAAGATTTGTCATGTATTGATATTGTTGTTGTTGACACCTTTCCTACTGGAGACCCAATTAGGTATTGAACTCGCTCATTGCTGCTTAACTTCGGTGACCTTAGCGGAAACCTGACTGTTTTGGGTTATAAAACACACATATAAATATATAGATACATAGATAGTGTGACATACATAGCAATAGCATAATCTTTACAGATCACTACCGTCTCTCAAAATCCTAAAACCCCACCACAAGAATCTTTCCTCTCATGATCCACAAAGTTTGATGCAAATATGACATAGAAAGGACGTCTTTCACACGGGATCGCATGGATCAGATCATAAAATTAGATGCTTATGCACCACCATATGTCTCTTAAGACCAGAAGTCGACTTGCAGTCTTTGTTACAGATTGCACAAGACACATTGTTTGTTCCTGGAATGTGCATGAATATCTAGCCTTAGAAAGCAGAATTCATTCACGTGTTTGCCATTTCCAGCCCTCCGTGTTATCATCAATATGACAGGTGTATCCCTTTCGAAATTGACGCTTGAGGCTTTCATGCTCAATTCTTTCACCCGCAAAACTGAAAAGAATCGAGCACGATAAAAATGTGACATACATATAATGATAGATGCGCGCTTAGAGTAATGGTTATCGTCGAAGGAAATGGAATCGGCTGTTCAAATAGTGGACGAGTTTATTTGTATTTCACTTTGCGCTAATGCCCTTTGGAAAGACTAGGATTCATAAACTCAACTCCTCCCCCATAATATTGGGAATAGTGAACCAGAATGATTTCTTTAATCTGGTTTAGGCAACCAGTCTAAGGGAAGAAAGACTAAATTGAAACTAGTTTTACTTTACTTGAAGACTGACCTTGTGTTACATCCTGCCCGTGTCAGAAGGCTTGAGTAATTCTAACATATAAGGATGAACTCATATATATATATATATATATATATATATATATATATATATATATATATATATATATATGTGTGTGTGTGGTGTGTGTATGGTGTGTGTGTGTGTGTGTGTGTGTGTGTGCGTGCAGATGTGAGGAACAAAAGAACAAAACTCAGACAAATTGTGTAGGATATATTTCGCTAGAGTTTTGAGCTCGGCGTGATCAGTCGTTTTATTGAATTATCAAGTTATCATACAAGTCTTATATATATCTATATCTATATCTATATCTATCTATCTATATATATATATATATATATATATATATATATATATATATATATATATATATATATCCTACACACTTTTGTCTGAGTCTTGTCCTTTTGTTCCTCACATCTCCACCACATTCTGGCGGATTCATTCCAATCCTCTTTCTACACACACACACACACACACACACACACACACACATATATATATATATATATATATATATATATATATATATATATATATATAAGTAGTTGCTGGGTGTAGTCATACTGGAAACACATAAAACGTCGAAACATGGTGTCTATTGGTGACTATATGCTCTCCAAACCCAGTAGAGCTCTCTAGGAGGGGTTTTAATTGATTTTTATCGCTAGCGTAAAAAAACTAGGCTCCTCTGTTATACACGAATTTGAGCTCTCTGGTAATCGTAAAATATATACACCGATGTAAGTATTTATCAGTTAAAACTCCGCTCCATACAGGCAGATGACTGACGGCCGAGGGGTTAAGGAACCGGACTGATTAAGATTCAGTCGGGTTTCGCTCCTCACTAGAAGTAGTTGCTGCGATTAGACACACTAAAGAGACGCGAAACATCGAAACACGGTGTCTGTCTGTGTATGCATTGTGGACCCATCGGTAAGAGACTTGACGAGCGAAAGTTCGTTCGGGTCTCGATCCCGACCAGAGGTAGCTGCTGAAAAATAAGTCTAGCTGTACTGATGAGGGGTGAAACCCCGAAACGTGCGTCTGCAGATTACTTTATATACGCTTCCCAATTTTCAGGTTGAGCACTCTGTGTAGAAGGGACTAATTGCGAAAATTCACCGCTTCGGCGAAATGCTAGTCTCACTTGTTTACATAAGTTAGAGACCTCTGGTGAGTTTATTTCCGGTTTGGGAAATATAGCGATTATTCTGCCTTCTATTCTAGGCAGCTGCTTGTGGACCCATCGGTAAGAGACTTGACGAGCGAAAGTTCGTTCGGGTCTCGATCCCGACCAGAGGTAGCTGCTGAAAAATAAGTCTAGCTGTACTGATGAGGGGTGAAACCCCGAAACGCGCGTCTGCAGATTACTTTATGTATATATGTATATATATTATATCAATATTTATATTTTTGCTTGAAGGCAATTACAATGCGCATATCGCATAAAATTCGATAATTATAGAAGATAATAATGACAAGTGAATTTCGCAAAGAATTATTCGGTGTGTAGAACATCGTACCGACTGTTTCAACTTTATTAAGTCTCATCAGCGATGTCTACTAACGATTTCCCTCCGAAAGTACGCACGAATTTAAGGACGCCTTTATATATATATATATATATATATATATATATATATATATATATATAAAGGGGTTCATAAAGTCATGTGCAGTTTAAAGAATTTTAAAGTGCACATAGACTTTGTGGACACGCTATATATATATATATATATATATATATATATATATATATATATATATATGCATTAACGGGTTTTTCTTGACTACAAGTGTATATTGACTTTTTTTAGGGAAAAAGTTTGTCTCAATACATGAAAACAAGACATAGATAAGATAAAGTTATATAAAAACATGCTAGTTATTTTTATCTGCATATGGAAGAAAATTCTCCCCTCCGGACCATAGAAGCTCTATCTACAATTCCTTGTCTGGGAAAGTCTGGAAATTATTTCGCGATATTGATTCGATTACCAAAACCTTCCATGGAGATTAATGATATTACAATATCTATATACAAACTACACACGCACTAACAAATGCTCAGACAAATGCACACACAAATGCATATGTACATATTGAATGTATATGTCTGTATGCATATGCATGTATACACATAGACACATACACTTGCACACACACACACATACATATATATATATATATATTGAATAATTGAATAAATGAAGGAAAAAACTTTAAGTTTGCTTCCTTGTAATAATCTATTTCAATTACACATATATTGGTCTGTCTGTCCACTCACTGGCACAAGTCACATCGAGCTCTCACTACGGTTTACCTGTATCACTACGAATAAACTACACATGAATGCTCCTCATTATCAAGAAAAACATATATATATAAATACATCTAAATATATATATATATATATATATATATATATATATATATATGAGGTTAAGTAAACAAACAAATGTGTTTATTTTTATATGGCTTTAAGCCGACAATTTTTGGAGGATATGTGCTTAATTGAAGTCATACCTAATTTTGAAAATTAATTAGTTAATAATTAATGAATTTAGGCGGGCATATATGTTCAAATGTAAGGCTAGACAAATTGAGAAAAGTTCAATCCGTGAATGTACATTTCGACCTATTAGGTCTCCTCAGCAAGGTTATAAACATGGGAGACTGCTCCGTGTGTGACTCGAAACCTCGACTGTCAAGCTGACAGGCGAAGTCTCTAACCGTTACACTAGCTTGCCATTCCCACATATATATGTACATATATAATGATTTACTTATATATTATTACATATTCAGAGTATTATAAATAGAATAATTTCTGATATGAATTTATTTTTATACTTAGTAAGTAAAGTCATCGAGGTGGCCTAAAGTCGGTATCAGCCTATATGCGAGGGAGTCTATCCCCATTTCACTTGAGCTAGACCAACGAGTTTGTTTTTCCGTCTGAGGCGGAGCACTACACCTACCATCAGCTCCTTACTTTACCGCACATATCCCTATGCTACTCCTGCGCTGAGTTGGCGAGGGCCGGTATCGAACTAGGAGTCTATATATATATATATATATATATATATATATATATAGTAATGGAATGATGAGATGTCATATAAAAATGATAGTTGTATACTTTCTCTGCACCGGTACTACTCTGAGAGGCTCAAATACATATTTACCAACCCCTCCGCACGAGTAGGATGTGACACAACGCCAATTTCTTAAGCGGAGATCAACAGGTATGAATTCAGAGTTTTCCTTCCCCTAGACCGGTTGCCTAACCAAGGTTAAAGAATCCAGTCTGCCCTACTATTTACCCATAGCTGGAGGGAGAGTAGGATTCATACCTTTCCCAAGGGTATTAGCGCTAAGTGAAATGCAATTACCACGTCCAGGATTTGAGCTCGGGGCGACGAGCCCATTTCCCATTACTTTAACCATTACACCACGCGCTGAGAGGCTCAAATAAGGTTGCTGGGCTAATTTTGAATTGGCTAGTAATTCGTTGATGGTTGGAATCTGGAAATAACTTGGGTTTGCTGGAGTACATCTTGAGCTGTGCCATTTATAGTTTTTAGAAATAACAGAAGGTGACTTATTTTTTTTTTCATGAGATTTTTATTTTGCACTAAGTCAAACTGCCCTAAGTGAGAACACGCCTCACTCCGTCAACGCATCATTCCAAACTCACTTTTCCTTCTAACCGCTCACTCCTACTTATTCCCACTTCGCCACGTGACACGTCTCGTCCGGTAGTAAAATACCATGTGGCGTTGTGCTGACTCATTCTAAAAAAAACTTTCCATACTAAACGGCACATCCCTTAAATTCCTGGCGCTTTCCATTCTTTCTCTGACCTATTATGTTACAAAAGAATATGACCTCATGTCTCAGAACACCGGTCCATGTCAGTGTCATCCAGTTAAGCGAATACTATTATATTTGAATGTTTTGAATACTGCAGTTAAGGGTATTTGCCTCATACCCCACTTGTATGGGCTGGGCACAAGGCCTCGTTTTAACGTGGGCCCACTCACAAGCCGAAGCTCATGGGTGGGAAAGAACAAAAATTGTGTCGATCCCTTAGGCATTCCCCCTCAAGGGGGGCGCCTCAGGTGCTGGGCAATAAACATAGCCCTGCCCCTTTAAATCAAGGGGGCTGGTGTTGCCTGAGGGGATGACCCCCTAGGATCGACGCTATTAATTGTACTTTACCGGGCGGACAGGTAAGAATCAGAGCATAGTAACTGGAACAGATAAAGTATTTACCAAACCATTATAAGAATTAAATTCAGTTTTGGTTTTAGCGGCCAGAATTGGTTCTTGTAATACTTTAGGAGGCTACGGAGAAACCTCCAAACGTAGGTGAACATGTATGTAATAATATCCAACAAAGAGTTACATGTAACAACAATACAGACTTTATTGTCTGAGCACATGTAACATGAAATATAGAACATAGATACATACAAACAGTTTATGACGAAAGATGTTAGGAAGTAAGACAGAGTTCTCATAGAATAGAAGTGTCACTGTGTATGATCCACGTGGTAGGGTCTATAAAGGGCCACATACACACATGGGTTCGAGCCCCCCTATGTACAGAGGCACCACTCGTCTAGTGGTGTATTTGTGGATGCCAGACCAAAGAGAGGCCGATAGCCTCCAGGGCCGAATTTAAATAGCCAGGCATTAGTGCCACCAAGTTGCAAATCCTGGTGGTAAGGGTAGATAACCCTTTTCAACTCATGTCAATTCTAGCAAGGACAGACAATCGCTGCATCCTCATTACGAGCAGGAGGTGATACAATGTCAATTTTTAAGCAGAGTTTAGCAGGTTTGAATTCAGAATTTTTCCTTCTCCAAGATTGGTTGCCATGTCAAGACTAAGAAACCCAGTCTGTCCTACTATTTATTCATAGTTTGAGGGGAAATCGATGAATTTCTACTTTTCCTAAGAGTATTAGCGCTATGTGATATGCAACCAGCCTCGGTCAGGATTTGAACTCATTTCACGGTGTCCATTTCCTACGTCGATAACCCTTCTATCTCGGGCACCATCCAAGTGAGACGAAAAAGACTTGTTGAACACTGCAGGAGAAGTAAGGACGAACTCATAAATGACGTTCTTCTGAGGACATCTACTCATGGATACACCGGTGATGACCGTTATCAGCTCTGTCCGGACACAGGATGTCATACTGAGGACTTGTCAGGAGCGATAAAAAATAGGGACGTGTGGAGAGAGAGAGAGGGAGAGAGAGAAAGAGAGGGGGAGAGAGAGAGAGTCATCTTGAATACTGCAGTTACGATCTGTAAAAATATTAGAATGGATTTGTTCTTTTTGTTCTAGATTATTTTAGCCTGAAGGGTAGGTCCAATGATTTCCCCAAAAAGCACAGTTTTTTCTGTACTCACATACACTTGTGGTGCCTAGATATTGGCAATGGGCCGCAGAGGGAAAAATACAACTCGCCGATGAGACATTGAGCGGTCGATAGCGGTCGAATCGAAAAGTGAACAAAGACCTGGCTACTACTCCCAATAACAACTAATGTCTAGTGTGGGACAAACTTAAGATAGATTTAATCACAGTGCTTCAGAATACATTGGGAATCGATCTTGGTTGCTTATGGAGAAACGTAGTTGCATGTCAGTCAAAGTACCGATACTCACCAATGTTACATAATTTGTGGGTAGCCTGCGAATTATGTATGTAAGTATAGTAAAATTTTGAATTGAAATTTATTGTAGATTCAAATAACGGAAAGTTACTGTTAGCCTTTAGAGTTATTGGCAGTAGTTAACTTTTCGCTGACCTGTACGCCGACTTCTGATTGGCCGAAGGAAAGGCGTGTAAAACTGGTCTAGTTAGTTAGATTCGGTAGTTAGTCAACGGGAGCAGACGTAAGGATCGTTGCTCCCGAGATGGTGGCTTCTCACTGCAGTAGAAAGCCCTTTTGAGCTTGGGGTTTTTGGAATGAAGTCTTGCTTATTTATTACAAACAAGAAAGAAGCACAGACGATCCAACTCAGAAGAAGGAAGAAGAAATCAGCCCAGAAGAAGAAACCATTTCATCTCCATATTTCTACACTCTCCCATTTATATACCCGATATGCAAAGGGGTATATAACACAAAAAAGAAATATCACACAAAGAAATATCGAAGGAAAGTCGATATTTCTTTCTATTGTTATTATTTCATTTCATTTTGTTATTTAAAAATAATAATAGATAGAATAATGTACACATGGATAAATTCCTGACCGAAACACGTGTAAGTTTAATTAATTAAAATATCCTGTTTTATCCATTCAATACTTTTTTCATTTATTTCTCTTTCCAACATACATATATATACATATATTATACATATATTCCGTATACATAACCAGCACCATAAGGAGAGCTCAATGTACCTAATACAGTGAGTAGAAGGACAGTCATGTTCTTGTGATTACCTGAAGATATTAATACGGTTGAAATATTATATAGTTTATATATATATATATATATATATATATATATATATATATATATATATATATATATATATATATCATGTATGTTTGCAATGGTGCATGTGTGTGTGTGTGTGTGTGTTAAACTTAGTTATAAATTGTGTTATCAAACAAAAAATTGAGTCGCAGACTTAAAAATCACCGAAAAGAATCGCATAATTAAGACGTTCAGCATTTGTCCTGGAAAGTTTATTTTCTCACGGAGACGGATTCCAAAATGGTATGATATGTTTGTCTCAAGGAGTAAAACTGAAAAAAAAGTGACACTCTGACATTAGCATTTATCATTAGAGATGACGAATATTAAAATTCTAACCAGATAAAAAAAATGTTAGTAGGAGCTTGATTGAGACACTTGTGCCCCTCAAGGAACCCCTTTCTCTCAACTGTCAACCGACGACAACCAGTGTGGTTCGTACCCGTCACCAAACAAAGGCAATCTCTCAGAGATCTCCTTTTAAGGGCATTAAGTAAAAAGAGAGTAGAACTCTGGCGACAAGACAACAGCTGCTCTGACAGCATCAAAGAATGAAACAGGGCTAATCTTTAAGGATATTCTCTCAACATTTAACAAAAGACTTGCCCCGAAGAGAGATTGTCTGTCTTTTTAGCTCTCGTACAGCCTTGATAACTCTCGCGTTGACGTAATGATGATGATGATGATGATGATGATGATGATTTCATTTTAATCCCCGCTAAACTGAAGTTGGTTAAATTTGCAAATCGTCGTCAAAATTAAAACGGAAACCTATTTGGTGGTGATCCGAGACAGTTTAACTACAGTGTATGAATTAACTTTTTTTTTCGAATTGGTTTGCGGTTTAGGGGGTTAGGGATTAAGGTTGTTTTTAATTACATATTGCTTAAAAAAAAAACAAGAGCAAAGAAAAACAAATTACTATACATTTAATGATGAAAAATAATTTTTTAAACAAAGTTTAATTGAAATTATATATTGCAATATTAACACAAACAACTGAGACTAATGTGTCTACCGTTGGATTCAATAATTAATTTCAATGGTTAATTAAATGTATATTAATTTTATTTTTTTTTGTTGTTGTTGTTTATTTTTAAGCAATAGGTAATTAATACTTAATCCCCAAACCCTAAACCCAATTCACCAAAAAAGTTAATTCATACACTGTAGTTAAACTGTAATGGATCACTAGCAAATAAGTCTCCGTTTTAATTTTGACGACGATTTGCAAGTTTAACCCTGAAGTTTTGGCTTGATTTGGCTTTGTTTGTTTTGTGTTGCAATTACTCAAACATATCAGCTATTTTAAACGTATAGATAATACTCATGATGCTTAAAGATAGAATCCTGGTAGCTAAGCAGTCCATGACATGCATCACTCAAATTCGGCCCTTACTTACCCTAGACGGCCTTTGAAAGGACCCCTCTGGTTACGTCAAGCCGTAGCATACATGATTGTTCTAACCTTATTGCCTTTATCATATATGTGCTACAAGGCGGTGGCTGAGTCTTAATGTACTGGGTATGACGTTAAACTCTATCGGATGGTGAGGTTCAATTCTAGAGCTCTGGAAATTTTGGGCATCCCTTTATCATAATTACTCCCATGTCCACACTGACCTGGAATGCTAGTACCTCTTAGGTTCCCATCTATGGATTGAATAGAAAAAATGAGTTTAAAAAATATGTTTTTAAAAAATTTAGTTTGAAAAAATTGAGTTTGAAAAAATGTTGACTATCCATCAAAAATGAATAAAACAAAATAGCTTTAGCATACAAAAAAAACAAGGGTTGACATGCCGTAAAATCCAAACAACCAAATCATTCCTACCTTTCCTAAGGGTATTAAAGCTGTGAATACCTGGTTGAGGATTTGTACTCTGATCGCCCCTTCTTACTATAAACAAAACCATTTTGCAATGAGTAACCTCACAACAATTTACACACGGTTATATGGTATTATATATGTTCCACATCACACCCCCAAGCATCCAGTCGCCGTTATTTTGGTATTAACTATGTTAATAAGGCGATATTGATTTAAATATTAACAATAACTCGTATTTATTTACCCGACGTGCCATTGGAGAGTTGGCTATCAACTGGATGCCAACGATTATATTACAGTGCCAGAAATTCATTGAGAGGAAGAAATCTCTTATCAGTGAATTGCAACGCATTGTTTAATGAAACACGCGCAGTGCATTGTGTATTCTTTTGTTTTTATTTATGCTGACGACTATTTGTATCTCTACTCAATGCTTGATGAGAATGACACGAGTTTTCAATGAAATGTCATTTTATTGAAGGGATTTCTTTTTCCTATCGAAAATGCTGCTAATGGAAATGAATGTTATAGAATGAATTTTAATATCAAATAATTTTACTATTTCTCTGAATTTTTAGATGAGATTTGATCATTTGTATTATTTGTATTATTCGGTCTATTGTCCTCATCTTTGTTGTTATCTGTACGTTTCGGCCGATGTGCACTATGGCCTTCTTCAGGGATTTCTTGTCGGACTCTGTAGCCTTCTCGAACCTGGTCCGTGTTAAAGAATCATTGTTCGTTGCTCCGTTTCGTCCGTGGTAAGCACGAGCAACTGAGCGACAATCCACCACCGTCTTTAAATAGTTAACCAACCACGTATTCAAGCGTGTTAATTGGCCGATTAAGTCCACACATCCTCGAAGAGTCTATGAATTTAAGTTATGATCTCCAGCACACCTTATATATCATAATTATTCCAGAAACACTAATTTTTATCTGATGAAGAGGCTTTAGTTCTGGAAGTCTGGGGAGTATAGAGTACCCCTTTATTGCCATTGTCCATATACCTACTCTGGCCCGATGTGTTAGAACCTGTTAGGGTGCCATCGATGAGTCAAAAAGTTATTCGTATTCGATAAGACCATAGGCAGGGTGCCCCATACATCTGGCCTTGTGCCACAACTATGCTAATCTTAGTCAATAACTGAACCCCTCATGTCGTGTAAAGGTTAGCAAGCTAGATTACAGCTATGTCTAAACATGTCTAAAAAATAATTATCTTCTTAAGATGCAGGGTTGAAATTTTCATAGGCTGAAAGGTTCATATGTTGACATCATATTTGTTGTTGATAACTTTTTTTGGACAATGAAATCCAAGAACTGCAACACTAAATAATCACAGGATGAAGATGAAGGAAAACAAAAAGATAGACAAATACCTGGACCTTGCTAGAGAATTGAAAAAAAAACTGTGGAATATGAGGGTGAAAGTGATACCAATTGTAGTTGGTGCACTAGGAACCGTCAGAAAAAGCTTGGAAAAAAGACTGGAGGAACTGGAAATCAGAGGAAGAATTGATACCATCCAGACAACTGCATTGCTACAATCCAGAAGATTCCTGGAGACCTGAGGAGACTTGTTGTCACTCAGACTCCAGTGAAAGACATCAGCTAACACTGGTGTGAAAAACTCAAAAGGAATGAAAATAATAATAAAAATGGACAAAAGAAGGACTCAGACAGATAGACCAAAGGACTCTACACCCTAGAGATGATAAAGATAGGCTATATGTATCAAGAAAAGAAGGTAGAAAAGGTCTTGCCAACATAGAGGACTGTGTAGAGGCCACGATCCAAGGACTCGAAGAGTACACAAAAAGAGCAAAGAAAGATTACTTATAGCAGCCAACAACAGCAGATGTAATGTATGGACAAACAGAAAAACAATAAAAACTAGAAAACAAATATGGGAAGAAAAACCATAATATGGACACATCAAATGACAAATCGGAGAGGTTGAACATAATCAGACCTGGACATGGTTAAGAAGAGGAAACCTCCAGAAAGAAACTGAATTACTAATAATTGCTGCACAAAATAATGCCATAAGAACAAATTATATCAAAGTAAATGTAAACTGTGCAGTGACAGAGATGAGACAGTAAACTATGTATTAAGTGAATGTAGCAAACTAGTACAACAGGAATACAAAGCTAGGCAAGACTGGGTTGGGAAGGTGATCCACTGGGGATTATGCAAAAAAGTAAACTTTGACCATACAACAAAATGGTAAACGCATAAACCAGAATCTGTTCTTGAGAATGAAAAGCATGACATTCTCTGGGACATCGACATAAAGACGGATCACTCTATCCCAGCCAGGAGACCAAACCTAGTGTTGATTAACAAAAAAAAAAACAGAACGTGTCAACTGGTGGACTTTGCGGTCCCAGCAGATCACAGAGTGAAGCTGAAGGAAGATAAAAAGATGGATAAATACCTGGACCTTGCTAGAGAATTGAAAAAGCAGTGGAACATGTGAATGAAAGTGATACCAATTGTAGTTGGTGCACTTGGAACGGTACCAATAAACTTGGGAAAAAAGACTGGAGGATCTGGAAACCAGAGGAATAATTGAGAACATCCAGAATACTGCAATCGGCAAGAATACTCAGAAGAATCCTGGAGAATTGAGAAGACTTGTTGTCACTGAGATTCCAGTGAAATACCATCAGCTAACGCTGATGTAAAAAACTCAAAAGAGTGAAAAAGGTAATAATAATAATAATACCCAGACTACAGTGAAATACCACCAGTTAAGGCTGGCGTAAAAAAACTCCAAAGGAGTGAATTAATAATAATAATAATAATAATAATAATACCCGCATAAAAGAACATTTCTAAAGATGTCTAAGAAGGGCCATTTAAAGGTATTTAATGAAATTTCCATTGCTTTGAAAGACGCGTTCAAAGAATTATCAATATCAAAGCTTATTCTGAATTTTAGAATTTCTTCTTTATTTGAAGAGTTCGTAATTAATTAGGTCCATCGCTTTGACGACAATTCGTATATAAATTCAAGGAAAGAAAAAAGAAAGAAAACAAAGAAAGAAAGAAAGAAAAGAAAAGAAAGGAAAGAAAAAGAATTCATGACGTAAAAAGTGACATTGTTCGACTCGCCCGCTCCAAATCCTGAGGTTGACACGTACGATAATTAATCACGTGATTATGAACGCTTTAAATAGTTTCGACGTGAACTTTACTGTAGGTAACGTCACGACCGTTCTTGAGAGATTCTTAAATCAAATTTCCAGGCTATTTTCCCAAAGGAAATGAAAGATGTTTTACCAATAAAACACTGCTTAAATCTATCTATTTCCACACACACACACACACACACACACACACACACACACATACCCTCTCTCTCTCTCTCTCTCTCTCTTTCTCTCTCTCTCTCTGTTTGAGTCTCTGTCTCTGTCTCTGTCTCTCTCTGTCTCTGTCTCTCTGTCTCTCTGTCTCTCTCTCTCTCTCTCTCTCTCTCTCTCTCTCTCTCTCTCTCTCTATATATATAATATATATATATATATATATATATATATATATATATATATTTACAAAACCTGGTAGAGCTCTGTGTCTGTTTAGTTCTGTTGTCAGCGTTCTAGGAAACGATGAAATTAATGGGGTTTTTAAAGCAAAAAAAGGGAAGTGGTGACTTTTTTATAATCTGTCTATTCATTATTTTTAAATCTTTCTATTTATTCATTATTAGAATTATATTCTTTATCAAATAGCCAATTTTCTTATTCAAGTTACCTACATTAGAATCATGTACAGATTTTATGTTTACTCTCTGTTTATTGACGAAATGTTAAGTTAAGTTTCTTCATATAAGTTATTTAACTATCTCGGTGAAGCTTGTTTCGGTAAATTATTTTGTCCTTAAAAACTTTTGTAAAAGCATTTTATTGCCTCTTATAAACAACAGATTTGCATTTAGATTCTCACACGGCTAATTTGTCTCATGATATATATCTATATTTTGTGTTGTCTGGTGTGTCTTGTATCGTTTCCTGTGAGCGTCCAAGGGTGGTCATGTCCATGGGCTTAGCTTCACGCTATTAGGCATGGCCTCCCTTCAATAGTAGTTTAACAAAAATAAAGTTTTTCTTTTACTTATTCTTTATAACTTGTACCTACTATTGATAAATAAATTTCTTTCTTTTTTTTTTTAAGTTATGTCTAGTTTTTTTGTTTGTTTTTAAAGACTAAGACTTTAAAAATGTTTTATTGTTATCATTGTTATACATTTACTTATTGTAATTATTATTTTTAAAAAACTTTTATATAGAGAGATGTTTAGCATTAAAACATCGCTTCACAATTTCTTGTTTTCCTTTTCAAATTTACACATGCATTTCAAAACAGTTACAGTACATTGTATTTCACATTTAAATGTTAAACTAAGTGTTACTAATAAAGAAAAAGTTTAAAGCTAAATAAACTTTCGACAATTATATGTATGTATTTCTTTAGATATTTCTTTATATTTTTACTGTTTGTTTACTATTTACGAAATGTAAGTTACGCTTCTTCAAATAAGTTATATAACTTAACTACCTTTTATTTTTAACACGTCTAGATTTTTGAAAAAGGCAAAACCATTTTTTTTAAATTCTATTATCTATTCATTTACTTATTGATTGTTGTTATTATTGTTATATATTTACATATATACTTATTTGTTGTCGTAATTTCTTTTCTTCTTTATAGAAAAATGTTAAGCATTAAAACATCGCTCAATACATCTCTTTTGTTTTTCGTAATAGTTACAGTACATTGTATTTTAGGTACCACCAATTTTCCCTGTGAAATTCCCCCCTCCTATATTTAACAATGAAACTTGCATATAGCTTAATATTAACTTGAACATTTTTTGTCCATTCGAAAGGAGAAAGATAAAAAAAAAATCTCCTGATGATTTAAAAAAAATGTTCAGCTTACGGAAATAATGAAAATTATGAAAATCAACTGTAATTTAAAGTAGCAAAAAACAAGTTACGACAAGAGGATTTTTTAAAAATTCTATGAAAAATCAATTAATGGTCAGATTTTCACAAAATTTCCATAATTACTTACCTTTTAATGAAAATAGGTCTGAAATAGTTTTTTTTCTAAAATATATCAGGGGAAATCTTTATTTTTTACGAGTTCCCCCCCCCCATTTTATTTTATGAAATACAAAAAAATGAACCGGAAAAAATGATTTTTACTTTTTTTCTATAATGATAAGAGTCTGAATAATTATAACAGGAAGATTTTTATAAGTCTCAATGACTAAGTTTTTTAGTAAAAGAACCATGAATACAGAATTCTGCTAATAAAATATCAATAAAGAAACTGACCGTGTTGCAAATAAACGGTCTGTTTTACTTATCTTTTACAATAATAATGATAGGGAAGGTTGACGAGAGATTGTCATGTATATCCGTGCTTATTGCGCGACATGATAATGATGATATACATATATAGCGATACAATAATTTTTTCCAGATCACTGCCGTCCTTCACAATCCTATAACCCCACCCCCGGTGCTTTTCTCTCATAAGCTCTCAAATGACTCCTCAAACCAGCTGCAGATCCACAAAGTTTGATGTAAATATGATATAGGAAGTACGTCCTTCCCATTGTATCAGATAGATCAGATGATATATATATATATATATATATATATATATATAATACATATATATATATATATATATATATATATATATATATATATATATATATAAGTAAAAAAAGTAAAGTCGTCGGGCGGCCTAATGTCGGTATGAGCCATACAGCAAGGGAGTCTATCCCCTTTTCACTAGCGCTAGGCCAAGGAGATTATTTTTTTGCGTCTGAGGTGGAGCGCCACACCTAACATCAGCTCCTTACTTTACCGCACAGATCCCTGTGCTACTGATATGCTGAGTTGACGACGGCCGGTATTGAACTAGGAACCTTGTGATTTCTATCCGAACGCTATACCGACTGAGCCATTTATATTAGGGTCTCTCTTGGTCTCTTAGAGCAAACCATCAATCTTTTTATCATATATGTGCTAGAAGGCGGTGCCTGAGTAAACTTCATTAGGTGGAGAGGTTCCATTTTGAAACTCTGGCCAATGTGCAGTATCTCTTCATCCCCTTTACTCACAGGTCCACTCTAACCCACATTAGGAGTACCTGTTAACATCTACTTCATAGGTTGAATAATTAAAAAATGATTCTAAATATGTTTTTAACAAGAGATGTATAATAGAAAATGGAATACTCAACAAACCGTCTTCGGCATAAAATAACCCAAGGGTTATCATGTCGTAAAATCCAACCAACCAACCAACCAACCAACCTACTTCCATCAGATAGTCTTTGAATAGTGTCGATAGTTTTTTTTTTAGTCTTGAGGTTCCTAATTCGGAACTCTGGGCAATGTCGAGTATCTATTCATTGCCATTAATTACAGGTCCACTCTGACCAAGATTATTAATACCAGTTAGAATTCCATTTATAGGTTAAATAATTAAAAGATAAGTTTAAACATATTTTTAATAAAAGAGATTTGAATAAGAAATAAAATACTCGCATCGTCAACAAAACGTATTTGGCATAAAATAACCCAAGGTTTAACATGCCGTAAAATCCAACCAACCAACCAACAAACAAGCAAACCTGCTCCCATCAGATAATCTTTGAATAGTGTCTATTGTTTTTTTTTTTTTTTTATAATTTCTATTTTTAAATAGTTTCCATTGTTATTCCTATCAGAACAATTCAAATTCTCATGTTCAAATATTCGTGTTAAATGGTGTTTTCCCATTGTTTACTGGATTCGCATCGTTTATGTCTTCGACATAAAATAACCCAAGGGTTGACATGACGTAAAAACCCAACCAACCAACCAACCAATGAACAAACCTACTTCCATCAGATAATATTTGAATAGTGTCTTTTTTTCTATTTTTAATAATATCCATTGTTATTCCTATTAGAACAATTCAAAATTCTTATCGTCAAATATTCGTGTTAAATGAAGTTTTCTTTTGTTTACTGGATTCGCATCGTCAACAAAACGTATTCGGCATAAAATAGCCCAAGGGTTGACATGTCGTAGAATCCAACCAACCAACCAAACGACAAACCTACTTCCATCAGATAATCTTTGAATAGTGTCTATAGCTTTTGAGTTTAAAAAAAAATTCCATTTTTAAATAATTTCCATTGTTATTCCTATCAAAACAATTCAACATTCTTATCTTCAAATATTCGTGTTAAGTGGTGTTTTCCCATTGTTTACTGGACTCGCATCGTCAACAAAACGTCCTCGGCATAAAATAACCCAAGGGTTGACATGTCGTAAAATCCAACCAGCCAACCAACCAGCCAATAAACAAACCTACTTCCGTCAGATAATCTTTGAATAGTGTCTATAGATTTTGAGTTTTAAAAAAATTCCATTTTTAAATATTTTCCATTGTTATTCCTATTAGAACAATTCAAAATTCTTCGGATCGTCCACAAAACGTCTTCGGGATAAAATAACCCAAGGGTTGACATAACGTTAAATCCAACCAACCAACCAACCAACCAATGAACAAATCTACTTCCATCAGATAATATTTGAATAGTGTCTATAGTTTTTTTTTCTATTTTTAATAATATCCATTGTTATTCCTATTAGAACAATTCAAAATTCTTATCGTCAAATATTCGTGTTAAATGAAGTTTTCCTTTTGTTTACTGGACTCGCATCATCGGAGAAAGAAAGACAATGATACGAGTCACATTTCATTGGATAATGATAAGAATTTATTTCAGAAATGTAGATAGAAAATGGAGAAAATATTTGGCTTGATTCCTTTGGCATTATTACCATAAAAAACACCTTCCAACCTTTTGATAACAATTGATTTTGGCCCATGAACAAGAACTGTAAAGGTAAACATTTCACATCGACCCTAGCTGTGTTCATCTCAAGATACTATAGAATTGGAACAATGATAATACCAATTTAACAGTAGGTGTATTGACTCGGTCGCTTTTTTTTAAGTGGGTGAATACTTATGTGTAAATGAATATGTTTTGGAGTTCATCGTGACTTTCATGGCTATATTTTCCATCGGTACAATATATCTGCATTAAAATCCGACTACTATTCGATATAAAAATATCTTAATTTTGTAATCAACTTAATTTAGTCTCAACATGGGGTTACAAATCTTTATACACACCTATATAAGTTGGGTTTTTACGGCATGTTAAACTTTGTTGGTTATTTTATGCCGAAGATTTTTTTTTTAATTTCTTGATGGGTATTCAAAATCTTTTTATATAAACTCATTTTTTAAAATATTTTTTGAAACTATTTTTTATTCTATTTAACCAATAATGGAATGCTAACCGGTATAAACTCTCCAGGTTAGAGTCAAAGGAAAGGCTAATAAACAGTTGTTTTTTTTTGTTTTTTTAAGTGATCTTGACGCTACTCTACTCGGGATGCATCTCGGATTGATACGTGACCAAAAACAATTATTATTTAAATGATATCTTCAAAAGTTCTTTGACTCCTTGTTTGGGTTGGTCGGATAATCAGAGACTGTCGGAAGAAGGCCAGAAGATACAGCGACCGAAACGTTATGTTTTTAGCTACCATAAGAAAATGAGGACAACAGTCCGAAAAATCGAAATTATACACATCAAGCTCATTCATACTGATAAGAACAATAATTATCTGACAAATCTTATCATCTGAAGAATATACTGACTTTTTTCTTAGATATCGTATGTATTCTATTTCGCAGTGATGATTGTAAATCAATCTTTGGTTATTTCCAATAACTCCAACATAAACAAAGGGGAACCACTCTTGACTGATGAATTATTTATTTATTTATTGATCTACTAGGAAAAAAGAAGACGGAGTAAGGGTTAGGGTTAGGGTTTAGGGCTAGTTTAATGGAAAAATAAATAAATAATTTAACAGTCAAGAGTGGTTCTCCTTTGTTTATGTTGGAGTTATAGGAAATAACCCAATCTTTATTAGAGGGACTGCTTTATTCGTCTTTGTTGTTCTTTGTTTACAACGTTTTGATCGTGTAGCATCTAGCCATGTCCTAATGTATCTACTTTGGAATTGTCGATGTCATTGTAAAATTCTATTGCAGCTTTACAATGACACCTCTCATAAATCAGAAGTCCATCGTTTGCACGTTGTGAAAAATAACAATGCTCGTCCAACACAAAAGGTGTTGGCGTTCTATTTATTAAATCAACATAGTTCTATACAACACGAATAAATCTCAAATCTTCAGTTTAAGTACGAGGGAGTGTCAAAAAGGATCCGCACTATAACATATCTTTTTCATTGTCACACTGCCAATGCGTGTTTATGGTTAGCACTGTTGTGTTCACATGGTTGACACTGTTGTGTTCACATGATCGAGGTTTAAGCTTCTAATACAACACAAATAAATCTCAAATCTTCAGTTTAAGTACGAGGGAGTGTCAAAAAGGATCCGCACTATAACATATCTTTTTCATTGTCACACTGCCAATGCGTGTTTATGGTTAGCACTGTTGTGTTCACATGGTTGACACTGTTGTGTTCACATGATCGAGGTTTAAGCTTCTAATACAACACAAATAAATCTCAAATCTTCAGTTTAAGTACGAGGGAGTGTCGAAAAGGATCCGCACTATCATCATCATCATCATCATCATCATCATGTCGCGCAATAAGCACGGATATCCATGACAATCTCTCACCAACCTTCCCTATCATTCATTGTGCCAGAGAGGTCCTCTGCGCAGCATCCAGCATCTTCGCATAGTTTGTCAATGTAGGTCCTTGGCGGCCCACACTAGCATGTCCGTGTGTTGGCTTCCACAGGAGAATGTCACTTATGAGCTAGTCCTTGCTTCTCCAGCAGTGTCCAGCATGCCTTGTCCGTCTAACTTGAATGGTTTGTGATATGGGGGCAAGTGGCCATACAGCTGTTTCCTCGTGGGGTGCTATTTCCAAGATTGTTCAAGACAGCACGCAGCATTCTGTGCAGCTCCCATCTAGCTTATTCTCAAGGCGCCTCGTTAGGGTCCATGCGGTGCAGCCATACAGCAGTACTGATATAACCACAGCCTGGAAGAATTGTCGCTTTAACTTGTCAGTGAGATCGGATTTCCATATGACTGATAATTTGTTTGTTGCCCACCATGCTTTCCTATTCGTGTATTTATATCGCTTTCTGTGGATGAGATATTACTATCTAGCTAATGTGAATTGCTCTTTTTCATTGTCACACTGCCAATGCATGTTAATGGTTGACACTGTTGTGTTCACATGATCGAAGTTTGAGCTTGGTTACGCCATTTTGCTTGCTGTCTTCACAGTATAAACATGGCAGGTTCTCTAGCAGAACAATGAGCATTGACCCGATTTCTCTGGTCGGAGGGATCAGTTGATTGGTTGGTCTGTGGATGTTAAAGGCACAGCATCGTTGGGGATCAAGTTGAGAGGTTACTTTTGTAAGGTATTTATCAGGTTTATGTTTATATAGGAGCTTTTAGTACAATACGGGGACAGAGCGCTAACGTATAGAAGTGTGCATGAGTAGATAGATAAGTGTAAAAGTATCCCAACAAGCGTAACGCATGAAAAGGTGTGAAGGACGCCCGTCCACCTCCACCACTGATGAGAAGTTTCACCGAGTTCGAGAGATGGTATGGTGAACCGGCAAGTAATCATCGATGAGGTAGCTTGTTTTCTGTAGATTAGACATTGATCTCTCTATCAAATTATCAACGATGAATTCGGCTTCCATAAAACATTTTTTTAATCTTCCTCGTAGATTCAGCTTAGGTTTAATGGTGCGAGGAAACGTCAACTATCAGGACATTCAGGTTTTTGTCACTTTTATATTTGCTAAATTTTACTATTAGTTATTACAATATACAATGTTACTATTAATTATTGCAATCCACAGAAAACGAAGCCCTGTCGGTGGGGCTTTAGAATGCACCGACTGCAACTCTGCAGAGGGGTAAGACTCCCCCAATGGGGCCACCTGTTGGCCGTGGGTGGCGACCCGTGATGCTTAAGGACGGAGTCTTGGTAGATGAGTAGTCCATGACCTGCAACACTCCACTTAGACCCTTACTTAGGCTAGACGGGCGATCAAATGGCTGGTCATGTCAAGCCCTAGCACCTATATGATTGCCCCAACCCTATTGCCCTTATGGCAAGCCCCACCCCTTTTTATCATAAGAGTGCTAGAAGGCGGTGGCTGAGGCTATATATGTCCTGGGAATGACGTTAAACTCTATCTGATGGTGAGGTTCCAGTTTTGGAGGTGTGGGGAATGTGGAGCACCCCTTCATCACCATTGCTCCCTGGTCCACTCTGACCCGGAGTGATAGTACCTGTTAGTGTCCCATCTATGGGTTAAATAGAAAAATATATTTATAAAAAAAATTGAGTATCTATTAAGAATTAATTTATTTCAAAACTTTATCAGCATTAAATGACCCACTGAGGTTGATATACCGTAAAACAAAACAAGCCAAACCAAACAGAAAACGATGTTAATGTCTGCATAGGTAATGCATGCTTTGCTATAGACAGATTATCAATTATATGGAAATCCGATCACACTGATAAGTTACAGTGACAATTCTTCCAAGTCGTAGTTGTATCAGTGCTACTGCATGATTGCACTAATTGGACCCTAACAAAACACCTTGAAAATAGACGAGATGGAAGTTGCACAACAAGACAGCGTGCGATATTAAATAAATCATGGAAATAACACCCCACAAAAAAGCAGCTGTACGACAACTTTCCCCTTATTACACAAACCATTATTGAGATGAACAAGTATTACGGTCAATTCACGCTGAAAAATACCGTTTCCAGCTAGATCACCGAAGTTAAGCAGAGAGGAACCCGGTCAATACTTAATTGGGTGTCCACTTAAGCAGCAGCTGGTATTGTAAACTGTTGCATTTTTGTTAGATATAAGGTGTGTGCTAGTTCTCCGCCTATACTTATAGACTAGGCAAGATCATGTGGTCTGTTCCTTAGCCAATCGCTGGCCATACTGCGAGGCTGATATATTACTTAAGCGCTGATTCTTTCTCAGTCTACTAGCAACTTCTACGAGGGAACCTATGATTCTCTACCTGAGAGGATTACCAAAGGAACCAAATCGGAGGACTCTCTACCTAGAATCAACTGGTTAATTATGGCCCTTAAAAACTTAACATTAGTATTTTATTTATCAAAATGATTTGATTCTACATTAAATGACCCAAAAAGACGTAAAGTATAAAATTCTGACATACCAGCAATGTAAACCAGGCCCAATATTCGAAGCATCTGCAGACTGTATCTCCGCTAAAGACTTTGCTTCAAAGGCTGTATTGGTTATGACATCTGATGATGAGGCTCCACTTCTTGATATCTAGGGAGTGTGGAGTAACCATCCATTGCAATTACTCCGATGTCCACTCTGAAACGGAGTCGAAGTATTGTTAGGTGACCATACATAGGACAAATAGAGATGTTATGAACCTCTTAGGAAACAACTTCATCAAAATATAAATATGAATGGACATCGAAGTTAAAATCCCCCTAGACGGTTTGAAATACCATTAAAATAAATCAATCATAATCAATCAGACCCAATTTTTAAGCAGTTTACCCGAGGAAAAATACAAATATATACTAGCAAGTATATGCGTCCTCCGGGTGTAAGTATTTAAGTTTTAATGTAATGAAATATATTAAATCAAAAAGACTACCATATGAGGAAAAAATGAGTAAAAAAAAGAAATGTAGATGGATAAAAATGAATTTTTATCGATATCACTTTTAATCGATATCACTTACACATGTGTTTCGGTCTGTTTATCAAAATGTATACGGATTTACGTTATTATTATTATTAAAATAATCAGATGGAGTTGAAATGATGATGATGATAATAATAATAGGAAAAATGCATAAAATGTTCCGTACACAGATTTTGCCGACCTTCATCAGAGTATTAATTTTATTTTTTGATTTGGAGACGAGAATTGAATTTCTAAAAGTTCGAAAAAGAATATTTTAAAAAATCTTTATGAACACAGACGCCGTTTAGCGAACGTAAATCCGTATACATTTTGATAAACAGACCGAAACACATGTGTAAGTGATATCGATTAAAAGTGATATCGATAAAAATTCATTTTTATCCATCTAAATTTCTTTTCTTTACTCATTTTTTCCTCATATTGTCGGTTCATTTCCCATTCTCACTGACTACCATATAAAGATTTGCGTACATATTTTTACATATACGGAATATTATAAATAGATAGATATATTCTTTGTTTTGGATATGAATTTAATTCAACATATCGTCTCGGCAGTTTTGTTTTATTTTTTAAGACCTCACATCCGGTTTCACTGGTGTGATTTTGGTGTGAAGACAAAGGTACACACACACCCTAACACGTATATATATATATATATATATATATATATATATATATATATATATATATATATATATAACCGATATGATTAAAACTGATTCTAAAAAGGATTAATAATCATAGAAGAAAAATACAATTGTCCTACCCAAGTAAGGGCTAAACAGGAGTCATGTCATGGACGGCTCAACCCCCAGGGTTTCATGATAAGTATCACGGGTCGCCACCCACGACCAACAGGTGGCCCCATTGGGAGGGGGTTTCCTCTTCGCAGAGGTGCCGTCGGTGTATTCAAAGCCTCAGCCACCAGGGCTTCATATGTGTGTCTAAGCCATCGGAGATGCATTAAGGATATGTGTCAATAATAAAAAAATAAAAAACGGTTCAGGATTTTCAGTTGTTTTTTTCTTCTTTTTCAATCCTGTGTATTTAAACCAGTTGGTGTTCTTTCTAATATCAATTTTATAAGGAACACTCCCGCTAAAGTAAAATGGCTAATTTTAAAACGATCTTACCCAAGTGTCAATCTGGGTCTTCAAGGCTAATTACATATCTATGATTTATAAAACCAATCACTTGTAATGGCCTTTTCAACCCACAGACGCACCAACCCCCAGAATTTCTTAACCGCGCCCAGTAGCTCAAATCCTGCAAGATACGAAACGTCGTCCTCAGTCGACCAACCAATCAACAGTCAATGGATCATGACACTTGGCGGGAGTGCAACGCGGTCGTTGCGTTCAAAGAAAATACGATCGATATGCGACGCTTCTGTTCTTTTCCCGTTTGTTATCATTTTATTGTTGCTATTTTTAATCTTACTGGAACTGCCCGGTTAATCATGTGTAATGAATATTGGTAGTGGGGGGAGGAAAGAGGTGACAAGAGTATGGGAGGAGGAGGAGTGCGTTTAAATAGAAAGATCGATGGATGCTACTTTCATTTGAAAAGATCACTTCAGACGCCTCTTTTCAGTCGACTTCTAAATATATGCGTATGTACACATTAACCCTTCGCATCGTGACCCGGTGATTTATCCGCCGGACCAGCTTCGATATTTTCGTTACGTTTTCACGCGATGTTTTCTGGCCGTTCTATTCTTTAATGTCCATCAAGAGAAAATAGTTCCTCGCGAAACTCTTCGTTAAGCAAGCCAGTCTCGTAGATCAATTATTACTCAGTGATGAGTTCGTTTAATAGTAGGTTTTCCAAACTTTCGGCCTTGTATTAAATCTTACTTTTTTTCATTATTTCATTGATTGGTTGGTCTGTGGATGTTAAAGGCATATCAACCTGTCTGGGGTTATTTCATGCCAAGAGGTTTCATATCTATATTTACAGTTTTGTAGTTAATGGTTTTAACGATATTCCAGCATCGTTGGGGATCATGTTGTGAGGTTAATTTTGCAAGGTATTTATCAGGTTAATGTTTATATTTATTGGTATGATTTTATTCTCCTTGTTATAATTTTTCTTCCTTGGTGTCCCTTTGTGTTGGTTCGAATCCTTTGGTTGGGCAAAGTCCTTGGTTGCAGGTACGTTCGTCAATGTCGAATATGTGCAAATGAACGGCTTTCAAGATCGGTAATTAAATCGTTAACTAACCACGTATTCGTGCTGTTGATTGGCTGGCTTTAATCCACACGCTCACGCAGAGTCTATAAGTTTAAGTGGTAGACCTCGGCACATATTATATTACAAAAAAATTCCAATAACTTTTGTATGGTATTTATCAGGCTTATGTTTATATTTTTGGTATGATTTTATTTCTCTTGAAAAGGACTTAATGTCATCTATGCTGATTTTTCAAATAGATCTTTCATATCATTTGCTTTAGAAATGGTTTCTGATGTGGGCAAAATGTTTGAAATTCAATGAGTAAGTGTTTAGCAATGCAAAGTGTTTGACATGTTTCACACTGTGGATGTTATTCTTGTTTGTGTATAAAGGAGTTCGTAAGTCTTGTGTGACCAATGTGCTATCGAGACACAATGACCTGTTCCTTTCTAGACTTCTTAAAGGCTACTCTCCAGTCTTCCAAAGTGGGTTTGATTAGGAAGATTGTATTGTGGATGTTGTTATTTCAGTGTTGTTCCCCTTTTCTACGGAGGAATCTATTCATTTTAGTTTTCAAGTTAGTATATGGAATCTGGAATTTGTCGGGGATCAAATCTAATGCCGATTTCTTTATTATTATATAGATAAGCTTACGGGTAAATCATTTTGAATGCGCTGGGTCTTGCCGAATACTGAAGTTATGCCATAATGCGACACGTAGAAATGTCATTTGGTGTAATCAATCTAAGAACGATGTAACAGATTAAGGTTGGCTGGTTTGGTTGGTTACTTGGGTTTTACGGCATGTCAACTTAAAGGGTTATTTCATGTCGAACGTATTGTTTTATACATTTTTGTTGGGTATTCAACTTTTTTCTTAAAAACTCTTTTTAAAACATTATTTATAATTCATTTCAATCTACCTAACCCATCGATAGGACCCTAAAAGGTATTAACAATCCGGTTCAGTGTGGACGTGGGCGTAATGGTGATGAAGGGGTACTCTCCACTGCCCAGAGATCCAGAATTGTAACTTCACCACGTATGCAGTTTACAGTCATACCCAGGAAACTAAGCCCCTCAGACAAAGCCCTCTAGCCCAGGTATGATAATTATGCTTTACGGCTGAATACACTTTCTACATTTTAAACATTTCATCAGAAAAACACTTGTAAACTTTAAAAATTTTAAGCTGAGAACACTTTCTTTTTCATATTTTGGCTGAGTACACTTTCTAACTTTTACACATTTTGGCTGAGAACATTTTCGAAGTTTTACACTTTGAACTGGGAAGACTTTCCAACATTTATGCTTTGATGATCGGTGTGATTGACCCACTTTTCACACTGGCTTGGTGACTGCCGAGATTTGCAATTAAATCAAAAACTGACCCGTCTCCTACTCCACGTTCTGCCTGAAACTTTCACCCTCTCTATGTATATCTTGATTACCTCCTCATTATATATGTTAGTTTCTCAGTGAGCGTAGAAAGAGAGAGAGGGGGAGATTGAAGAGTTTAAAATGTATTTGTATGTTAAGTTTCATCAGCAACCAACCCGGCAAAAATCTTGGCTCTTAATAAATTTAAAGGAGGTCAAACATTCCCTTTCTTAGAAATCATACAAAATAGTTTTAATGTTTTTTTTTTTAATTCTCCAGGCATTTTTGAAAAATTGATTCGATTTACAAACTCACTTTTTCCTTATCCCAATTATTTACGTATGTTTAAGTATGGTCGGAATTTTAAAAACGAAATTGAGCTGAAATAAAATGCCAAAAAGCAAAAATACCCACTGTTCATTAAAAACTATAATTAAAAGTTTCACGTGATATCAAACACTTTTTTCAGAAGAATAACTACCATAAAATAATCACATTATATGAAGGGCGATCGTTAGACGAGAAATCATGCGAATTTAAAAGAACATTGAAATGATATTTTGAAGAATAACGGAGAGTAAAAAATATATATATATATGCAACAATATTAAAGAACAGACTGAAGTTTGACCAATCAAGAAGGGGGAAATTCAATTGATTTGATTATCCGGAACCAAGTGACACAGTAGATAACTATTTGGTGTCTGCATTTCGACATTAGTTTTTATCTGTTATGATGTGAAACCATGATGGTAGTTTTAGTGATTAGCAACTCCCATCCAACGGAGAGATATACTTGATTCTTCAGTTGCATCAGGATTCTTTTATTTTGTACGTTCAAAACTTTACTGTCAGGCCTATTAATTATATTGTGGGTATTTCTGCTGCAGCAACAACAGCAGATCTTAAATGCCTAAGTGCTAGATTTGATGAGGACGATGAATATCTTTCCATATATGTTTTCACACATATAAGTGTAATCATATATGAATCCTCGAACTGCATTTTTCTATTTTTTAATGAATCCCTTTGTGCATATGTTATTGATGTTTCTTGTAAAATCCAGTTGCAAAGTTAAATAACAGATCTAAACAAATTCCCTTCTTCCAAGTTAGTTGACGCCTCAGTATCCAAGTTATACTATCTGAAAAACCTGATCAAATCTTCACTAGATTTGTCTACGTGTCTACTGTTGCAGTCTTTTATTTATATATATATATATATATATATATATATATATATATATATATATATATATATATATAGTAAGAACTAATCAATGCAGTTATCTCACTAGCATCTAGATTATTTCTTCCGGGAGAGTCTCGTAATTTGAGTTGTGTATAGCGTCAATGTTGGCGTTTGAATCTAGGTTAAAAGATAAAATGTTTTTTGCTGACTTTGCCTTGATGTTTGTCAAAATTATCCTACAAAGTTTTTTTGTTTTTTTTACATGGCTGGTTATTTGGATTTTAGGTCTTGTCAACTCCTGTTGGGTTATTTTATGCCGAAGACGTTTTGTCATTTTTCATTCTTGAATGTATTAATTTTCTTTTTTAAAACCCATTTTTTTAAACTCGTTTTTTCTATTTAACCAATAGATGGGGCTTTAACAGGTAGTACCACCCCGGATCAGAGTGGACGATACATATACGATATAAGAATCCAGCGGATAAGCAGCACTAGATAATCAAGATTAGATTTTGCATTTCATCTTAGACGCTTTGGACGATCTCATTTTTAACCAGATTGTGTTGGAAGATGATAATGCCAACCGTCCCTATCATTTATTGACCCGGGTAGGTCCTCAGCGCAGCATCCAGTATCTGCACAGAGCTGGTCAGCGTAGGTCTTTGTTGGACGACACACACTAGTATATCCATATGCTGGTTTCCAAGGAAGGACGTCACTTAAGAGTTCATCTTGAATTCTTCAGCAGTGTTGAACATATCACACACATACGCACACACACACACACACACACACACACACATATATATATATATATAATATATATATATATACTTTAGTGTGGGATTGTCACTGTTTCAGCTTTTACTGGAACGGTGTGCCAAAACGCAGTATTATTGGTAGAGTGCTCAATATAAATATAGAGCTGTTATATAATATAATAAAATAAATACATAAAGGTTTTATATATCTATTTATTTGATGACGAAGGAACAGTCACAACCATTTTGGTTTCATGCATGCGTAAGCGCAAACAATATTCAGGTGACGTTGTTTCAATTGCAAGGAAAATCGAACATTACAAAAAGGTTAACAGACATAGGATGTGTATGATTGAATGAAATGGTATGCATATGTATGTGGTGTTGTGAATGTGTATGTGTGTTTATGGACAGTGCAAAGGTTATGTATACAGGTCAGCGAGTCTCGCACACATTCACATTATTCTACGAATGTGCAACGTCTGATCAATGCGGACGTGTGAGCGTTTGTATTCGCGTGCATAAGTGTGCGTGAGTGTGTGTGTGTGTTTTTTTGTATGAGCGGATGTTGGCATGAGGACTGCAGGTGGTTGGTGGGGGGAAAATCGATACTGTCACCAGTTTGGGTAGAGGGGGTGTATGGGTGTGGGGCGATTCAATGAATGATGTTAACTGGTGACAGTATCCATTTAGAGAGAGAGAGAGAGAGAGAGAGAGAGAGAGAGAGAGATGGAGAAATGTTGAGAAACACGGGATGGTATAATGGATGAATATTCATTCTTCGTGATAATGTCGATGCTATAACGTTTCAGTGTTCATGAATTTCTTCAGGGCGTGAGATGAATTATTATGTCGAACAATTCAATTCTCTTTCTACAATATATACGATCACCCTTACCCCAAAAAGTGAATTTATGTGAATATTTTAGATGTACTCATGTAATTTTTTTCGAATTACACAATTCCTCAAAAATATTTATTTCGTCACAATTAAAACCCGATACAGCGACCTGTGCATTTTTTAGCATAAATCCCGGAGCATATGCAAATCGGTCTAAAGTGAAAAGATACTTATTGGAGACCTCAAAAAACGGTTGCGAAAACATTATTAATAGCAGGCATGGCTGCAACAAAAGAACTTTCTATTGAAAAATTAGAAAGTATCGAAAATCACATTCAAGAAGGTGAATCCGCAGAGGAGTGTGGCGAATGAGCTTGATTCTTCGTACCTAGATATCTAATTATTTTTCACCGAGGTTGCTAGCTAGCGGGCTAGCAAGCCATCTCATACTCAATATTTTCTTATCTTTTTAAATATTTTTCTTCTCTTATCTGTTCAATATTCATGTCTTATATTTGTTTTCTATCCCATATATTTTTTATCCAATCATTTTTGTCCAGGGCCGGGTTAGCTCAATCGGTAGAGTTTTCGGCTAGAAACTACAAGGTTCCTAGTTCGATACCGGCCCTCACCAACTCAGCGTATGAGTAGCACAGGGATCTTTGCGGTAAAGTGAGGAGCTGATGTTAGGTGTGGCGTTTACCTAAGACGCAAAAACAATCTCCTTGGTCTAGCGCTATTGAAAAGGGGATAGACTCCCTCGCTGATTGGCCGGTACCAACTTTAGGCCACCCCAACGACTTACTTATCTATCTATCTGTTTAGGCGATATTTTTCCTTATATCTATCACATATTATTCTCACCTATCCCATACTTTTTTCTATCAGGTTTTCTTAAATATATTCTATCCTCTATTTGTATTCTCTGTATTTTGTACTAATTATTGTACCTATTACAAAGTTCTAGATCTATCTATCTATCTATCTATCTATCTAATTATCCGATACGTGTTTCTTATTTCCCCTGTACCTATCCCAAATCAATCTATCTATCTATCTATCTGATACATTTCATATATATATATATATATATATATATATATATATATATATATATATATATATATATATGAGTGTGTGTGTGTATGTGTCATATTTCTATTCCCTCTATTCTATACTTTTCCTCTATTGCGTGCTTTTTTGTGTATCTATCTGAAACTTTTACGCCTCTCTCTCTCTCTCTCTCTCTCTCTCTCTCTCTCTCTATATATATATATATATATATATATATATATATATATATATATGCGTGTGCGTGTATGTGTGTGTCTATCCATCCGTCTTCTATCTATACATCTTTCTATCTATCAATCTGTCTATCTGTCCGATACGTTTTTCTTATATCAATCTATTCAATATTGTTATTCTCTCTATCCTATACTTTTTCTGTGTTGTATACTTTTTCTTGTATCTATCCCAAACTTTTACATCTATCTATCTATCTGTCTATCTATCTATCTATCTATGTAGCTATGTAGTAACTACCTCTTCTTTTCTATAAATCTAAGCCTGTTCATACCAATCATTTTATTTAGACATATACAAAAACATGAATGTGCCAACACTCATACGTAAAATAGTCAACAATACAAATGCATTGGTGAATGAATGACGTTACTTTTCAAATTATTTCCACTTCTTTTCATAGTAATTGGATTTTTCATCAAAGGCGAAACAAAAATTGGATTGCATGGAAAACTAACAACATTAAACGAAACGAAAAACAAAACAAAATAAAAAGAAACAAGCAGAAAGAAATAAGTAAACAATGAGAAAAATATTGCAAAACTTGTTTGCCTTGCAGTTGAGAGTTTGTAAGAAAACCCCAATGGAGTCTTTCTAATTATTTCTTATCAAGTGACTTCTCGCAAGATACTCACCGATGACATGGAAAAGTGACGATGAACATGGACAGAAAAGAAGGGCCCAACAAAAGTAGAATAAAATAAAATAAATGTTTCCTGAAATTAAATTTAATCATGGGTGAATATATATATATATATATATATATATATATATATATATATATATATATATATATTCACCCATGATTAAATTTAATTTCAGGAAACATTTATTTTATTTTATTCTACTTTTGTTGGGCCCTTCTTTTCTGCCTATGTTCAAAAAAGGAGTAATATAGAGTAAAAATGAGTTGAGTATGATATATATATATATATATATATATATATATATATATATATATATATATATATATATGTATGTATATATATATATATATATAATACTCAACTCATTTTTTACTCTATATTACTCCTTTTTTTCTTCTATTATCACTTCTGCTTCTTCTATGCATCGATTTACACTTTTTCTTCTATTACATATATTTTCTTCAGTCCAATATATATATATATATATATATATATATATATATATATATATATATATATATATGAATACACAGATTTAAATATAAATATATATATGTGTGTGTGTGTGTGTGTGTGTGTGTGTGTATATATATATGCGCGTGTGTGTACATTCATAATATGTATATATATATATATAATATATATATGTGTGTGTGTGTGTGTGTGTGTGTGTGTGTGTGTGTAACATATATGTATACAATATCCAATTGCCGCATTAACATTTCCGTTGCAGTGTCATCAGTAAATAATCCAAAAGTGCTAAAAACATAGAGCAATAATAATAATAATAATAATAATAATAATAACAATAATAATAATAATAATAGTAGAGGAAAAGATTTAAGGATTTACCATGATTTCAATCAAAATGATTTGATCAGGACCCTAATCTACGTTTACCAAAGTCGATGTAATTCCTTAGTTAAACTAAGATAAATTTATTTTCTTGTTATATGTATATAATGTACATATATGTATATATATATATATATATATATGGGACCCTAACAGGTACTATCACTCCGGGTCAGAGGGGAACTGGGAACAATTGGGGATTCCCCAAATCTCCAGAACAGTAACCTCACCATCAGATAGAGTATAACGTCATTCTCAGGACCTGAAGACCCTCAGCCACTGCCCATATATGATAAAAAGGGTTAGAGCTTGCCATAAGGACAATAGGGTCGGGCAGTCATATAGGGGATAGGGCTTGACGTGACCAGCCGATTAATGTGGGGGAGGGGGCTCTGCGACCGCCCGTCTAGCCTAGGTAAGGGTCTAAGTGGAGTGTTGCATGTCATGGACTGATTATACACCAGGATTTTGTCCTTAAGTCTCACGGGTCGCCACCCACAAGAACAGGTAGCTCCATTGGGTCTTACCCCACTGCAGAGGTGCAGTCGGCGTATTCTAAAGTCCTAGACGACAGGGTTGTACTTGTTATTGTAAGGACAGTGTGCAAAGAAAAAAATCAGAAGAAACAACTTTAAAAGAATGTAAATATGAATGTAGATTTCTTAACTTCTCGGCATGAAATAATCCTATAAGGATTGAGATGCCTTTAAAATCAATTAATCAATCAATCGCCGGCCGGGTTAGCTCAGTCGATAGAGCGTTCGGCTACAAACCACAAGTTTCCTAGTTCGAAACCTGCCCTCGCCAACTCAGCGTATGAGTAGCACAGGGATCTATACGGTAAAGTTGGGAGCTGATGGTAGGTGTGGCGCTCTATCTCAGACGCAAAACCATCTCCTTCGTGAAAAGGGGATAGACTCCCTCGCTGATTGGCTGATACCAACTTTAGACCACCCCGACGACTTTTTTATATGTGACACCAGTTGGTCACACGTACATCGTGTGCAACGGGAGGACCTTTTTATTTGCATTTTGTTATGTGTTTACATACAGATAAAATACGGAACACTGAATGAAAGTGCAAGACCAGGTTGTTGGAAATTAACAAGGTTTTATTTAACACAGGGTAGAGAATACTTCTGCCCTAAAAGTAACTTAACTAGCTCAACCTTGTACAGGCGTCCTGACTGCACGTGTAATGGCGGAAACCCCATTTTCGGGTTCCCATGAAACCCCTAGCGATCAAGAAGAATAACTCTAGATTTCATTAGGTCTGAACCTAACACATTTATCATTTTTATCCCTGTTTTTGTTCTTTTCATTTTTATCAAATAGTAACTTTAATTCCCAGCCTTACCCGTGTTATATTGTCGTCGGGCGGCCTAAAGTCGGTATCAGCCAGTCAGCGAGGGAGTCTATCCACTTTTTCAATAGCGCTAGACCAAGGAGATTGTTTTGGCGTCTGAGGTGGAGCGCCACACCTACCCTCAGCTCCTTACTTTACCGCACATATCCCTGTGCTACTCATACGCTGAGTTGGCGAGGACCGTTATCGGACTAGAACCTTGTGGTTACTAGCCGAACGCTCTACCGACTGAGCTAACCCGTGTCATATAGTACCTGAATAAATTTAAGTATACACATTTTGAATTTCATGTTGCTCACCATTGGTCTGCATTACCTATCGCTCGGTGTGTTTAATATGAAAATGTTACAACAGAAGTCGAGTTATATCTTTTTTGTGAGATTGTCCGAGAACGATGAATGAACGCGTGGCTTTGGATATTTTGGAATGAATAAACACTAATGATTTTTTTATTATCTCATATCACAACTTGTAGTTTTGTCCCTAGTGAATTTAAATGAATTCAGTGGTAAATATAAATACAACCACTGGATTCTCCATCATATTCTACCAATTAAAAGTTTTGTTTTCATTTGCATCACCATTAAGTCTTGCAAACCCCATTTACAAATAACATTGTAAGAATTCAGTAGTGAATATTTGAAGATACAACTCCGACACATTTCTGAGACAAAACATTTTATATAAGAGCACATGAATAAACGAGATACATAAACAAATGAAGACAGAATAGTGTACATAAACATACATACATAAAAGTCACTGACAAGATAATATAAAAGTACAGATATGAGACTAAGAATAGTCCATGCTGTATAAATCACTTACAGTGACAAGTAGCCGGCGTTGAGGGCCGAAGCCCCAACGAGAAGGGAATGACAATTGTCTAACCCATGTAGCGAGGAAAGGAGAAAAGAGAAAGAGAAATTCAAAACAGCCGCTTAAATACGAAGGCCCCTAGCGGGAACCAGTGACATTAAACGGGCAGACAACTCCCCAGGCAAATACGAAAAAAAAAACACAACATAATCATATTACTTTTGGAAAGAGAACGAGACACAATTATCAACCATGTTATCATTAATAATTCTTAAATAATTGTTCCTAATTGTTATATAATGAGATGGGGTGTGTAAATAGCATATAAAAGCTTTTAGCAAGAATTACGTGTTAGATGAGAATGGAAAAGTTTAAGGATGAATCCTCATAGGGCACATGGCATTGTTTCTATTGCACGAATCATGAGACGTAGCACAGGGAGAGCGATGAGGAGAGAGGTCAGTGTGGAAGGAATCTGGGACAATGCGCTGAGAGAGTAAGACATGAGCTCTTGCTCTCAGCAGTTGTGACTTTGGGGAAGATAAAACCCCCATGTAGCCTTGTGTTATTACTAAAACTGTAAATGTCACAAGGCAAGATTATCCCCAACACCCCAAGTTTGTCTCAAGACTCCAAACATCCAGGAATTGTCAGCCCACGGAGCATCGGCCCAGCAACCAGGATTCGATCCTCTCCAATATAATAGTCCAGAGATAAGTATACAAAAATTATTTCTACTATCAATACATCATCCGATAAGAGTCATAACATAACAAACGTTGACACGTCATCTCTCCTTTCCGAAATTGAGAGCGTAACATAACATAATCAACAGAATATCCGATATGGAAATTCATTAAACTTGCAAATTTACCGGAGTTAATCACCGTATTTGATAGGACCGTACACAAAGAAAAATCTAACAGATAAAATATGGAAATAGTAATGTACAAAGAACGAGATTACCTAACTTCTTGGAATTAAATAATCTTAGACAGTTGACATAACGTTAAATTCGAATATTTACCTCAGCTATAAGCTGCATGGGACGCGCGCCTCACGCTGTGTAATGGTTAGCAAGTTAGATTTTCCGATCATTTTTGTGAGTTCGATTCTCATGGGGCGCTCCATATTTCTGGCCTTGTGTCATATCTAGACTAAGCTTAGGAAATAACTGGGCACCTCACGTGGTGTAATGGTTAGCAAGTTAGATTTGTGGATCATTTTTAGCGAGTTCGATTCTCATAGGGCACCCTGTATTTCTGGCCTTGTGTCACATTTAAGCTAAGCTTAGTAAATTATCATAAGTTGCATGAAAGTTTCTATTAATGTGTTTTGAATTTGTCTCTTGCTGTTTCTATATTAGTAACTTTAGGCTATTTTCTAGTCGCAAAGTTCGGATTTTTATTTTATTTATTTTAAATCTCCGCCCAGATATTTCGATTCAAGTTAAAATGCTCAATGATCTAAGTAGAATTTCATGCTGCGTATGAAATACGCGTTAGGGAAATTAGTTTCTCTTTTTTAAAAAAAGAAACACGCGACAGACTGACTGGCTTCAATATTTAAATGCTATTTTCTCCCGCATATGGAACGAGAAGTACCAAACGACAATCTCCTTAACTTTCTCAATTTTCCTATCCGTCGTTACTGAGGGGAAAAAGACGTAATTTATAAAGTATCAGTAGTTTTCAATTGGTGCAAAATATGTAGTCGAGTGGTATCTCCTTCAAGAGGTAGCCATATTGGTATTCAGTTAATAAGTAGGATTCCCCTTTTCTTCCTCTCAACTGAAGGCATCAGCGTGAAGTATAATGGAAATAGACTGGTCCAGAAGTTAGATTTGGCGGACAGGCTCCATTTTTAGAAATGCACATTTTGTTTTGTACATGTGGATAATTACAAGGTTGAGCAGAACCGTTCTCGTCCAAACCACCAAGCGTACATGTTGGTTCACATTATTCCGCAGCTCAAAACACTTGGTACATCGTTTCAGAGGTTTCCGTAATGTCGAAAAAAATACAATCACCAATATTTCAAGAATAGACCTAGCTCTGTCAGCTGCAGCTATAGAATACGGCGTCTGCATCCCCCCATTGGGGCCGGAGTGGAGGACCATGATGCTTAAGGATGGAATCCTTTTGGCTGAGCAGTACACACAGCACAACACTTTGGCCCTTAGGCTAGACGGGGGTTCGGAGAGGCTAGATACGTCAATTCTAGCACTACATTATTGTCCCACCTACATTGCTCTTAAGCAACCCCAACCCTTTTTATCTCATATGTGATAAAAGTTAGTGACTAAGGATCTTAATGCCGCGGGTATGACGTTCAACTGCATCTAGTCGTGAAGTTCCAGTTCTGGAGGATTCAGGAATGTGGGGTAGTCCTTTATCGCTATAATCCCAGGTCAATCTGATCCGGGTGGTAGTACCTTTTACGGTACCATCTATGAGTAAACTTGATCGAAAAACAACAGTGTCCTATGTAAACTTCGGAAACGTGACGTTTGAAAAAATAAATAAAGGTCCGAACGGTAAATATTACTAAACACATGTGGACATACATGGGTTTTCTTTTTTTATGTCAATTTAAAATAGTATTTAGTCCATGAGAGACGATGAAGTTGTAGAGGTATACAATAGATAAGGCGAATTTTTCCTTAGGAGTTGACAATAGGAAGAAGCACTGTTAACACTATTCCAAGATAAATGCCATAGACGTATATTGGGCATCACCTAGAAGGACAGGGCCACTAACACAGCAGTTATAGAGATATCTCAAGTTCGCAGCTTGTGTTCGTCACTGAGACAGCGTCGTTTCCGATGGCTGGACCATGTCTGCCGGATGGATGGTGGACGAATCCCGAAGGACATCCTCTGAGCAGAGCTTTCGTCTGGACAAGACACAGATTGGTTGCCCCCCAGCTGCGTTTCAAGGATGTCTGCAAGAATAACCCCAGGTACTTTGGCATTACCCCTTCCAGCTGGATAAAATTGTCTCAAGATCGCTTTCGGCAGTGACAGTCTCTCCGTTGCAGACTTTTCATGTCTGAAGTCACTCGGGCGCAAAACCATGAAGCTGTTTTAAAAATGTGTTTAAAAAGTCGAGTTGGGGAAAAATGAATACCTAACAATAATGTATAAAAGAAATCGTCTTCGGCATAAAATAAATGAAAGTTTGACAGGCCGTAAAATCCGACCAACCAACGTATTTATTCCGCACTTCAAAACACTTGCTACTTGTTTTCTGAAGTTCCCTTAACATCTAAAAAAAATTCAAACATTTTAAAGAGTAGACCATTTGCTTCTGAATAGTGGCTAACACGAGATCATAGTAAGCGAGTTAGAACTCCCGTTGTGCTATTTCGGACTAATACCCTTGGGAAAGGTATGCAATCCCTCATGGCCCATAGACCTCAGGCGTAGTGGCTAACATCATAGTAAATGATTTCGAATTCCAGTTTCCTTATTGGAAAGTTTCACTTTCACTTCAGAAAGGTATGAAAATCGTCATCCTTAGCTATGGCTTAAATAGTACCGCTGTTATATACTGACTGTTTTCACCGTACCAAATCGATATAATGTTATATACCTTTCTTTACTTCTTTACTTCTTCTATATCTTGGTCATCTATTCTTCTGGTCGGCTTTGCTATTCTGATCGTCTATCATCTTGGTCTGGTTTCTTCTAAAGTCTGGACTCTCCCTGGGGACTTTGGGTCTGGTTTCTGTTGGGATTTCTCCTTATCAGAAGCCCTGTGTTATTGTTAGTTTTTAGGTAATAAACACAAGACTTCGATTTACGTTGATGTTACTTTATTTATAAATTCCCAAACCAGACGTCTGCGCAGATCCTTACATCTTGCTAGCTCGGCTTCTAACTCCTAACTGACTGAGTTACTCCTATCCTTAAACCGGGTTTTCTACGCCTTCCGGTTCTCACGATTTATCCCCGGAAGGTGAGAGTGAGGTCAAGCGCCGTCACTCACCCTCAAGGCCATCAGCTGCACTAATCGCCATTATTATTTCTACACTATTGCCATAATCATTAGGTATCTAATAATTATGTAACACCGCTACTTTCTTCTACAAGGGTGGCTTTGACATTACATAACCCAAGAATGTTGCTATGCCATTAAACAAAGAAACCAAACAAATTGATCTACATATAGGTTACTAACACTACGGGTCAGAGTGAATCTGGGGAATTAGCAATGAGTGGTAGACTGCTGAGAGCTTTATAACTGCAGCCTTACCACGGGGTCGCATCTATGGTTTACATAGAAATTAGTTTACAAAAGAAATTGAGTTTTACAAAAATCCTTTCCAAACTATCGCTACGAATCTTTCAAAACATTGCCGGCATTAAATGACACACTGTAGTTGATATGCCGTGAAAAAAAATACAAAAAAAAAACAAAAAAACAAACAAACAAACTTACCACCGGATGCAGTTTTGTATTAAACGTGGTAGATTCCTTTTTAGGAGGAGGTATTATCCCTCTGCAGTGTATCCAAAGCCGGTCAACAGGGTGAACAGACGTGAACAGATGCCCAAACCAACTACCCATAATCAAGGAAAAGTAAGTATTTACCCAACCCGTCGACCACGGTTCGGATGTGACACCAGGTCGTAAGTATGCGGCATCGAACAAGGAACGAATTTGCTATTCAGTTGCAATGGATCTGTGAGTCTAGATTGCTAACCATTACACGGCGATGGATACCCCTTATATCCAACCCGTTCGGCACGATTAGGCTGGGGCATCCAGCAGGGACCGAATAGTTATGCAGTAGAAATTAATATGCATGACTAGCTTGTTAACCATTACACCACGATAGAGCGCCCTTGTCAGAAAAAAGAGTAATTGTTTTCAAAGAGTTAGGTTCAAAGTTCCGTGATGGCTCCCGATTACGACAAGAAGTTCCCGAGTCTGAAAAGAAGGTTTCCGAGTCCGAGAAGGTTCCCGAGTCCGACAAGAAATACCTAAAGAAGGCCGGAGGGCACATCGGCCTAAACGTTGTTCAGATAACAATGAAGATGAGGACAATAGTCCGAATAACACAGATAATACTAATTGTTTTTAGTTTCCGAAGATGTAGCTTTTATTGCCCGCTCATTTTTTCAAAATATTTTTTCATGATTACTTGGTGAAAAATTAAATTAGCCAAGTTTTTTTTAAATTGTAGTGGAAAGGTTCTACTTCTGTAGCTCGTCTCTGTTGAACATGAGAAACGCAGAGATTTGGACCAGTGTTCGTCAGGCGTTAGAGTTCAATTAGGAACGCGCTGTAAAGAAATTATTATAAAATCGTTTATGTTCGCCCAAGTGAACAGTTCTTTGTAATTGGATGGAAGTTCGCTACTTTTGAGTGTTGGCTTTATCTAAGTAATTTAACTTCTTTATGATGATTAAAGTCTTCAAGTCTTTTTTATGGCGCGGTAAAATGCAGTAAAAATAATTAGCCCATTCCCTACAGAAAATTGCGGCTTCAATGAGTACCATTGCCGACAAAGCCGATGCAATGCATACGTCATGAACGTTGCATATCCCCTTGTTGAACACCATCAAATGCAGTAATGTGAACGGAGAGACTACTTCGAATTTGTCGATTGTCATGTCTTGGCTCGATAAAAGAGAGTGTCAGATATATTAGGTTTGTTTCAGTAAGTGGTGAGGACTTTCACTCAATAGCGGCCCTTCCCTTTGAAAGCAACACTGCTGATATTTATGAAAAGGAACTTAGATTTCTATAAAACAATGTATACAAAAAGATGGTAAAATAGCCATCGTCGTAAGGAGCAGAAAATAAAATTCCCCAATTGGGCCACATGGTAACCATGGGGTTTCTTCTAGTGCCCATTTTGCCCAAATAAGCCACCAGGATTCCGTTCTTAAGCACCACGGGTCAACGCCCATATCCATCCATGGCCAACAATCAATTGAGATTTAACATAGCCAAAAATAAGTTATGACTAGAGGCTTTTTAGAAAATTCGACGAAAAATCAATTAATGTTCCGATTTTTACGAACATTTCCATAATTACTATGTCTGAAATAGTTTTATTTCCTAAAATATATTAGGGGATTTTCTTCTCTTTTTTTTTTGACACTGAGGTGCAGTCGGTATATTCTACAGCCCCAGCCGATACGGCGGCTTAACATTTAATGAGTGTCGACTAGTGCATAGTTTGTAAAGAAAGAAATATTTTTATTTTCATAATTTCCATTATATTTTTTTTTTCATCTTTTGTCTCTAATTTTACGACAAGTTCTATTTCGTTTTCAGAAAACACAATGTTCTTTAATAATGATGGTTTCTCTAAATTACGGCCTTTAACAACCAGGCCAAGAAACGCCCACTACCACAAATAGCCAACGGCTTTGACTTCTAGTTCGTATTTCCCTCAAAATTGGCATTAAAATTGTTATTCAAAGAAAACTTTTTCGGACTAGCAATTATACTCCAAAACATTGTCCTTTAAAATAATCACCAAAATCAACACGTTATGTTTTATTCTATTTCAATAATTCTTTAAAGAACTATCTTCAAAGTTTTAAAATCGACAATTAAATGAAATAAATTTCACCTAAAGATTAAAACAACTGTTCTCCATAGTAAACCGAAGTTAAGTATTGATGAACCTGTTCTGTATTTAAATGGGGGATCATTCACAAAAAAAACTGTGTGTAGACACAGCAAAACTAGGCATATAAGAAGTAGCCCTTTAAGCATTGGTTTTCGTGGAATCAGCAATGTTAATCAACGTTAAAATTAGATGGGTGACGACTTAGGAATAACAGATACTGTATGTAATCTTAAACCTGTATATTAGATTAGTAAAAGCTTTCGATCAAGTCATTGTTCTTTAAAAAAACTAAAGAAAATAAACACGTGTTACATAATTCCTAGGTAGCTTATGAATTATGTACGTACTGAAGATAGATATTCTTGAATCAGAGTTCGTTAGATTAAAATAATGAGGGTTGAGTGGAAAATTACCCTAGTCGTTACCATTAGCGTTATTGGCAGGTAACGACCTTTTACTTGGTCGCTACCGGAAACGCGCCAGTAGAGGCGTGAAACAGAAGTTTTAGTTTAGTTTAGTTGTGACCACTTAATCAACGAGAGAAGATGTCCTCTCAAGAGTCGCTTCTCACCGCGCGGTTTCGGGAATCCTTGTGGACTGGGGTTGCTTAATAAAAAATATATAGAGAGAAAAACAACAAAGTCTTGTTAATTTATTAAAACAAGAGATGACCAACCCAAACAAGAAGTAGAATCAACCCGGAGAAACAACCCACCGAATCAGCCCTGGGGAAATGGCTGACGAATTAGCAGCAGGAACAAGTAGACAGAGAAAACAAGAACCCTCACCATCTCTCATACTCTGTCTCTGTCTCTGTCTGTCTGTCTGTCTGTCTCTGTCTCTCTGTCTCTCTCTCTCTCAATCATATACCCGACGTTAGAAGTGTATATAACATACTTTCTTTTTTCAATTTCATTACTTCTTAGAAGATTTAATATAGACAGTAATAGGAAATAATGTTCGAGTAAAGATTAAAACACTAGTTTCCAATAGTAGTTAAGTATCGGTAAGCCATTTCAGAAGTTAGATGGGGGACCTTTTAAAAATCCTGAGTGTTCGACGTAGTAAAACTATGTAAATAAAACATAAAAGTAAAGTTGGCGGAGCGGCATATCGTCGGTATCAGCCGGAAAGCGAGTGTATGTATCCCCTTTTCGTTAGGACTAGACCACAGAGATTAATTTTTTGTTACTTATGCGCTGAGTTAGCGGGTACTTGTATCGAACCAGGAACCGTGCGATTGCATATGCGGGTGGTCTATCTACTGAGCTTAACTGGTCTCTTCAGGTGAACAAGAAATAGCTAGTAAAGCATTGGTTTCAATACAATCAGCGTTATTTGGCAAGATTAAAGTTTGATGGTTAAACACAAAGGAAAAACAGATACAGTAAGCAATGTAAGTATGTATATTAGACTAGGGAAAGTTTCCATCAAATCATTGTTCTTTGAAATAATACACAAAATCAACACGTTCTTTTTCCCCCAATTGAGCCACCTGTTGGTTGTGATTGTCAACCCGTGATGCTTAAAGATGTAACCCTCTTGGCTAAGCAGCTATGACAAGTAATATTCCAATTTAGCCGTTACTAACTCTCGCACCTCCCACCTTGTAGGCTAGGTGGGCGGTCAGTTTACCAACGATAAATCGGCTGGTCACGTCAAGCCCTAGTATCACAACCATATTGCCATTATGTCAAGGCCAAGCCCTTTTATCATATATATGCTAGAAGTCGGTGGCCTAGGGTCTTATTTTCCTGGGTATGACATTAAACTGCATCTAATGGTGAAGTTCCAGTTCTAGAACTCTGAGTAATGTGAAATACACCTTCATTAACATTACGAACCATATTACCTTTTCGATTTTGTGTCATTAGGCCATTTTTTTCATTTACACCGTCAATATCCGGTTGTTTGGTAGGGTTTAGGGTAACCCTAACCCTAAGACCCTAACCCTAACCCCTAACAAACAACCGGATATTGACGGTGTAAATGAAAAAAAAATGACCTAATGAGACGAAATTGAAAAGGGGTGCCTTAAGGTAAAATGGTCCGACATTACTACCAATTTCACTCAGACTCAGAGGTGTAATACCTTTTAGAGTCCCATCTATTGGCTAAATAGAAACAATGAGTTTTAAAACATATCTTTAAAAAATTTAATGGACCAAGTCACCAACAGGCACCCCAGTCGAGATCAGTTTTGAAAGGAACTGAATTTTGCTTTTCACCGATTGTTAGTAAACAAAATCAGCAGCCGATAAAAAACGAAAGAGACGTTTTTATACTAAAATAGTTTTTGGTTTTAATAAAAAAAATAGTTATTTCATGTTGTTGTTAGCATATGTGAAAAAATTAATTTTGCACTAAAGATAAACTAATATTGTTATTTAAAAAAAAACTTAAAACGAAAGACACGTTTATTTATTTTCCATGTACTTCAACGGATAGTTAATAAAAAATATTTATAAAAAGTATATTATAAGGTTATAATAATAACTGCTAACCCTAACCCTAAACCATAACTCTAAACCTAACCCTAACCCTATTTCAGAATTTTAGAATATTTTAGAATTAAAATTTGATAGCGAAATCTTGGACCATATTATCTTTAGGCACCCCCTTTTGATCTCGATTAAGAAAGGACATGTTTTTATTTACACTGTCAATATCCGGTTGTTTGTTAGGGGTTAGGATTAGGGATTATGATTATGGTGAGGGTTAGGGATTAGTTTTATAATTTTTTAAAAAATCTAAAAATCGTCTGTTAAAACAACCGGATATTGACGGTGTAAATGAAAAACATAATCGAGAACAAAATGGGGTGCATAAAGGTCACATGGTCCGAAATCTTTTTCGTTTTTATCAGTTGCTGATTTTGTATACTGACAACCGGTGAAAAGCAAAATTCAGTTCCTTTCAAAACTGTTCAGGGCTGGGGTGCCTGTTGGTGACTTGGTCCAATTAAGTTTATAAAATATTTTGAATATAAATATAAATATTTTGAATATTTATGAATAAAACAAAACGTGTTAAAAAATAACAACAAAAAGCGTTGACATATCGTAATATCCAACAAAACAACTAAACAGCCAATCTATTTTTTAACACGAGTTCCTTTAAAAGTATCCCTCGCTCGTATATATTGGTGGTAGAAATCCTGACCTTTAAAACAGTTACTCATATTTACTTTAACGGGAGGCGCACCTAGAGTATCGGTTATCACCGCACGAACCCCTTTTAAAAGTCAACCAATCGTCTTAGAAGGAGTGGATTGATTTCTCCTAAATTATTTTATTTTTTTCCTATGATTTTTTTTTTTTTTTTTTTTACTTCAGGTCGGATTCAAAAGAAGGAATTTCTTCGGGGTTGGAAGGATGCAGCCTTTTGTCCATTTCTCTTTTCTGGGTCTGCTTCCTATATAAAGTCCCTGACTCTATGAAGACACTTCGATCATCGCTTGATGAGTAGTTAGCATGTTCCTCCTCTCTCTTACTGTCTCTCCCTCTCTCTATATTCTCTCTCTCTCTCTCTCTCTCTCTCTTCTTCCCATCTCTCTTTTTAAACTTTCTGTTTCCTCCTCATATAATGTCTGTCTCTCTCCATTTTTCTCTCTGTTCCCCTCACTTTTTATCTTTCTCACTTTCCATTCAGCCTCTCTATACTCTTTCTCTCTCTTTCCTTGTCACATAATGTTTGACAATAATAAGACGCATCATTTCGGACTTTCATGCATATTGATCTTCGAGCCCTTCCCTCTATCATTCTCTCTCTCTCTTTCCCTTTCACTCTCTCTCCCCCCTCTCTCTCTCTCTCTCACTCTCTCACTCCATCTATCTATTTATCTATCTAGGTCCATTCCCCCTCGCGCTGTCTCAGTCCTCCCCTCTAGATCTCTACCTCTCCATTCCCCCTTTCTGTCCCTCTCGCTCTATTTCTCTTTCTCCATTCCTCCTTCTTACACCTATCCCCTCCTCCCTTTCTTCATCCGTCCCTCTCTCTCTCTCTCTCTCTCTCTCTCTCTCTCTCTCTCTCTCTCTCCCTTTCTCTGTCTCCCTATGCCTCAATCACTGCGCGTTCTCTCTCTTTCCAACTCTCAGTTGATCCTTTGCAGAGTTGATTTTCGGTTAAATTCTCTTTCTATTTCTCTTTCCTCATTTATCTCTTTCCATTTCACCCCCCCTCTCTCTCTCTCTCTCTCTCTCTCTCTCTCTCTCTCTCTCTCTCTCTCTTCTCTGTCCCTCTGTTCCCTCCCTTTGTACACTTTCTACCTCTCTGTCTCTCTCTTCCCATCCCTCCCCTTTCTATCTTTCTCTCTCCTATCCCCCCTCTACACTTTCTCTGTCTTTCAAATCGCAGTTAATCCTTATCAGAGCCGACTATTAACCACTCTCTCTGTTCCCCCCTCTCTACACTTTCTACTTTTCTCTCTTCCCATCCTACTCTCTCAAATCCTTCCTACTCTCTCTCTACGTCTCTCTCTCTCTCTCTCTCTCTCTCTCTCTCTCTCTCTCTCTCTCTCTCTATCTATCTATCTATCTCTCTCTCGCTCTCTCTACATTTCTTTCAAATCTCAGTTGATCCTTAACAGCGCCGACTATTAACCACTCTCTCCGTTTCCTCCACATCTCTCTCTCTCTCTCTCTCTCTCTCCACTTTCTATCTTTCCTCTTCCCATCCTACTCTCTCTATAATCCTCTCTCTCTTCTCTCTCTCTCTCTCTCCTCTCTCTCTCTCTCTCGCTTCTCACTCTCTCTCTCTCTCGATATTTTCTCTATCTTTCAAATCTCAGTTGACCCTTAACATAACCGACTATTAAACACTCTCACTGTTTCCTCCACCTCTCTCCACTCTACCTTTCTCTCTTTCCCATCCTCCTCTCTCTCTCTATCTCCCCCTCTCTCTCTCTCTCTCTCTCTTTCTCTCTCTCTCTCCCCTCCGATTTCTCTATCTTTTCAAATCTCAGTTGACCCTTAACATAACCGACTATTAACCACTCTCACTGTTTCCTATACCCCCCTCTCTCTCCCCCCCTCTCTCTCTCTCTCTTCTCTCTCTCTCTCTTACACTTTCTAGCTCTCTTTCTCTCTCTTCCCATCCCTACTTTTCTCTCCCCTTTCCCCTCTCTATCTCAATATTTTCTCTATCTTTCAAATCTCAGTTGACCCTTAACATAACCGACTATTAACCACTCTCACTGTTTCCTATACCCCCTCTCTCTCCCCTCTCTCCCTCTCCCTCTCTCTCTCTCTCTCTCTCTCTTCTCTCTCTCTCTCTCTCTCTTACACTTTCTAGCTCTCTTCTCTCTCTTCCCATCACTACATTCTCTCTGTCCTTTCCCCCTCTCTATCTCATATTTTCTCTATCTTTCAAATCTCAGTTGATCCTTAACAGAGCCGACTATT
>CM042146.1:95656176-95663676 GCA_023376005.1 Doryteuthis pealeii | reverse complement strand
ACACCTTGTATTCTGAAAAAAATTCACGTCGCATTTATTTTTTCATTCCTATCTTGGTACATACAGCCCCAATCTCGATACCTTTATGACACACGTTGTCTCTCTCTCTCTCTCTCTCTCTCTCTCTCTCTCTATATATATATATATATATATATATATATATATATATATATATATATATATATATATATATATATAAACGTTTGGAAGTAGACAAGCAAAAACAAAAGTCTCTGATTTATTTCATACTTACTTTGCGATAAACTTGATTGTGTCACGATTTTGCTTCTGTAGAAATCAGCGGGTCATGATATGTTCTTAGGCGCAAGAATTCAAGAAAGATCTTATATCAATAGTGATGTAACAAAAGAAATGAATGATAAGGAAAGAGGAATTAGTGGAAGGTTACTGAGTTGCATCAACATGTGTTGTATAGATAAGGGATTGTGTTGGGCTTCTTTTTTTCATGTGAGTCGTAATAGCAACTCGCTAACGGAAATCACGTAAAATGAAAGGAATTGGCAAATCCCTAATACAAGTGATCATTGAAAGATAAAGTCTCTATTTCTATAAAACAGGGTTTACCTAAATAGGTTTCGCGGTCTTCAAAAATACTATAAGTTTTCCGTTATTTTTGGAAAATACCAAGGGTTTCAAGATTTGGAGAAAGTGGTATAAGGTTTCCGCTATTTTTGTAAAATACTACCAGGGTTTCAAGGTTTTGGGGAAAGCTGTATAAGTATTCCGTTATTGTTGGAAAATACTACAAGGATTTTAAGATTTGGAGAAAGTGGTATAAGGGTCCCGCGATTTTTGGAAAATACTACAAGGGTCAAGATTTGGAGAAAGTGGTATAAGGGTTCCGCCTATTTTTGTAAAATACTACAAGGGTTTCAAGATTTGGAGTAAGCTGTATAAGGTTTCGCTATTTTGTAAAATACTACCAGGGTTTCAAGATTTGGAGAAAGCTGTATAAGTATTCCGTTATTGTTGGAAAATATTACAAGGATTTTAAGATTTGGAGAAAGTGGTATAAGGGTTCCGTTATTTTTGGAAAATACTACCAGGGTTTCAAGATTTGGAGAAAGCTGTATAAAGATTCCGTTATTTTTGGAAAATACTACAAGGATTTTAAGATTTGGAGAAAGTGGAATAAGGGTTCCGCTATTTTTGGAAAATACTACAAGGGTTTCAAGACTTGAAGAAAGTGGTATAAGGGTTCCGCTATTTTTGGAAACTACAAGGTTTTACGATTTCTGGAAAACTCGGCAAATTTTCCAATTTTTGGGGACACTATATAATGGTACCGACATTGTTTGGCAAACTATATATTGGTTCAGGAGAAAAAAAACACTACAGAATAAAAAAAAACTCTTCTAGTGTTCCTCAATTTTGGAAAACTGCATAAGGGTTCAGACATATTTTGGTACGTTGTATAATGGTTACATTATTTAAAAAAACTCTACAAGGTTTATGGAACTTTGAAGAAGAAGAAAAGAAAACAAGAACAAGAAGAACAAGAACAAGAACAAGAACAAGAAGAACCAAGTATACAAAAAGTGAAACAATATAAATTCTGGAATTTTTGTATAATTCTTCAAAATGTATCTATACACATTTATATATACTAGCAAATATATGCACCCTCCGGGTGCAAGTATTTAAGTTTAATGTAATAATATATCATATTTAAATTAGAAAGGCTAAAGAAACTAAATAAGAATGCAGATAAAAAGATTTGAAACGGAGGGGGTATAATCGAAAAAATAGAACAACTGAAACTTACCCTTCCATCACTCTCTCTTTCATTGTTATTTTTTCTAATTTAAGTATTTAGTTAAAAGAGGAAGTGAAGAATAAAATGACAGTTATTTTCTTGTTAACGGATTTCATTTAAGATTCATTGAAGAAATGTTTGCTTTATATTCATTAAAATAAAACCAAACAATTAGAAATGAATAATAATAACGACATATTTATTAAAATCACATGTTTAATATCTTATGCAAATTAGTCTTCCCGTTCACACTGTAAACCGCTATTTTGCTGTATATATAAATATAATTGCATGGTATTAGTATGTATATATGGTTAACAGTATTAATAATGTAAAACACATTTTATTAATAATTGAGGTTTAAAAAAATAAAATCGTTGATAAAGTTATATAAATAACTAAGAGAATTGTGACTTGAGTAGTAATATCGTTTCGGTTACAGACGGAAAAACACACAATCTCCATTATAAATAAGATATATATATATATATACATAAACACACACACACACACCATATATATAATATATAATATATATTATATATATATATGCGAGTTCACAGTGATGCGATTACAACGCCTGTTGACTCAGTAAAACACCGACCGTTATGTGTACCAGATATGTTCTAAGTTATGCAAGTCGCTGGCAGGATTGAAAGGACATGAACGAGCTCACGAACGGACAATGAATAAAGGTGTGGATGTCGCCTGACAAGGATTGCGATCAATATAATATACGTATATACTGTGCATAGATATACGTTGCCTGGATAATTCAATAGGTAAAAGAAATAATTTTGATATCTGACTGCATTTACAAAAAGTCTAACTTGTTAAGATGTATTATAAGAGGTGACAATGGAATGTGGCCGAATGGGAATAAGCAGGATTTTTTGGCACCATTAATTCCTGGAGCGTGAAAAATGAATACAATGAATTGCATCAGGTGTTCGTTCAATTCTTACGAACAATTTTACCATATGGAATAGTAATCCTGCCACCATAAAAATTCTAAAAAGTATACAATGGAATAAACCAAAAACGCAGATCCAGTCTGTATATCTTATACCTATTTTTTAGGTTGGTTGGTTATTTGAATTTTATGGTATGTCAAATCTTATAGCAGTGGTTCCAACCTATGTCAATCTTATAGAGTGGTCCTATTTTTAGGTTGGTTGGTTATTTGAATTGCTATGTATTCAAATCTTATAGCAGTGGTTTCCAACCTTTTTTTAGGTTGGTTGGTTATTTGAATTTTATGGTATGTCAAATCTTATAGGCAGTGGTTTCCAACCTATTTTTAGGTGGTTGGTTATTTTGAATTTTATGGTATGTCAAATTTATAGCAGTGGTTCCAACTATTTTTTAGTTTGGTTGGTTAATTTGAATTTTATGGTATGTCAAATCTTATAGCAGTGGTTTCCAACCTATTTTTTAGGTTGGTGGTTTATTTAATTTATATGGTATGTCAAATCTTATAGCAGTGGTTTCCAACCTATTTTTTAGTTTGGTTGGTATTGAATTTATGGTAGTCAAATCTTATAGCAGTGGTTTCCAACTATTTTTAGGTTGCGTTGGTTATTTGAATTTTATGTATTGTCAAATCTTATAGCAGTGGTTCCAACCTAATTTTTATTTGGTTGGTTATTTGATTTATGGTATCGTCTGTCAAATCTCTTATAGCAGTGGTTCCACCTATTTTAGGTTGGTTGGTTACTTGAATTTTATGGTATGTCAAATTTTATAGCAGTGGTTTCCAACCTTTTTAGGTTGGTTGCTTATTTGAATTATGGTATGTCAAATCTTATAGCAGTGTTTTCCACCTTTTCTATTTCCGCACCGTTAAAAGAATTTTGTTCTTGACCTCCGCACCGCTACAATTTATACTTTTGTTCAAAAATATCGAATATAACTTCATACTACAGCTTTTTGTAATTAAAAGATCCATAATCTATTCCCTTTCAAAATCTAATATAATATGTAAACAAAAATCAGACCACTAATAATTATTTGAATTACTTGATAAATCCTGACTCAAATTTTAATATGGAACTCAAATTCGTGACACAAAATAATATTTGAATAACTTTACAAAAAATAGTTACTTGCTTAAAATATGTACAAACAAAATAATCAAAAAGAAGACTGACTTCAAAAAGGTGTTAATGTATTCTAATGTTGTTGCTGTTTCTGCCTATGAGTTCTTATGTCATAGAAATTGTGTTGCTGATAGCAACGCGGCGTGTCTGCCTTTGTTATGCATACTGAGTTATTCAACTTTTTTTAAACACGTTTTTTCAAATTCTTTTTTTCCTAATTTAACCCGTAGATGGATCCTAACATATACTAACACTGCAGGTCAGAGTCAACCCGAATAATGTCAATGAAGAGTACTCACACTCCCCAGAGCTTCAAAATTAGCGCTTCACCACTATATGCAGTTTAATGTCGTACCCAGGAATCTAAGGACGTTGGTGGTTTACCATAAGGGCAATAGAGTTAGGACAATCATATAGTGCTAGGGCTTGATATGACCAGTCGATTGATTGGAGGGGATTCGCCCGACCAACCCGTCATATCAAGTAGCACCACAGAGATATGTAACCAATTTCGACATTGAATAACCCATAAAGTGGATATGCCGTTAAATAAACCAAAGTAAGTTAACAATGGCGTTGACAAATGAGTAATAGTCGTCAGCACTGCGCAACAGAATATAAATCAGTTTTTTCTTGTTGGGGGTTAATTCGTTTGTCTTACATATTATCTCCCTAAATTCAGTCGGTAGAGCGTCTACCTGGGAACCACAAGGTTCCTAGTTCGATACCCCTTGCTAACTTAGTGTAGATGATATAGCGCAGGGATCTGTCGGGAATGTGAGGAGATGATGGAGTAGGGAGTGTTTCATTTCATAGACTGCTCAGTTACCAAGATTCCGTCCCTTAAGTATCACGAGTCTGCCACCCCCCCAATAAGTGGCCACATTGGAAGGATTTTAAACCCTCTGCAGAGGTGTTGTCGGAATATTCTACATCCCCAGTGGACAGGCCGGAGTATATATATATATATATATATATATATATATATAATATATATTATATATCTATATATACTATATCATGATTTATAATTTATGAAAAAATAACAAGTTAAGAATAGTTGATTCACCCAAGTTCTGTTTGTAATGTGTAATTAAATTAAATGAAATGGGGCATTGCTCATCTGGTTCTGCTGTTCATTGAACAAAGGGCGAAACAAGAGTTTACCGCCCTGAGTTGCAGAATTTGAAAATGTAAGACTGATACAGTGTTCTGCAGAATGAAATCGAGATTGATATTACGCTGCCAATCTCTAGTAGTTGGTTGGCTGGTTGGTTAGTTGGTGGTTGGTTGGATTTTATTGCATGTCAATCCTTGGGTTATTTATATACCTGGTACGATTTTTGTGGCCATTTTTAGGCTGCATGTGAGAGCACTTTACAGTGGAGATCCCTTCAGTTTTTCTTAGTGTTTGGTAGAATCCTCGTGTTCCTTAGTGTTAGGCAGAATACTTGGTTGGTTGATCGGTTGGACCGTATGACCTTTAGGCCCCCTTTGATCTCTATTAAGAAAGGATATGTTTTTCATTTACACCGTCAATATCCGGTTGTTTTGACAGACGATTTTTAGAAAAAAAAAAATTATAAAACTAACCCCTAAACCTAACCCTAACCCTAACCCTAACAACAACCGGATATTGACGGTGTAAATGAAAAAACATATCCTTTCTTAATCGAGATCAAAAAGGGGTGCATAAAGTTAAATATGCTCCGATCCGTTTGTCCGTGTTAAGCACGAGCATGTGAACACCTTTGAACATCGGCGATTAAATAGTATCAACCACGTATTCGAGCGTGTTGATTTGGCTGATTGAATCCATTCGGTCACGACGAGTCTATAAGTTTAAGTTGTGACCTACAGCACACCTTATATACAAATATTCCAATATTTAAAACATGTTTGCCTTTATTCATTCTTGTTTGGTATTAATTTTTTAACTAGCTTTTTAAACATGTTTTCTTAAAATTCTAACATTTAAAAAAGTGGAGACACATTGAAAAATGATTATTCCTTTAAATTCGCTCTGTGTATTTGCCCAATAATTCATAAATTCTTATAATTGGTCCAGGGATACGTAATAGCTACACAGAGACTTGCTCGGTACATGTATAGAATAGGAGATTGAAGAAAAGGAAACTTAACTAAAACGTTAATTTTTAAATATACACTCCTTACTTCATTTTGGAGGGCGTCGTCAGTGACATAATCTATTGGATCACTGGAGAGTTCCGGTTTTTTTTAACATAATACTCTCCTAACCAGGCGGACCCTATAAGAGAAGATGAAAGGATACACCCTATTTAACAATTTTTAATCTATTAACATTAATAATTCTAATATATCATTGATTTATAACGCTATTATCTTTTATTTAGCTTTTCTTGTGGAAAATGAGTACAACTTTAAAATCCCCTCTCGGACAAAAATAGGATGTGGAAGCAATTACGTTTCTTCCATAAAACCTTGAGGAATGGAAACTAAGTATTAATCATATTTTTCTTTTTAAGAAATTATCTATATTCGCAGTATTGGCTTTTTCTAGAATACTTTTTTCTGCAGGGCTCGAAAACATTTCTGCTATTAATTTAAATGATTTAATCTAGTTTGTTTAAGGCATATATTCGTGAAACAATTAAATATCAGCAATTTAAGAAATATTTTGCAGCTTTTCTGTTATTAGTTTATTTACTGCTAGAAAAACCAAGGTTGGCCATCCTCTAATTGAGCTAATTTTCATAAATTTGGCCCCTGGGTAGTAATTATGGGGAGGCAATTATTATAGTTCGAATGTTTCATGGAAGAAAAATAGATACATCGAACATCATCACGCTGATCATCTATAATTAATACTTGCGTTCATTAATGGTACGACGGTTATCATCTGGAAAAATACCCTCTGGTCAAAAATGAAACCGTCCAAATCGTCCAAGATAAAGTGCAAAACATCAATTCTGATAATCTGGTGTTGGTTATCCAGCGGATTCTTATTTCTGTTTGAGTGTCGTCACCGCAGCCAAATAATGGACCATTCCAGGGTTTTTTTTTACAAAGAAAAGAAAGAACGAAAAAGAACAAAGATACACAGAAAAAATATTATAAGAAACAAAGAAAGACAGGAAGAAAGAAAGAAAGAAAGAAATAAAGATAAGTAAGCGGGGGGAAGAGATAGAAAGAGTGAATGGAGATGTGGAAGGGAATAAAGCTAATCTGTTTCAATTGAACATAATTTTAGTGTGGAGCTCAATACATTCTTCACCTATGAACAGTAAAAGGAAAATATTTCAGAATTCTACCCAAATGCACCCTCTGTCACAAGCATTTAATTTATATAAGTTAGATATCATTATGGAATTAGAAAGAACTAATAAAGATTAAATTACGAACACAAAAAAGATTACACTATTTTACTTTATTCTAATTGATTTTCAATATACGAATATAAAATTGATACACAGGATTGTATGAACACTAAATAACAAATGAAATGAAATAAGATCACCCCAAATGATACTTATTATTTTAGCTTATTCTGAAAAACCCAGCCGGTACTGTAAGCAACTTTGATATCAAAATGACTTTGATTCGGCATATAAATTAACCCAAAAGGTAATCTCTCCGTGGATG
>CM042146.1:95649111-95656076 GCA_023376005.1 Doryteuthis pealeii | reverse complement strand
CACAGAGAGAGATAAAGCCAAAAGACAAACTGGAAGCGAAATTTGTTTGATACAAAGAAATGCACAGAGCGTGGCACCATCAAAAGTTGAACTCAGACCGACATTAGGAATGTTAAAAAATTGATTATATTCCTTTAACCTTTTTCTTTTTCTTTTTCTTTTGTGTTCTCTCTTTGTTTCTCCTCTCTGTCTTTTTTCTTTTTTTTTTTTTTTTTTTTTTGGTGTTGTTCAGGATCAGTTCTGCCAGGGTTGATTCATGTTTTTAATTCGCCTGCTCGTTCAAAAGTACTCAAAGATTGTATTGTAAATATCTGTCTTTTTTTTTCTTCATATACTATTCGGAAAACTATATATATATATATATATATATATATATATATATAATTATTTATTTATTTATTTATTTAAAAAAGTTAAGGAAAAATGTGAAAATTTCACAACGAGTAAATTAATTTTGACTTCATATAATGTTTATATATAGACCGGTTGGTTAGCTTTGCACAAATTAAAATGCGTTATTGAGCTTTTCACGAGTCGAAATGATGGAATGAATGCTCGATGTACAAATGGACAATAAATACTTTATCAGTGTGTGGCAATTTCATAAATCAGCAGGATGGAAATAAATTGTTGTGTCTGTATTTGGGTATACGGAAATAATAAAAAAAACGAACTTACAATCAATGGATTGTTAGTCTGGCATTATACAACACGAGGTGTCTTTAAAACTAAGTGCAGCATAAATGTAGCACGAAACTAAAAGCATAAAGCCCCTGGTGAGAACCGAACACACTAGTCAGAGGTAAATCATCAGCAAGGTTAGTGTATTAACTGTTAAACCGTGACGAGGAGCCCAATTTAACGTATTTTAAGGGAAACTGCATATAATGAAAACAGGAGACGAAATAAACTTATTCTTAAATTTCATTTCACTTTATTCCAAGTAGCTGACTTGAATCCGGCCACAAATCCCTCAACTTATATACAAGACGGACGCTGTTCATTTAGTTCATCCCATTCACAAGAAGGGGTATATTTACCTCATACGTGGGGTATGAGGTAATCGTATGGGTTGGACACAAGGGGTATTTACCTCATATATTTACCTCATACGTGGGGTATGAGGTAAATTGTATGGGTTGGACACAAGGTTCGTTTTTACGTGGGATCACCCAAGCCGAGACTCATGGGTGGCAAGTGGAAAAAATTGCGTCGATCCCGTCGGCATTCCCCTCACAAGGGGGCGCCTCAGGCGCTGGGCAATAAACCAGCCCTGCCCCTTTAAATCAAGGCGGCAGGTATTGCATGGGGTTGTATAGCCTCAATTAATTAACTTTACCGATCCAGCGGCCGAAGTTCACTGGGTCAGGCAAAGAAGGGGTGTAAGATTGATACTACACTGCATACGCCTGTCGTTCGGGTTTATAATACACTGACTGTTTCCTCTGCAGATGAGTAAGAACCCTCACAAAAAAGGGTATTTCCTGGGTATGACACTTAACTGCATATGATGGAGACCTATGAAGTGTCTACTCATGTATTGCCATTATTCTCAAGTCCACTCTGATAAATTTTACATTTTGAGATTATTGACATTGCCTGTTCAATTCGAGGTGTCGACCAAAGAAGTTAAATTCGAAGATGTGGTAGGTAAATGAGGCTTAATGCTAGTTATAGTAAATTTTGAGAGTAAATAGGTTATTGAGAAAGACTGTTGGTCAGTAAAACACTGTTACATTATCGTAGGTAGCTTATGAATTATGTAAGTATTGTAGCTAGAATTTTGAATCAGAGTTCGTTAGAAATTCAAATCGGGGTTGAGTGGAAAATTACCTAACTGTTATTAAAATCAACCATTAAATCAACTGAAATTTAACGTAGCCAAAAACAAGTTACGACTAGAGGCTTTTTTTTATTTCTATGAAAAATCAATTTAGAGTAAAATTTTCCGAAATTTTGATATTTATTTATCTGATGATGAAATTATTTTTAAGATAGTTTTTTTTTGAAAAATATTAGAGGAATATTTTTTACGCCGCGTTATTTCATTTTATGAAATCTGAAAAAATGAAGCGATAAAAGACTATTTAGATTTTTATCTATAAGATAAGAGAATAATTATATCATAATATTTTTATAAGTTTCTAAATGGGATTCATTTTGGTAAAAAAAAAAAAATGAATTCTGAATTCTGCAAAAAAAAAAAAAAAAAAAAAAAAAAAAATATCATAATACCATTCTTTTTCAAACTTTTACTTGCTTTTTTAATTGAATTAAAAAAAAAAAACAAATCAAAGAAATAGTGAAAAGGGGCTAAGCACACTTACACTGAAAGAGATATTACTACACTGTGTCGTTTTTTGTTTTTCGACAAACATAAAAATGGGATTATTATTATTATTATACAAAGGCTGTCATTATATTTTGACTATCGTTATGTTTTTAGGCAATTCGTGGTATTTTCATTTCTTATCTTACTGCTGATATGATTTTATTGTCGGTTTTTGTAACAATCATAAATAAACATACAGAAATGTATTATTATCAGAGCGTGTGTGATCACAGACACTACATAATTACATTGACGGACATAGTGTAATGGTTAGAGCCGTAGGAAATGGATTCGCCGACCCGAGTTCAATTCCTGGACGAAGCTGTTTGCATTTCACATCGCGCAAATACATTGAGAAAGGTATGAATCATATATTCTGCCTCCAAATATGGATAAATAGTAGGGTAGACTGGGCTATTTAACCTTGCTTAACCAGTCTAGGGGAAGGAAACTCTGAATTCAATGTTAAACTCTGTTTAATAAATTTACCTTATTTCGCATACTGCTCGTGCAGAAGAGCGGTATATATATATAATATTATATATATTTATATATATATATATAATATAATATTATATATATATATATATATATATATAATATTAAGTGTCTGTTTTGTAATACCGAGTATCATCTACCGGATAACTGATATTATAGCACATTATTACGCAGAAATAATCACTTCAATGAAGGGTCGCTTTCCCAAAAAATCAGCAAGCCGAATTCAAAGAAAGTTAACTTTCATATTTGCATCTGATTTCTAAAAAATCTGTATAATTTTGAAATTACACCGCATTATAAATAGTTTTTTCTCTGAATGTTTTAGATGAGGCTTGATAATTAGTGTTATTTGGATTATTCGGACTATTATCCGCATCTTTATTGTTATCTGTTTTGTTTTTTATTTACAATAAAGTATATGGAATAATAGAAGCATTTTCAAAATAGAATGACTTTTTTCCATAGATTTATCGCTAAATTTCAGTTTATTCGCGTAAAGTTTATTGTTTTTAGCTTTACGATTAAGTAAATGAATAAAAAACAACAAAACGTACTAAAAACAAATTCAATGTACTTGAAAAATAAACATTGTCTCCTAAAAATATTAACTTTTTTCAAAAAAATTATTTTATTTTACATTCTCACCGTAAAGTTTAACAGTCTACATACCTTATCATAATGGAGATTGTGTATCTGTTTGTCTGTAACCGAAACTATTTTACCACGAAATAAGGTAAATTACCATTTAATAACCATTGAGCATAAAACGTAAATAACTAATACAATTGTGACAATTGTATTAGTTATTAAGTTGTATGCTCAATGGTTATTAAATGCTAATTAGTTAATCTGAATTAGCATCTTATTTATTAACAATGTCTCCTATTTAGTTCTGTCTGAGAGATTTACCTCAAAACAGCCCATAATATTTATATGTTTACAATCCTGCAAGGTGCATTATATATCATTAAGAAATAAATGTTTACATAGTATTTGGTATGATTAATTTGCATACCGGTTTTAATAAAACCATGTTTAATAAATAATTACTTTGTGTTATTGATTTCTAATGTTATTGTTTTAAACTTATTGATAAGCAATCCTATGTATAATTATATATTGAAATCAATTAGAATAAAGTTTGATTGGTTGGTTGGTAAGTTGTTTTTTGTTTTACGGCATATCAACCCTTTTCGGGTTATTTAATGCCGAATCAAGTCATTTTGATATCAAGTTGCTTACAGTACCCGCTGTTTTTAGAATAAAGTAAAAATAAAAGTAATATTTTTGGTGATCTTATTTAATTTCATTTGTTATTTTAATTCAATACAATCCTGTGTATCATTTTATATTTTATATTAAAATCAATTAGAATAAAGTAAAAATAAGTGTAATCTTTTTGTGTTCGTATTTAATTTTATTTGTCTTTCTAATTCCATATGATATCTAATTATATAAAATTTAAATGCTTGTGACCAGAGGGTGCATTTTTGGTATAATTAGAATATCTTCTTTATGTTTATGAGGTGGGGTGTATTTTGAGCTCCCACCTAAAATTATGCTCATTGAAACAGATTAGCTTTATCCTTCCCATGCCACCCTCTTTCTATCTTTCCCTCTACTTTCTTTCTTTGTTCTTTCCATCTTTTTTCTTCCTGTCTTCTTTGTTTCTTATTATATTTTTTCCGTGTATCTTGTTCTTTTTCGTCCCTTTCGTACTTCGTAAAAAAAACCCCGAATGGTCCATTATTTGGCTGCGGTGACGACACTCAAGACAGAAATAAGAATCCGCTGGATAAGCAACACCAGATTATCAGAATTTACATTTTTGCACTTTTATCTTGGACGATTTGGACGGTTTCATTTTTTGACCAGAGGGTGTTTCCAGATGATAACCGTCGTACCATTAATGAACGCAAGTATTAATATATTGAATGATCAGCGTGATGATGTTCGATGTAGTCTATTTTTTCTTCCATGAAACATTCGATATAATAATTGCCTCCCTAATTACTACCCGGGGCAAATTTATGAAATTAGCTCAATTAGAGATGCCAACCTTGGTTATATATCTAGCAGTAAATAAACTAATAACAGAAAAGCTGCAAAATATTTTCTTAAATTGCTGAATATTATTGTTTCATGAATATATGCCTTAAACAAACTAGATTAAGTAATTTAAATTAATAGCAGAAATGTTTTCGAGCCCTGCAGAAAAAAAGTATTCTAGAAAAGCATGCTGCGAAAATAGATAATTTCTTAAAAAAGAAAATATGATTAATACTTAGTTTCCATTCTCAAGGTTTTATGAGAAACGTAATTCTTCCATATCTATTTTTGTCCGAAGGGGATTTTAAAGTTGTACTCATTTTCCACAAGAAAAGCTAAATAAAAAGATAATAGCGGTAATAAATCAATGATATATTAGAAAATTAATTAAAAATGATTAAAAATAGATTAAAATTGTTAAATAGGGTGTATCCGTTTCATCTTCTCTTATAGGATCCGCCTGGTTAGGAGAGTATTATGTTAAAAAAACCGGAACTCTCCAGTGATCCAATAGATTATGTCACTGACGACGCCTCCAAAATGAAGCAAAGGAGTGTATATTTAAAAATTAACGTTTTAGTTAAGTTTCTTTTCTTCAATCTCCTATTCTATACATGTACCGAGCAAGTCTCTGTGTAGCTATTACGTATCCCTGGACCAATATATAAGAATTTATGAATTATTGGCAAAATACACAGAGCGAATTTAAATAATATCATTTTCAATGTGTCTCCACTTTTAAATGTAAAGAATTTTAAGAAAACATGTTTAAAAGCTAGTTAAAAAATTAATACCAAACAAGAATGAATAAAGCAAACATGTTTTTAAATATTGGAATATTTGGTATATAAGGTGTGCTGTAGGTCACGACTTAAACTTATAGACTCGTCGTGACGAATGGATTCAATCAGCCAATCAAACGCTCGAATACGTGGTTAGATAACTATTTAATCGCCGATGTTCAAAGGTGTTCACATGCTCGTGCTTAACACGGAAAAAACGGATAGGACCATATTAACTTTAATGCACCCTTTTTTGATCTCGATTAAGAAAGGATATGTTTTTCAATTTACACCGTCATATCCGGTGTTTGTTAGGGGTTAGGGGTTAGGGGTTAGGGTTAGGGTTTTTAGGGGTTTTTTTATAAATTTTTTTTAAATCTAAAAATCGTCTGTCAAAACACCGGATATTGACGGTGTAAATGAAAAACATATCCTTTCTTAATAGAGATCAAAAAGGGGTGCCTAAGGTCATACGGTCCAACCGATCAACAACCAAGTATCTGCCTAAACACTAAGGAACACGAGGATTTACCAAACACTAAGAAACTGAAGGGATCTCCACTGTAAGTGCTCTCACATGCAGCCTAGAAATGGCCACAAAAATCGTACCAGGTATAAAATAACCCAAGGATTGACATGCAGTAAAATCCAACCAACCAACCAACTAACAACCAGCCAACCAACTACTAGAGATTGCAGCGGTAATATCAAATCTCGATTTCATTCTGCAGAACACTGTATAAGTCTTACAATTTTCAAAATTCTGCAACTCAGGGTGGTAACTCTTGTTCGCCTTTATTCAAATGAACAGCAGACCAGATGAGCAATGCCCCATTTCATTTAATTTAAATTACATTACAAACAGAATCTGGGTGAATCAACTATTCTTAACTTGTTAAATTTATTCATAAATTTATCAAATCATGATATATTATATATTATATAATATATATATATATATATATATACTTGCCCTGTCCACTGGGGATGTAAATATTCCGACAACACTCTCTGCAGAGGGTTAAAATCCTTCCAATGTGGCCACTTATTGGTCGGGGTGGCAGACTCGTGATACTTAAGGACGGAATCTTGGTAACTGAGCAGTCTATGAAATGAAACACTCCCAACTACCATCATCTCCTCACATTACTCGACTGATCCCTGCGCTAATCATACACTAAGTTATCAAGGGCCGATATCGAACTAGGAACCTTGTGGTTCCCAGGTAGACGCTCTACCGACTGAATTTAGGAGAGATAATATGTAAGACAAACGAAATTAACCCCACAAGAAAAAAACTG
>CM042146.1:95584111-95646611 GCA_023376005.1 Doryteuthis pealeii | reverse complement strand
TTAAATGAAATCCGTTAACAAGAAAAATAACTGTCATTTTATTCTTCACTTCCTCTTTTAACTAAATACTTAAATTAGAAAAAATAACAATGAAAGACGAGAGTGATGGAAGAGTAAGTTTCAGTTGTTCTATTTTTCGATTATACCCCCTCCGTTTCAAATCTTTTTATCTGCATTCTTATTTAGTTTCTTTAGCCTTTCTAATTTAATATGATATATTATTATTAAAACTTAAATACTTGCACCCGGAGGGTGCAAATATTTGCTAGTATATATAATGTGTATAGATACATTTTGAAGAATTATACATAAATTCCAGGAATTTATATTGTTTCACTTTTTGTATACTTGGTTCTTCTTCTTCTCTTCTTCTTCTTCTTCTTCTTCTTCTTCTTCTTCTTCTTCTTCTTCTTCTTCAATTCCATAAACGTTGTAGAGTTTTTAAAAATAATGTAACCATTATACAACGTACCAAAATATGTCTGAACCCTTATGCAGTTTTCCAAAATTGAGGAACACTAGAAGAGTTTTTTTTTATTCTGTAGTGTTTTTTTTCTCCTGAACCAATATATAGTTTGCCAAACAATGTCGGTACCATTATATAGTGTCCCCAAAAACTGGAAAATTTGCCGAGTTTTCCAGAAATCGTAAAACCTTGTAGTTTTCAAAAATCGCGGAACCCTTATAGAGCTTTCTCCAAATCTTGAAACCCTTGTAGTATTTTCCAAAAATAGCGGAACCCTTATACCACTTTCTCCAAATCTTGAAACTCTTGTAACATTTTCCAAAAATCGCGGAACCCTTATACCACTTTCTCCAAATCTTAAAATCCATGTAGTATTTTCCAAAAATAACGGAATCCTTATACATCTTTCTCCAAATCTTGAAACCCTGGTAGTATTTTCCAAAATAACGGAACCTTTATACCACTTTCTCCAAATCTTAAAATCCTTGTAGTATTTTCCAACAATAACGGAATACTTATACAGCTTTTCTCCAAACCTTGAAACCCTGGTAGTATTTTTACAAAAATAGCGGAAACCTTATACAGCTTACTCCAAATCTTGAAACCCTTGTAGTATTTTCCAAAAATAGCGGATCCCTTATACCACTTTCTCCAAATCTTGAAACCCTTGTAGTATTTTCCAAAAATCGCGGGACCCTTATACCACTTTCTCCAAATCTTAAAATCCTTGTAGTATTTTCCAACAATAACGGAATACTTATACAGCTTTCTCCAAACCTTGAAACCCTGGTAGTATTTTCCAAAAATAGCGGAAACCTTATATCACTTTCTCCAAATCTTGAAACCCTTGTAGTATTTTCCAACAATAACGGAAAACTTATAGTATATACCGCGAAACCTATTTAGGTAAACCCTGTTTTATAGAAATAGAGACTTTATCTTTCAATGATCACTTGTATTAGGGATTTGCCAATTCCTTTCATTTTACGTGATTTCCGTTAGCGAGTTGCTATTACGACTCACATGAAAAAAAAGAAGCCCAACACAATCCCTTATCTATACAACATGTTGATGCACTCAGTAACCTTCCACTAATTCCTCTTTCCTTATAATTCATTTCTTTGTTACATCACTATTGATATAAGATCTTTCTTGAATTCTTGCGCCTAAGAACATATCATGACCCGCTGATTTCTACAGAAGCAAAATCGTGACACAATCAAGTTTATCGCAAAGTAAGTATGAAATAAATCAGACTTTTGTTTTTGCTTGTCTACTTCCAAACGTTTATATATATATATATATATATATATATATATATATATAGAGAGAGAGAGAGAGAGAGACAACGTGTGTCATAAAGGTATCGAGATTGAGGCTGTATTTACCAAGATAGGAATGAAAAAATGAATGAGACGTGAATTTTTTTTCTGAATACAAGGTGTGTCATAAAAAGTGCCAAGTTTGAAGCTGTATTTATCTAGATAGAAATGAACAATGAATGGAAAGTTAATTTCTTTCAGAATACAAGGTGTGTCATAAAAATTGCTGAGATTGAAGCTGTATTTAACAAGATAGAAATGAACAATGAATGGAACGTTAATTTCTTTCAGAATACAAGGTGTGTCATAAAAGTGCCGAGATTGAAGCTGTATTTAACAAGATAGAAATGAACAATGAATGGATCGTTAATTTTTTCAGAATACAAGGAGTGTCAAAAGTACAAAAAATCCCGGTACTTTTTACACACCTGGCACACACACACACACACACCACACACACACACACACATATATATATATATATATATATATATATATATATATATATATATATTCATTCATTTGTTTTTAGTTTCGACTGTAACGTTTATATATTGCCTCAATCTCGTAAATGTTAACTTGTGAAAATCAGTAGAAATAAACTTTGGATCAAGTCCCAAAGAAAGGTCTTAGTAGAAAGCAAACATCTCTTCAAATTTCTTTTATCGTAGTTGATAATTCTTAAGAAAAGGCAGAGTCGTATTTAAGAATTATCCTTACGTTAGAAAATATATGAAGCTTCACAAAGTTGATCCCTTTTAAATTTCATCACAATGTTGTTGATTCGTTGGTTGGTTTTTCACAGCATATGAACTATTAAGGTATCTAATAGCAAATCCTGTTGTATATGATTTGTTTAACCTTTTGTGTATTATACGAGGTTGAGTGAAAAACTAATGACATTTTGTTTAGAACAGGTATAATATCAACACAGGAACGTGCATCCTACATCAAAATGAAGCTGATCCTCTGTGGATTACACCCCTACTTTTCTACATAGTCACCGCTTCTCTAAATAGCAACGTTCCACCTTCGAATGAGGGCATGTATCAATGCCCCGTAAAATTATGTTAACTGTTTAATACATTTCTTCACTACCTATTTCACTTCCTCGTCACTGGAATAATGTTTGCCTCAGACTATCACCTCTTTGGCCCCATGAAAAAGGGTTTGACAGGCAAACATTCTTCCAGTGACGAGGAATTGAAATCTGTAGTGAAGAAGTGGCTCAAAGAACAGTCAACAGAATTTTACTGAGCCGGTATACATGCTCTCATTCAAAAGTGGAACATTGCTATTGAGAGAAACGGTAACTACATAGAGAAGTAGGGATGTAATCCACAGAGGACCAGTTTCATTTTGATGGATGATACATGTTCCTGTGTTGGTAATTATACCGATTCTAACAAAATGGCATTACTTTTTGACTCACCCTTGTATATACATTACACACTCCTCAATTTGATGCCTAATAACGACACACACAATTTCAAATTGATACCATAGATCGGTAGGTGTGTCTTAGATTTACGATATGGTTGATTCACCAAATCTGAGAACCCATATATATATATAATATATATATATATTATATATATATATATATATATATATAATTAACAAGTCATCCACAGACATGTGTTTGGTGTTTCACGCTTCTTTAGTGTCGCTAGACACAACAACTATCCTTGGCTAGGGTCGAACTCAGATTGACTGTTTGCCAGCCTGATATCTTATCCCCTCGGCAAATGACAGCTGCTGTAGGCGGGACTAGTGTTTTTAAACTATTAATACATAGGTTTGTTTATATTTTTACGATCACAGAGAGATGAGAAGAAAACTATGAGAAGATCAATCCACGAAACAGGAAATGATCCGAAAAGAAGACAACAATGCCCATCTCTGTTTAAAGATGAGGCGTCGGCCTGAGCTAACTTGACATGCGGGCACGGTTCCCTACCTCCACTGATCCCACCGGTTCATGCTAGATTGATCTTTCAAAGAAGAACAACCCTGAGACCACACTGATCCCACAATGACTAAGATGTTATTCTCTCTACTTTGAGGAAGAATGCACACCGGCGACGATCTAAGCAAAGGTTGGTTTAAAACGTGACGCCATTAATTTCACTTCGCCTTTGAAGGTCGTTCAGCTGTCATTTTCGCTGTAATCATTCTACTATTGCGCATCATTTAAAAGCCCGGGGAAAAAAATTCAAAAGCCCGCCAAATGGATTCCAGGGTCCCATATAAATTTACATAAAGGGATTTCGGTCAATTTTAAACAACTCGTATTTCTTTTTTTTTGTTTGATATAAAAGAAATGTCATTTTGGACAAGAATCAAAAGGCTGAAAGAAATAGATGTATTACAAGAAACCCAAACGCTATTAATTATGCGCCAATAGTAGAATGATTACAGCGAAAATGACAGCTGAACGACCTTCAAAGGCGAAGTGAAATTAATGGCGTCACGTTTTAAACCAACCTTTGCTTAGATCGTCGCCGGTGTGCATTCTTCCTCAAAGTAGAGAGAATAACATCTTAGTCATTGTGGGATCAGTGTGGTCTCAGGGTTGTTCTTCTTTGAAAGATCAATCTAGCATGGAACCGGTGGGATCAGTGGAGGTAGGGAACCGTGCCCGCATGTCAAGTTAGCTCAGGCCGACGCCTCATCTTTAAACAGAGATGGTGCATGTTGTCTTCTTTTCGGATCATTTTCCTGTTTCGTGGATTGATCTTCCTCATAGTTTTCTTCTCATCTCTCTGTGATCGTAAAAAATATATAAACAAACCTATGTATTTAATAGTTTAAAACACTAGTCCCGCTACAGCAGCTGTCATTGGCCGAGGGGATAAGATATCAGGCTGGCAAACAGTCAATCTGAGTTCGACCCTAGCCAAGGATAGTTGTTGTGTCTAGCGACACTAAAGAAGCGTGAAACACAAAAACACATGTCTGTGGGATGACTTGTTAATTATATTAATATATATATAATATATATAATAATATTATATATATATATATATATGGGTTCTCAGATTTGGTGAATCAACCATATATCGTAAATCTAAGACACACCTACCGATCTATGGTATCAATTTGAAATGTGTGTGTCGTTATTAGGCATCAAATTGAGGAGTGTGTAATGTATATACAAGGGTGAGTCAAAAGTAATGCCATTTTGTTAGAATCGGTATAATTACCAACACAGGAACATGTATCATCCATCAAAATGAAACTGGTCCTCTGTGGATTACATCCCTACTTCTCTATGTAGTTACCGTTTCTCTCAATAGCAATGTTCCACTTTTGAATGAGAGCATGTATACCGGCTCAGTAAAATTCTGTTGACTGTTCTTTGAGCACTTCTTCACTACAGATTTCAATTCCTCGTCACTGAAGAATGTTTGCCTGTCAAACCCTTTTTCATGGGGCCAAAGAGGTGATAGTCTGAGGCAAACATTATTCCAGTGACGAGGAAGTGAAATAGGTAGTGAAAAATGTATTAAACAGTTAACATTTTTACGGGGCATTGATACATGCCCTCATTCGAAGGTGGAACGTTGCTATTTAGAGAAGCGGTGACTATGTAGAAAAGTAGGGGTGTAATCCACAGAGGATCAGCTTCATTTTGATGTAGGATGCACGTTCCTGTGTTGATATATACCTGTTCTAAACAAAATGTCATTAGTTTTTCACTCACCTCGTATAATACACAAAAGGTTAAACAAATCATATACAACAGGATTTGCTATTAGATACCTTAATAGTTCATATGCTGTGAAAAACCAACCAACGAATCAACAATTGTGATGAAATTTAAAAGGGATCAACTTTGTGAAGCTTCATATATTTTCTAACGTAAGGATAATTCTTAAATACGACTCTGCCTTTTCTTAAGAATTATCAACTACGATAAAGAAATTTGAAGAGATGTTTGCTTTCTACTAAGACCTTTCTTTGGGACTTGATCCAAAGTTTATTTCTACTGATTTTCACAAGTTAACATTTACGAGATTGAGGCAATATATAAACGTTACAGTCGAAACTAAAAACGAATGAATATATATATATATATATATATATATATATATATATATATATATATATATATGTGTGTGTGTGTGTGTGTGTGTGTGTGTGTGTGTGCCAGGTGTGTAAAAAGTACCGGGATTTTTTGTACTTTTTGACACTCCTTGTATTCTGAAAAAATTAACGATCCATTCATTGTTCATTTCTATCTTGTTAAATACAGCTTCAATCTCGGCACTTTTATGACACACCTTGTATTCTGAAAGAAATTAACGTTCCATTCATTGTTCATTTCTATCTTGTTAAATACAGCTTCAATCTCAGCAATTTTATGACACACCTTGTATTCTGAAAGAAATTAACTTTCCATTCATTGTTCATTTCTATCTAGATAAATACAGCTTCAAACTTGGCACTTTTATGACACACCTTGTATTCAGAAAAAAATTCACGTCTCATTCATTTTTTCATTCCTATCTTGGTAAATACAGCCTCAATCTCGATACCTTTATGACACACGTTGTCTCTCTCTCTCTCTCTCTCTATATATATATATATATATATATATATATATATATATATATAAACGTTTGGAAGTAGACAAGCAAAAACAAAAGTCTGATTTATTTCATACTTACTTTGCGATAAACTTGATTGTGTCACGATTTTGCTTCTGTAGAAATCAGCGGGTCATGATATGTTCTTAGGCGCAAGAATTCAAGAAAGATCTTATATCAATAGTGATGTAACAAAAGAAATGAATTATAAGGAAAGAGGAATTAGTGGAAGGTTACTGAGTGCATCAACATGTTGTATAGATAAGGGATTGTGTTGGGCTTCTTTTTTTTCATGTGAGTCGTAATAGCAACTCGCTAACGGAAATCACGTAAAATGAAAGGAATTGGCAAATCCCTAATACAAGTGATCATTGAAAGATAAAGTCTCTATTTCTATAAAACAGGGTTTACCTAAATAGGTTTCGCGGTATATACTATAAGTTTTCCGTTATTGTTGGAAAATACTACAAGGGTTTCAAGATTTGGAGAAAGTGATATAAGGTTTCCGCTATTTTTGGAAAATACTACCAGGGTTTCAAGGTTTGGAGAAAGCTGTATAAGTATTCCGTTATTGTTGGAAAATACTACAAGGATTTTAAGATTTGGAGAAAGTGGTATAAGGGTCCCGCGATTTTTGGAAAATACTACAAGGGTTTCAAGATTTGGAGAAAGTGGTATAAGGGATCCGCTATTTTTGGAAAATACTACAAGGGTTTCAAGATTTGGAGTAAGCTGTATAAGGTTTCCGCTATTTTTGTAAAATACTACCAGGGTTTCAAGGTTTGGAGAAAGCTGTATAAGTATTCCGTTATTGTTGGAAAATACTACAAGGATTTTAAGATTTGGAGAAAGTGGTATAAAGGTTCCGTTATTTTTGGAAAATACTACCAGGGTTTCAAGATTTGAGAAAGATGTATAAGGATTCCGTTATTTTTGGAAAATACTACATGGATTTTAAGATTTGAGAAAGTGGTATAAGGGTTCCGCGATTTTTGGAAAATGTTACAAGAGTTTCAAGATTTGGAGAAAGTGGTATAAGGGTTCGCTATTTTGGAAAATACTACAAGGGTTTCAAGATTGGAGAAAGTCTATAAGGGTTCCGCGATTTTTGAAACTACAAGGTTTTACGATTTCTGGAAAACTCGGCAAATTTTCCAGTTTTTGGGGACACTATATAATGGTACCGACATTGTTTGGCAAACTATATATTGGTTCAGGAGAAAAAAAACACTACAGAATAAAAAAAAACTCTTCTAGTGTTCCTCAATTTTGGAAAACTGCATAAGGGTTCAGACATATTTTGGTACGTTGTATAATGGTTACATTATTTTTAAAAAAAAACTCTACAACGTTTATGGAACTTTGAAGAAGAAGAGAAGAAGAAGAAGAAGAAGAAGAAGAAGAAGAAGAAGAAGAAGAAGAAGAAGAACCAAGTATACAAAAAGTGAAACAATATAAATTCCTGGAATTTATGTATAATTCTTCAAAATGTATCTATACACATTATATATACTAGCAAATATTTGCACCCTCCGGGTGCAAGTATTTAAGTTTTAATGTAATAATATATCATATTAAATTAGAAAGGCTAAAGAAACTAAATAAGAATGCAGATAAAAAGATTTGAAACGGAGGGGGGTATAATCGAAAAATAGAACAACTGAAACTTACTCTTCCATCACTCTCGTCTTTCATTGTTATTTTTTCTAATTTAAGTATTTAGTTAAAAGAGGAAGTGAAGAATAAAATGACAGTTATTTTTTTCTTGTTAACGGATTTCATTTAAGATTCATTGAAGAAATGTTTGCTTATATTCATTAAAATAAAACCAAACAATTAGAAATGAATAATAATAACGACATATTTATTAAAATCACATGTTTAATATCGTTATGCAAATTAGTCTTCCCGTTCACACTGTAAACCGCTATTTTGCTGTATATATAAATATAATTGCATGGTATTAGTATGTATATATGGTTAACAGTATTAATAATGTAAAACAATTTTATTAATAATTGAGGTTTAAATAAAAATAAAATCGTTGATAAAGTTATATAAATATAAAGAGAATTGTGACTTGAGTAGTAATATAGTTTCGGTTACAGACGGAAAACACACAATCTCATTATAATAAGATATATATATATATATATATATATATATATATATATATATATATATATATATACACACACACACACACATACATATATATATATATATATATATATATATGCGAGTTCACAGTGATGCGATTACAACGCCTGTTGACTCAGTAAACACCGACCGTTATGTGTACCAGATATGTTCTAAGTTATGCAAGTCGCTGGCAGGATTGAAAGGACATGAACGAGCTCACGAACGGACAATGAATAAAGGTGTGGATGTCGCCTGACAAGATGTTGCGATCAATATAATATACGTATATACTGTGCATAGATATACGTTGCCTGGATAATTCAATAGGTAAAAGAAATAATTTTGATATCTGACTGCATTTACAAAAAGTCTAACTTGTTAAGATGTATTATAAGAGGTGACAATGGAATGTGGCCGAATGGGGAATAAGCAGGATTTTTTGGCACCATTAATTCCTGGAGCGTGAAAATGAATACAATGAATTGCATCAGGTGTTCGTTCAATTCTTACGAACATTTTTACCATATGGAATAGTAATCCTGCCACCATAAAAATTCTAAAAAGTATACAATGGAATAAACAAAATACGCAGATCCAGTCTGTATATCTTTTAATATTTTTTTAGGTTGGTTGGTTTTTTGAATTTTATGGTATGTCAAATCTTATAGCAGTGGTTTCCAACCTATTTTTAGGTTGGTTGGTTATTTGAATTTTATGGTATGTCAAATCTTATAGCAGTGGTTTCCAACCTATTTTTTAGGTTGGTTGGTTATTTGAATTTTATGGTATGTCAAATCTTATAGCAGTGGTTTCAACCTATTTTTTAGGTTGGTTGGTTATTTGAATTTTATGGTATGTCAAATCTTATAGCAGTGGTTTCCAACCTATTTTTTAGGTTGGTTGGTTATTTGAATTTTATGGTATGTCAAATCTTATAGCAGTGGTTTCCAACCTATTTTTTGGTTGGTTGTTATTTGAATTTTATGGTATGTCAAATCTTATAGCAGTGGTTTCCAACCTATTTTTTAGGTTGGTTGGTTATTTGAATTTTATGGTATGTCAAATCTTATAGCAGTGGTTTCCAACCTATTTTTTAGGTTGGTTGGTTATTTGAATTTTATGGTATGTCAAATCTTATAGCAGTGGTTTCCAACCTATTTTTTAGGTTGGTTGGTTATTTGAATTTTATGGTATGTCAAATCTTATAGCAGTGGTTTCCAACCTTTTTCTATTTCCGCACCGTTAAAAGAATTTTGTTTTGACCTCGCACCCTACAATTTATACTTTTGTTCAAAAATATCGAATATGAATTCATACTACAGTTTTTTAAAAGATCATATCTATTCCACTTTCAAATCTAATATAATATGTAAACAAAAATCAGACACTAATATTTGAATTACTTGATAAATCCTGACTCAAATTTAATATGGAACTCAAATTCGTGACACAAATAATATTTGAATAAACTTTACAAAAAATAGTTACTTGCTTAAAATATGTACAAACAAAATAATCAAAAAGAAGACTGACTTCAAAAAGGTTGTTAATGTATTCTAATGTTGAGGCTGTTCCTGCCTATGAGTTCTTATGTCATAGAATTGTGTTGCTGATAGCAACGCGCATGTCTGCCTTTGTTTTATGCATACTTGATGGTTATTCAACTTTTTTAAACACGTTTTTTCAAATTCTTTTTTTTTTCCTATTTAACCCGTAGATGGGATCCTAACATATACTAACACTGCAGGTCAGAGTCAACCCGAATAATGTCAATGAAGAGTACTCCACACTCCCCAGAGCTTCAAAATTAGCGCTTCACCACTATATGCAGTTTAATGTCGTACCCAGGAATCTAAGACGTTGGTGGTTTACCATAAGGGCAATAGAGTTAGGACAATCATATAGGTGCTAGGGCTTGATATGACCAGTCGATTGATTGGAGGGGGATTCGCCGACCACCCGTCATATCAAAGTAGCACCCACAGAGATATGTAACCAATTTCGACATTGAATAACCCATAAGAGTTGATATGCCGTTAAATAAACCAAAGTAAGTTACAATGGCGTTGACAAATGAGTAATAGTCGTCAGCACTGCGCAACAGAATATAAATCAGTTTTTTCTTGTTGGGGTTAATTTCGTTTGTCTTACATATTATCTCTCCTAAATTCAGTCGGTAGAGCGTCTACCTGGGAACCACAAGGTTCCTAGTTCGATATCGGCCCTTGCTAACTTAGTGTATGATTAGCGCAGGGATCTGTCGGGTAATGTGAGGAGATGATGGTAGTTGGGAGTGTTTCATTTCATAGACTGCTCAGTTACCAAGATTCCGTCCTTAAGTATCACGAGTCTGCCACCCCCGACCAATAAGTGGCCACATTGGAAGGATTTTAACCCTCTGCAGAGGTGTTGTCGGAATATTCTACATCCCCAGTGGACAGGCAGAGTATATATATATATATATATATATATATATATATATATATATATATATATATATCATGATTTGATAAATTTATGAATAAATTTAACAAGTTAAGAATAGTTGATTCACCCAGTTCTGTTTGTAATGTAATTTAAATTAAATGAAATGGGGCATTGCTCATCTGGTCTGCTGTTCATTTGAATAAAGGGCGAACAAGAGTTACCACCCTGAGTTGCAGAATTTGAAAATTGTAAGACTTATACAGTGTTCTGCAGAATGAAATCGAGATTTGATATTACCGCTGCCAATCTCTAGTAGTTGGTTGGCTGGTTGGTTAGTTGGTTGGTTGGTTGGATTTTATTGCATGTCAATCCTTGGGTTATTTTATACCTGGTACGATTTTTGTGGCCATTTTTAGGCTGCATGTGAGAGCACTTTACAGTGGAGATCCCTTCAGTTTCTTAGTGTTTGGTAGAATCCTCGTGTTCCTTAGTGTTAGGCAGAATACTTGGTTGTTGATCGGTTGGACCGTATGACCTTTAGGCACCCCTTTTTGATCTCTATTAAGAAAGGATATGTTTTTCATTTACACCGTCAATATCCGGTTGTTTTGACAGACGATTTTTAGATTTAAAAAAAAATTTATAAAACTAACCCCTAAACCTAACCCTAACCCCTAACCCCTAACAAACAACCGGATATTGACGGTGTAAATGAAAAACATATCCTTTCTTAATCGAGATCAAAAAGGGGTGCATAAAGTTAATATGGTCCGATCCGTTTTCCGTGTTAAGCACGAGCATGTGAACACCTTTGAACATCGGCGATTAAATAGTTATCTAACCACGTATTCGAGCGTGTTGATTGGCTGATTGAATCCATTCGGTCACGACGAGTCTATAAGTTTAAGTTGTGACCTACAGCACACCTTATATACCAAATATTCCAATATTTAAAACATGTTTGCTTTATTCATTCTTGTTTGGTATTAATTTTTTAACTAGCTTTTTAAACATGTTTTCTTAAAATTCTTTACATTTAAAAAGTGGAGACACATTGAAAAATGATATTCCTTTAAATTCGCTCTGTGTATTTTGCCAATAATTCATAAATTCTTATATATTGGTCCAGGGATACGTAATAGCTACACAGAGACTTGCTCGGTACATGTATAGAATAGGAGATTGAAGAAAAGAAACTTAACTAAAACGTTAATTTTTAAATATACACTCCTTACTTCATTTTGGAGGGCGTCGTCAGTGACATAATCTATTGGATCACTGGAGAGTTCCGGTTTTTTTAACATAATACTCTCCTAACCAGGCGGACCCTATAAGAGAAGATGAAACGGATACACCCTATTTAACAATTTTTAATCTATTTTTTAATCATTTTTAATTAATTTTCTAATATATCATTGATTTATACCGCTATTATCTTTTTATTTAGCTTTTCTTGTGGAAAATGAGTACAACTTTAAAATCCCCTCTCGGACAAAAATAGGATGTGGAAGAATTACGTTTCTCATAAAACCTTGAGGAATGGAAACTAAGTATTAATCATATTTTCTTTTTTAAGAAATTATCTATATTTTTCGCAGTATTGGCTTTTTCTAGAATACTTTTTTTCTGCAGGGCTCGAAAACATTTCTGCTATTAATTTAAATTATTTAATCTAGTTTGTTTAAGGCATATATTCGTGAAACAATAATATTCAGCAATTTAAGAAAATATTTTGCAGCTTTTCTGTTATTAGTTTATTTACTGCTAGATATATAACCAAGGTTGGCATCCTCTAATTGAGCTAATTTCATAAATTTGGCCCCTGGGGTAGTAATTATGGGGAGGCAATTATTATATCGAATGTTTCATGGAAGAAAATAGACTACATCGAACATCATCACGCTGATCATCTATATATTAATACTTGCGTTCATTAATGGTACGACGGTTATCATCTGGAAATACCCTCTGGTCAAAAAATGAAACCGTCCAAATCGTCCAAGATAAAGTGCAAAATGTCAATTCTGATAATCTGGTGTTGCTTATCCAGCGGATTCTTATTTCTGTTGAGTGTCGTCACCGCAGCCAAATAATGGACCATTCCAGGGTTTTTTTTTACAAAGAAAGAAAGGAACGAAAAAGAACAAGATACACAGAAAAATATTATAAGAAACAAAGAAAGACAGGAAGAAAAAAAGAAAAGAAACAAAGAAAGAAAGAGAGGGAAAGATAGAAAGAGGGGGTGAGCATGTGGAAGGGATAAAGCTAATCTGTTTCAATTGAGCATAATTTTAGGTGGGAGCTCAATACATCTTCACCTCATGAACATAAAAGAAAATATTTCAAATTCTACCCAAAAATGCACCCTCTGGTCACAAGCATTTAAATTTTATATAATTAGATATCATATGGAATTAGAAAGACTAATAAAATTAAATACGAACACAAAAAAGATTACACTTATTTTTACTTTATTCTAATTGATTTTAATATAAAATATAAAATGATACACAGGATTGTATTGAATTAAAATAACAAATGAAATTAAATAAGATCACCAAAAATATTACTTTTATTTTTACTTTATTCTAAAAACAGCGGGTACTGTAAGCAACTTGATATCAAAATGACTTGATTCGGCATTAAATAACCCAAAAAGGGTTGATATGCGTAAAACAAAAAACAACCTACCAACCAACCAGCCAACTTTATTCTAATTGATTTCAATATAAAATGATACATAGGATTGCTTATTAATAAGTTTAAAACAATAATATTACAAATAATAACACAAAGTAATTATTTATTAAACATGGTTTAATTATGCAAATTAATCATACCAAATACTATGTAAACATTTATTTCTTATTGATATATAATACACCTTGCAGGATTTTAAATATATTAATATTATGGGCTGTTTTGAGGCGAATCTCTCAGACAGACCATAATAAGAGACATTGTTAATAAATAAGACGCTAATTCAGATGAAATAATTAGCATTTAATAACCATTGAGCATACAACTTAATAACTAATACAATTGTCACAATTGTATTAGTTATTTACGTTTTATGCTCAATGGTTATTAAATGGTAATTTACCTTATTTCGTGGTAAAATAGTTTCGGTTACAGACAAACAGATACACAATCTCCATTATGATAAGGTATGTAGACTGTTAAACTTTACGGTGAGAATGTAAAATAAAATAATTTTTTTGAAAAAAGTTAATATTTTTAGGAGACAATGTTTATTTTTCAAGTACATTGAATTTGTTTTTAGTACGTTTTGTTGTTTTTTATTCATTTACTTAATCGTAAAGCTAAAAACAATAAACTTTACGCGAATAAACTGAAATTTAGCGATAAATCTATGGAAAAAAGTCATTCTATTTTGAAAATGCTTCTATTATTCCATATATTTTATCGTAAATAATAAAAAAAACAGATTACTATAAAGATGAGGAAAATAGTCTGAATAATCCAAATAACACTAATTATCAAGCCTCATCTAAAAAATTCAGAGAAAAAACTATTTATAATGCGGTGTAATTTCAAAATGATACAGATCTTTTTATAAATCCGATGCAAATATGAAAGTTAACTTTCTTTGAATTCGGCTTGCTGATTTTTCGGGAAAGTGACCCTTCACTGAAGTGATTATTTTTGCGTAATAATGTGCTATGATGTCAGTTATCCGGTAGACGATACTCGGTATTACAAAACAGACACGTAATTATATATAAGTAAGTCGAAGGGGCGGCCTAAAGTCGGTATCAGCCAGTCAGTGAGGGAGTCTATCCCCTTTTCAATAGTTTTTTAGCATCTGAGGTGGAGCGCCACACCTACCATCAGTTCCTTACTTTACCGCACAGATCCCTGTGCTACTCATACGCTGAGTATATATATATATACCGCTCTTCTGCACGAGCAGTATGCGAAATAAGGTAAATTTATTAAGCGGAGTTTAACAGGTTTGAATTCAGAGTTTTCCTTCCCCTAGACTGGTTGCATAGCCAAGGTTAAATAGCCCAGTCTACCCTACTATTTATCCATATCTGGAGGCAGAATATATGGATTCATACCTTTCTCAATGGTATTTGCGCGATGTGAAATGTAAACAGCTTCGTCCAGGAATTGAACTCGGGTCGGTGAATCCATTTCCTACGGCTCTAACCATTACACCATGTGCGTCAATGTAATTATGTAGTGTCTGTGATCACACACGCTCTGATAATAATACATTTCTGTATGTTTATTTGTGATTGTTACAAAAACCGACAATAAAATCATATCAGCAGTAAGATAAGAAATGAAAATACCACGAATTGCCTCAAAAAATAACGACAGTCAAAATATAATGACAGCCTTTGTATAATAATAATAATAATCCCATTTCTATGTTTGTCGAAAAACAAAAAACGACACAGTGTAGTAATATCTCTTTCAGTGTAAGTGTGCTTAACCCATTTTCACTATTTCTTTGATTTTTTTTTGAAATTCAATTAAAAAAACAAGTAAAAGTTTGAAAAAGAATGATATTATGATATTTTTTTTTTTTTTTTTTTTTTTTGCAGAATTCAGAATTCATTTTTTTTTATTTACCAAAATGAATCCCATTTAGAAACTTATAAAAATATTATGATATAATTATTCTCTTATCTTTATAGATAAAAAATCTAAATCGTCTTTTATCGCTTCATTTTTTTCAGATTTCATAAAATGAAAAAACGCGACGTAAAAAATATTTCCTCTAATATATTTTTCAAAAAAAACTATCTTAAAAATAATTTCATCATCAGATAAATAAATATCAAAATTTTCGGGAAAATTTTACTCTAAATTGATTTTTCATAGAAATAAAAAAAGCCTCTAGTCGTAACTTGTTTTTGGCTACGTTAAATTTCAGTTGATTTAATGGTTGATTTTAATAACAGTTAGGGTAATTTTCCACTCAACCGCCGATTTGAATTTCTAACGAACTCTGATTCAAAATTCTAGCTACAATACTTACATAATTCATAAGCTACCTATGAATAATGTAACAGTGTTTTACTGACGCAGCAGTCTTTTCTCAATAAGCTATTTACTCTCAAAATGTACTATAACTAGCATTAAGCCTCATTTAACTACCAAATCTTCGAATTTAACTTCTTTGGTCGGCGGTATTATAATCGACGCCTCGAATTGAACAGGCAATGTCAATAATCTCAAAATGTAAAATTTATCAGAGTGGACTTGAGAGTAATGGCAATACATGAGTAGACACTTCATAGATCTCCATCATATGCAGTTAAGTGTCATACCCAGGAAATACCCTTTTTTTGATGAGGGGTCTTACTCATCTGCAGAGGAAACAGTCAGTGTATTATAAACCCGAACGACAGGCGTATGCAGTGTAGTATCAATCTTACACCCCTTCTTTGCCTGACCCAGTGAACTTCGGCCGCTGGATCGGTAAAGTTAATTAATTGAGGCTATACAACCCCATGCAATACCTGCCGCCTTGATTTAAAGGGGCAGGGCTGGGTTTATTGCCCAGCGCCTGAGGCGCCCCCTTGAGGGGGAATGCCGACGGGATCGACGCATTTTTTTCCACTTGCCACCCATGAGTCTCGGCTTGTGGGTGATCCCACGTAAAAACGAGACCTTGTGTCCAACCCATACAATTTACCTCATACCCCACGTATGAGGTAAATATATGAGGTAAATACCCCTTGTGTCCAACCCATACAATTTACCTCATACCCCACGTATGAGGTAAATATATGAGGTAAATACCCCTTGTGTCCAACCCATACAATTTACCTCATACCCCACGTATGAGGTAAATGTACCCCTTCTTGTGAATGGGATGAACTAAATGAACAGCGTCCGTCTTGTATATAAGTTGAGGGATTTGTGGCCGGATTCAAGTCAGCTACTTGGAATAAAGTGAAATGAAACTTAAGAATAAGTTTATTTCGTCTCCTGCTTTCATTATATGCAGTTTCCCTTCAAATACGTGAAAGAGGGAAAACCTTGTTAAATTGGGCTCCTCGTCACAGTTTAACGGTTAGTACACTAATCTTGCTGATGATTTACCTCTGACTAGTGTGTTCAGTTCTCACCAGGGGCTTTATACTTTTAGTTTCATGCTACATCTATGCTGCGCTTAGTTTTAAAGACACCTCATGTTGTATAATGCCAGACTAACAATCCATTGATTGTAAGTTCGTTTTTTTTAATTATTTCCGTACACTCAAATACAGACACAACAATTTATTTCCATCCTGCTGATTTATGAAATTGCCACACACTGATAAAGTATTTATTGTCCATTTGTACATCGAGCATTCATTGCCATCATTCGACTCGTGAAAAGCTCAATAACGCATTTTTAATTTGTGCAAAGCGTAACCAACCGTTATATATAAAACTTTATATGAATCAAAATTAATTTACTCGATTGTGAATATTTTTTTCACATTTTTCCTTAACTTTTTTAAATAAATAATATATATATATATATATATATATATATATATATATATATATAGTTTTCCGAATAGTATATGAAGAAAAAAAAAGACAGATATTTACAATACAAATCTTTGAGGTACTTTGAAACGAGCAGCGAATTAAAACATGAATCAACCATGGCAGAATTGATCTGAACAACAACCAAAAAAAAAAAAAAAAAAAAAAAAAAAAGACAGAGAGAGAGAGACAAAGAGAGAGACAGCAAAAGAAAAAAGAAAAAGAAAAAGGTAAAGGAATATAATCAATTTTTAACATTCCTAATGTCGGTCTGAGTTCAACTTTTGATGGTGCCACGCCTCTGTGCATTTCTTTGTTATCAAACAGAATTTCGCTTCCATGTTTGTCTTTTGGCTTTATCAAATTCTTTTGATTATCCGTGATTATCGAACCGAGGGAATCTCGACAAATTTAATAACCGAGAAAATAATATAAAAATAAAAAAACATAAACACACTCACACGCGAACGTTCTTGGAAGTGGCATGGATAGAGGTTTGATAGAGGATTAGTATTTAAAATCAACCAATGAGAAAGCAAAAAAAAAACGCGGCTTCTAATGCTTTCCGTTCAGTTAAACACCAGTTAATTATTCGCATTGAGTTTAATGATTAAAAAATATCACGCGCACAAAATGTAACTGTTCGGGTCACTTCCTTAAATGTATAATGCTATTCGGAATAAACCAGTTATTAATGAGACCACATTTGCGAATTAAATCAGCAATTAGTTATGAAATAATGGACATGTATGTTAAATTTGATATTCACTCAGTCAACAATATAAGGTCAGAGAGAGAGAGAGAGAGAGAGAGAGAGAGAGAGAGAGAGAGAGAGAAAGAGAGACGTGGTTAATTCAACGGTTATGCTAGTAGTAGAGGGAATTAGTTATAAAATGATAGAAATGTACATATAATTCCATTATAACTAGATATTTTTTCAGCCAACTATATAAGGTTATATATATATATATATATATATATATATATATATATATATATATATATATATATAGAGAGAGAGAGAGAGAGAGAGAGAGACGCGCTTTATTCAACGGTTATCGTAGTAGTAGAAGGAATTAGTTATAAAATGATAGAAATGTACATATAATTCCATTATAACTAGATATTTTTTCAGCCAACTATATAAGGTTATATATATATATATATATATATATATATATATATATATATATATATATATAGAGAGAGAGAGAGAGAGAGAGAGAGAAGGAGAGAGAGAGAGAGAGAGACGCGCTTTATTCAACGGTTATCGTAGTAGTAGAAGGAATTAGTTATAAAATGATAGAAATGTACATATAATTCCATTATAACTAGATATTTTTTCAGCCAACTATATAAGGTTATATATATATATATATATCTTATTATAATGGAGATTGTGTGCTTTTCTGTCTGTAACCGAAACTATATTACTATTCAAGTCATAATTTCCTTTAGGTATTTATGTCACATTCTCCATGATATTGTTCTTATTTAAACTTCAATTATTAATAAAATTTTTATATGATTAATACTGTTGGCCTTATCTACAAAATAATAATGTACAATTGTATTTATATATACAACAAAATGGTGGTTTATTGTGTGAACGGGAAGACTAATTTGCATATTGATATTAAAAATTTGATTTTAATAAATATGTGTTTGGTATTATTGATTGGTAATTGTTTGTTTTTATTTTAATAAATATGAGCAAAAGTTTCGGGGATAGATCATAAAAGAAATCGATTAATAATAACAAATAACTGTAATTATATTCTTACTTCCTATTTTAACTAAATAGTTAAATTAGGAAAATTTAGCAATGAAAAATAGGAGTGATGGAAGAGTAAGTTTCAGTTGTTCTATTTTTCAATTATACTCCTCTCTGTTTCAAATCTTTTTATCTTTATTCTTATTCAGTTTCATTAACCTTTTTAATTTAATACAATATTTTATTACATTAAAACTTAAATACTTGCACCCGGAGGGTGCATATATTTGCTAGTATATTATATATATATATATATATATATATATTATATATATATATAGAGAGAGAGAGAGAGAGAGAGATAGAGAGAGAGAGAGAGACGCGCTCTATTCAACGGTTATCGTAGTAGTAGAAGGAATTAGTTATAAAATGATAGAAATGTACATGTAATTCTATTATAACTAGATATTTTTTCAGCCAACTATATAAAGTCAGAGAGAGAGAGAAAGGAGAGAGAGAGAGAGAGAGAGAGAGAGAGAGAGAGAGAGAGAGAGAGAAAGAGAGAGAGACGCGCTTTATTTAACAGTTATCGTGGTAGTAAAAGGAATTAGTTATAAAATGATAGACACGTACATATAATTCAATCATAACTAGATATTTTCTCAGTCAAAAAATATACATATATATATATATTTACCAAGCCCTTTACATGAGCAGGATGCGACACAGGGTCAATTTATGAAGCAGATTTTAACAGGTTTGAATTCAGAGTTTTCCGTTTCCTGCACTGGTTACAAAGCTAAAGTTAAAGAGTCCAGTCTGGGGGAGAGTAGTTGGATGCATATATTCTCTAAGTGCATTAGTGCTATGTGAAATGCAAACGGGCTCGTCCAGGATTTGACCTCGGGTTGACGAGTCCATTTCATACAACGCTAATTATTCCAATTTCTTGGTGAATGCTATATCGGTTTTTCGAAAGATTCCACAAATATACCTAGCTTCCTGTATGCAATTTTATCAGGGTGTGTATTTACCAACCAATCTGCATGAAGAGGATGTAACACAAGGTCGATTTTTAAGAAGGGTTTTACATGTTTAAATTCATTGTTTTCCTTCTCTTGGATTGGTTGCTATATCAAGGTTAAAGGTTTATGGAGGCGCGTGGTCTAATGGTTAGAGTCGTAGGAAATGGACTTGTCAACGCGAGTTCAATTCCTGGACGAAGCTGTTGGAATTTCACATGGCGCTAATACCCCTGGGAAAGGTATGAATTCAATTCTCCCTCCAGCTATGGGTAAATAGCAGGGCAGACTGGACTCTTTAACCATGGCTAGGTAACCAGTCTAGGAGAAGGAAAACTCCGAATTCAAACCTGTTGAACTCCGCTTAAGAAATTGACCTTGTGTCGCATCCTGCTCGTGCGGAGTGGTTGGTAAATATATATATCAAGGTTAAAGAGCCCATCTGACATATTATTTACCCATAGCAGAAGAAAGAATAGTTAGTTTCATAACTTCCCCACTAATATTACCGCGATTTGTAATGCAAACGGCCTCATTTAGAATTTAAACTCGTTGTATCTAGTTCCTACGACGATAAATATTACACCACGGATGCCTCGTTTTATCATGGCGATTCAAAAGTTTTGTAAGATGTTCGTAACTTATTTGCTTTATTCTTCAAGTTACAACGCAAACAGCCTGGCATTTAAAGTAGAGGCCATCGTGTTGCATCATCGGAAGCCAACTTCCTGCCAGTTCTTTGATCAAACGCTGATACCAGTGATTGTCCTTTGAAGCGAAGAACTCATTCGCTGAAGCTTCCACCAACTTGTGGTTGTTGAAGCATCCTGAGCACAGGAACGGAGCCATGGATCTGACCAAGTAATAATCCGAGAGAGTAAGTTCAGGAATATATGAATCTACCAAACTCTATGCAAAAGAAGAATGTGACACATGGTCACTTTCTTATGTGGAGTTTAACAGATTTGAATTCAGAGTTTTCCTTATCCACGGCTGTTTATCTAACAAAGGTTAAAAAGCTCAATCTGCCCTACTATTTACCCATAGTTGTAGAGAACAGATGGATGCATAGCTTTCCCAAGAGTATTAGCGCTATCGAAAACGCAAACGATCTCGTCCAGGATTTTACTCACAGTTGTAGAGAATAAATGGATCCATAGCTTTCTCAAGAGTATTAGCGCTATCGAAAATGCAAACGACCTCGACCAGGATTTGAACTCGGGTTGGCGTATCCATTTCCTACAACCATATCCATTACATCAAACGCCTCTACTGCATGGTCAGGACTATATGCTGTTTATGGCTGGTGTTTGATTCCCTCAAATTCCAGAAGTTTTTTCCTGAGACGAAAACGTATGTGAATATTTAAAAACTTTGATTCACCGTAGTATTTACAGTTTCTTTAACATCCAAATTACACTTCCTCCTTACTCCAGATAAGGAAGGGTCCAGAGTATTAAGTGCTGAATATCAACCGTGGATATTTATTTCTTCCATTTACCGTCGGTTTATGTTATCATTATAATTATTTTCGATGCCTTTTAGATAGTTTTTTTTTTTGCTATTTGCCTCTGTAATAGAAAACATGATCGCTAGTCACGAATATTCCGCTTTCATTATTTTACTCCAGAAAAACAAACAAAAGAAAACAAAAGAAAACATGCTTACATGATTTTGTCAGAGCTTTCCCTAGTGAGATTTGGTATGAACAATTTATATTATGGAATTGTTTTTCTTTCTTTGTGTGCGTTTTAATATTGCGTAGATACATTAAAGCTTTCATTGTATCTCTCAACGTTTAATCTAGTCACTGCTAGAAATGGATGTATAATATCCACTAAATCTTTTTATACTAGCCGTATAAGCCAGGGAAGAAATCCTGATTTGTATTTCAGCTTGTTATATTCAGCGTAAAATGATTCCTTAACTCTTCTACATCAGTAACAATAAGTTCAGTAAGTTCGATGGTTGTGTAGGATTTAAGGTCCTATAATATGTCGGAAGGCTCAGGGTAGCCTTCCAACGTGGGTACATATAAGTACAAGTGTTACGTAGCGGCTTCCAATTAGCGATACGTAACGTAGTGGGATCAGTTAGGGATCTAACCTTAGTGGCTTTCCTTTCTCGCCACTACAATTCGTATATTCGTACGTACAGCAGTTTGTTTACAACTGACACGATCTAGATCTAGCAGTCATCGTCTGTGGCCCCAAAATCCTTCTCCCACTTCTTTTGGTCAAGGGAAAGGTATCACGTTTCACGGCCGCGTGCTCCTTCGTTACGGCCAATTGACTTTATCCACGGGTCGTCCCCTTTACGATAGTGACTTTACTATCTTGTTTGCGTCGTGAGTCCATTCATAAAAAGATTTCTTTCGTTGTAAATAGAGCAGACTAATAACACCGGGTTTACTTCTCAGAAGTTCATTATATTCCAAACTTCCTATAACTTTTGAGAGAGAGAGGGTCTCTAATAATCACTGTCTTAACAAGAGGTGTATTTTAACTGGATTCAACTTCGAGTTTTTAGTCCTTAGTAAACTTCTCGGTGAACAAGCTTTTCTTAACCTTTCCTTATCGTCCTCAGCGACAACAGCTTAACTCCGTACGATCACTGGCCCCTAACTGCTCTGCTCGCAGACTCCAACCCCAACTGACTGCTCGTGATTCTATTCGCGGGTCTTAAATAGCATTTCTAAATAATCTTCTAGAAGGTTCTACTTTAGAACTTTCGAGCCCTTTCGATTCTTTCTATTCGTTCCAATCTCACTGGTCAACCAGAGTTCACCAACCTAAAAGATCAAAGATTTCTTGGAGTCCAAAAGACTGTGTTTTTCTTAATCCTAGACTTATCGTCTGCTTTCTCTCGTTAAAAAGATGTTATCTATCCTAACTACTTTTTCGGTGATTCCACAAAGACCACCCAGCAATACAAGATAATCGGTAGTACATTTTCTAAAGGTTTTTTCCTAAGTCTGGCACAAGGCCACAAATATAGGTGCTGGGCGGCGATTATGTAACACAAGAAATATTCCGACAAAGTTATAAAATAATAACAGACTTTATTCCGTGAACAACAGAGAAACACATACAAAACAAGAATACATAGTTAACAAGTATATAAACGTGTATAAAAAAATAGGACTTCGTCCTACAGAGGTGATAAAGAGTTGAAGAAATGTCACTTACTTATAATAGGCTGGGGGGGCAAAGCCTCCCAATTAAAGGTAGAGACACAAGCGTCTAACCCATGTGTAGTGTTTGACTGTCCTGGAGAAAGAGGGCTCAAAATTCTCGGCTTGCTGACTAAATACTCTGGTCCCCTATCGACAGAAACCTGCAGCAAGGGAAGATAACTATTCTAGGACCCACATCAATCCAAACAGGGGTAGACAATCGCTACAGTTGGTTGATTGGTATGCCGTAATACGTAAAAAGTAAAGTCGTCACGGTGGGCTAAAGTCGGTATCAACCTGAGAGTGAGGGAGTATATCTCGTTTTCACTAGTGTTAGACCAATGAGATTGTTTTTTAGCGTCTGAGGTGGAGCACCACACTTACCATCAGCTCCTCATTTTAACGCACAGATCACTGATCTTGAGGTTCCCTGGCGAACGCCCCATCGACTAAAAACCACAAAGAATGAAAAGGAATCTCGTTATAATTGTCGAATATATTTTTATACAAAAATACTAAACAGGATCGGATGGTGAGGCGCCAGTTCTGTAGATTTCTGGAGTGTGGAGAACTTGAACATTGCCATTACTATAATTTTCATATATCTTTTTATACAGAAACACTTAGCTGTATCTGATGGTGAGGCTCCAGTTCTGCAGATCTGGGGAGTATGGAATACCCCTGCATAGTCATTACTATGATTGTCAAATACATTTTTATACAGAAACACTAAACTGGATCTGATGGTGAGGATCCAGCTCTCGAGATCTGGGAAGTATGGAGTATCCTGCATTGCTATTATTATAATCGTTACATTGTTTTAAATACAGAAACGTCTGTGTAAATGTTATTTTTTTATTTTTTTTAAATTTAAACAATTTTTTTTTTAATCCGGGTAAAAAAATTACTGATAGAAATGTCACTGGACAAAGATAATAGTATAAAGTATGTGCCTGAATATATTCAGAATAAAATAATTCCCTAACATTTGCATAAGTAACGATATGTATTTACCCAACACTAATAAGCGATGTTTAGCAGGTTTGAATTCAGAGTTTTCCTTCTTCTAGACCGCTTGCCATACAAAAGTTAAAGACTCCGGCCTGTACCAATATTTACCCATAGATGGGGGAAAGTACTTGGATTCATACCTTTCCCAAGTGTTATAGTGCTATGCAAAATTTAAACAGCACCATCCATGATTTCAAGTAGGTTCGAAGCGGCCGGTTTAGCTCAGTCGGTAGAGCGTCCTACTAGGAACCGCAAGGTTCCAGGTTCGACACCGTGTTTGAAAAATATACCGACCCTCGCCAACTCAGTGTATGAGTAGCACAAGGAACTGTGCAGTAAAGGGAGGAGCTGATGGTAGGTGTGGCGCTCCACCTCAGATGTCAAAACAATCTCCTTGGTCTAGTGCCAGTGAGAAGGGGATATACTCCCTTGCTGTCTGGCTGATATCTATTTTAGGCCACCCCGACGACTTTACTTACTACGGCAAACTAATGCATAAATAGCAATAAGTACAAAATAATTGGATAGTTAGTTGGTTGGCTTGACGGTATATGGGGCCATAACAGAATGAAACTTGGGGGAAATAATTATTAAAGGTTCAATCCTACTTAACGGACATAAATTCCACTAAATTTAATGACATTTTCAGTGTTGATATATTAATGAATACACAATATAAGGCACCAGTTATTTTATTTGAAAACTCTCACATTTTTTCAGGTCAGTTAACTTTGAACCACGTATCTTTGAGGCGTAACACAGATTCACAAACATACGTGGTTCAAAGTTAATTGACCTGAAAAAATGTAAAAGTTTTTAAATAAAATAACTGGTGCATTATAAAAAGTAAAGTCTTCGGGGCGGTATCAGCTAGGCAGCGAGGGAGTCTATCCCCTTTTCATTAGCGTTAGACCAAGGAGATTATTTTAGCATCTGAGGTAGAGCGCCACACCGACCACCAGCTCCTCACTTTACTGCACAGATCCCTGTGCTACTCATTCAAAATAAAAAAAAGACCGATTTTCCTCGTCTTCCGTTTGTGATACTGGGGGTGGGGGAAGGGACACATCCGCTTCCGCTCTCCGCAGAAAACCTGGGACTTCCGTTTTTATTTCTATATCTAGTTCAGGGGTCATTGATCGGCCAATGGCTAGCACACGTTGAGTGTTTACATTTCCAAACTTTAATATCTTTTTGTTCTTATTTCTTTTTCTTCTCTTTCTCCAGAAATACGATTACAGTTTTCTTTTTAATCCCAAATTCTTCATTTACCATGATAATTATGCTACAATGTCAAACTGCATCTAATGGTGAAGTCACATTTCTGGAGCTCTGTGTAGCGTGGAGCACCCTTTCAAGCCATTCTCCCAGGTCCACTCCGAACCTGTAGGGTCCAATTTGTGGGTTTAATAGAAGAAAAAAAACGAGTTTAAAAATCTATTTCCGGTGCTAGCCTTCTACAATTGAAATTTTAAGGGAGGCAACTGTCCCCTACTGATCAAGGGAAGTAACACTAGAATTTCATTAGACTTGGAGTTAACAATACCCCAGGAAGGTTTATGCGCTATTAAATAAAGAAACAAAAAAAATCATAGAGGTTCTCCATTCCCTTCCCTCTATATGATATCCATTAATTTCCTATCATGCAATGTGGAGTTCGTGATTTTTTTGCTTCTTTCATGCTATTCTGTACTTCCTGCCTTAATTCATTTATCTACATTTCTTTATAGACTCCATAGGAAACGCATGGACCCTCTCACCCTTAAGATATAGGTTAAATAGTACCACTAATGTAGTTCTACAAGTGGGCTTCGGCATTAAATACCCACGACGGTTTATATGCCATAAAACAAAGAGACCAAAGAAACCATTTAGTAGCAATTCTCAATTCCCTAACCTCTATGTGATATCCATTTATTTCCCATCATGCATTGCGGTGTTCGTGATTTTTTGATTTTTTTGCATCTTTCATTCTATTCCTTACTTCCTAGCTTAATGCATTTATCTGCCTTTCTTTATTGCGATCTTGTCACTGTTTCGTCTCGGGCAATCGGTGGAAGACATTAGTAGACGTTGTAATTACGTTTGTTTGTCATTTGCAATTATTTAGTTGCAGACAGATTCCATTTTTGCGTATTTGTCTTTAGGTAACAATGTGTAATCACGAGCGCACACGAAGCAAAACAAGTAAACAAAAGCGAAAAAAAAACCTCTTGGCATCCACTTCCAAAGATTGAAACGGGAATGAGAAATTCTGATGGAACGATTCAAGAAGTAAAACAAAACAAAACAAAACGAAACAAAAAGCAAAAAAAGTTAGATAAAGTTGCGCGTATAAAAGTAAAAACTCACAAGTCTGCATATACAGTTATTTTTCAGAATAGATTTATCAGTATATATTTATCAGTAGAGGTTTGTTGCATAGATAAACCACACACACACACACACATCTACCGATGTATGTATTTATCAGTTAAATGTTCGCTTCTTACTGACAGCTATTGACGGCCGAGAGGAGAGGAGTAGAGCTGATTAAAAGTCAGTCGGGTTTCGCTCCCGGCTAGAAGTAACTGTTAAGTCTAGCCACACTGATGAGACGTAAACGTCGGAACACGGTGTCAGTGGATAACTATATATAGATATATAGATATATTATTATTATTATTATTATTATTATTATTATTATTATAAGCTGAGCTAATCTTTTTTTGGTTCCTAAAGGCTTTTTTGCTGTTTAGTTTAATGAGACAAATTTTATTCCTGGTTCCTTAGGATATATATATATATATATATATATATATATATATTATATATATATATATATATATATATATATATAAAAGTTATTTACTTTCAACAAAAATATGAAAATACAATGACCGACAACAATGCATAGAGGATAGACAAAGAAGACAAAAACCAGTGAAAACTGGTGAAAATAATGTAAATAATGAACTGTGAATAATATTTGTGGTTAGAGTAAGCCAGAAAAGAAATAGAGGCATGGCAACATGTATAGAAAAATAAGAAACGTGCCAGTCGAACAGAAAATGGGAAATTCTAGAAACCCATAAAATTCCAGCGTACATCGTTAGTTCTCTCTAACTCGGCACAGATTTGACAGACACATCACGTGATATGGCAACTGGCCAATCAAAGCGTTGGCTGGCGGCCATGATGAACTGCTGAAAACACGATTACCTGATAATGTCCAGTTTGATTTTACCCTAGAGAATTTCGTATGCGACGTGCTTCTGTTGTAGACGTACTGTCGCGTAGTAGTGACTGGTATGGTTGGGATTTTACGCGCGTTTATCAACTTGCTCGAGTAAACCATTTAATATGCTGTTAACTGAGTCGTTTAGTATCAGTTTTACAAGCTGTAAAAGTTGAATTCCAAAAAACGTGCTTTTAATTTAAATGATCAAATTTTTAGCTCGGAGACAAATAAGTTGCAGCTGATTTGGCAAATCTAATATGATGTTTATTGGATCTGTTTCAAACCAGACGGAGTGGAAATGATTGCTTACGTGTTTTTAATAGTTTAATTTCTTTTATTTTCAAATGATAAAAATAAAAACATATTGAATTGGTGCAATGTCCGATTTATCATCAGTGTATACAGTATGGAACAGAAATAAGAACATCACTGATATATTTTTAAGAAAAAATAAAATGTAACGTCGTCGTAGTACAATAAAATTGCAAATGAAAGAGAGAGACAGACAGACAGACAGACATAGAGAGAGAGGGGGGGAGAGAGAGACAGAAGAGAGAGAGCAGAGAGAGAAAAGAGGATAATCTATCTATATCTATACGTATATAAATTGTGTTTATCTGTATGTCCGGAGGAAACTTCGAAAATAAAACAATTAACGACAAAGTAAATATATATATACACATTAATATCACCAGGGCTTGGTTTTTAAGCAGAAATAATAGAGATTTGATTTATATTTGTGAAAAGGATTAAAAAATAAAATTTAAATGATAACAGAATGGATTTTTTTTTCATTTAATATTTTAGATAGTAGACATTAACATTTCTTTTCAGAGTAGCTAGATCAATGCAAGGTCTATTTTTTTACATACGGATTTAAATTGGGGCATTCCACGAGGATTCAACTCACGATTCAGCAATAATGGATCTGTGGGACTAACTTTAAAAAATTCCTCTCTACCCAGGCGACGCCGGATAGCCGCTGCTAGTACATATATAAAGGGCAGTTCTCAGTGTAAGTATGTATATATGTCCGACTGAAACTCGCATTGTCAGCTGTGACTGTAGAATACTGTTTGCACCTTTGCAGAGAGTAAAGTTTCTCAATGTTGGCCGTGGATAGTGATCCATGATGCTAATGGGCAGAATACAGGTGGCACACCTGTCCATGACATGCAACACTCCACTTTTGCCCTTACTTAGGCTAGACGAGTGGTCACAGTGCCCCCCAATCTAATAGGCAGGTCAAGTCAAGCCCTAGCACGTATATGATTGTCCCTACCCTATTGCTCTGATGGCGCGCTAGAAGTTGGTGGCTGAGAATCTTAGTGTCTTGTGTTTGACGTTAAACTCCATCTAATGTGAAGTTCTAATTTGGAATTTTGTGGAGTATGGAGTACTGCTTCATTTGTATGTATGTGTATACACACACACGCACACATATATATATATATACATAAATAAACACACACATACACCTGTATATAAAGTTGAATATACCAAGGCCAGATATTCTCATTGAATAATGAACATGACCACAAACACATATATTTTATATATGTGTGGGGGGGGTGTGTCTTTATATTTAATATACAAACACAATTACCCCCCACACACACACATATATATATATATATGTGTGTGTGTGTGTGTGTGTGTGTGTACATATTTGTGTTTGTGTATGTGTGTGAGCGTTTATACACATCTTGAGATCAAAATGTTAATTCCCTCTAACAATGTATGATCTTTTTTACTTAATTTCTATGTTGCTGTCCTATATATATATAAGTAAAAAGTAAGTAAAGTCGTCGGGGCGGCCTAAAGTAGGTATCAACCAATCAGCGAGGGAGTCTATCCCCTTTTCACTTGCGCTAGACCAAGGAGATTATTTTAGCGTCTGGGGTGGAGCGCCACACCTACCATCAGCTCCTTACTTTACCGCACAGATCCCTGTGCTACCCATACACTGAGTTGGCGGGGACCGGTATCGAACTAGGAACCTCTTTAGATTACAATTCAAAAATTGACTGCATTACGCTGCCTCCTAGTAATGATCACACCAACTTTAGATGCTTTCGAATGCATGAAAACAGAAAAAAATATTATTTCTCTGAGATTTTGAGATGAGGCTTGATAATTAGCATTATTTGTATTATTCGGACTATTGTCTTCATTTTGTCCTCATGTCTTGTTCGTATTACTTGGATGGCTTGTGTAATATATATATATATATATATATATATATATATATATATATATATATATATATATCCCCTAGGGTTGAGCACTCTGGGGGATCTCACTGACGGCCGCCAACTAAGCGTAAACGCAACGCTCTTCTCTGAATGGAGCACTCTGTGACGGCCTTTACACACAAAGCGATGTGTGTATTAAAACAGTTAACATTCCCTTCCTATTCTGTAAGTGATGACAGCCTAATGGTTAAGGTGCCGGACTGACACCCAACTGATCGGATTTCAATTCCGGCTGTGGTAGCTTACAAAATGTCTAGCCACACTGAAGAGACTTGATAAGTCGAACCACGTGTCTGTGGATGACCCTATACATACATTTTTAATTTCATATCTTATATTGTATATTTTCTTTATTATTTTATTTAATTGATTTGCTAAATCTTCATTTTTCAGATATTTTATACACCGGACTTTTTTTTGTGGGGTGTATAGAAAGATCAGGTTTACAATCTTAAGCCGAAAACAATTCCAGAATTAAAGAATACAATTTCAGATAAATTTCATGAAATTACCATTGAAATGTGTCAAACAGTTTGTAAAAGTGTTGCTGGTAGAGTTCAGAATTGTATGGAACATGAAGGGGAACATTTTGAACATCTCAAATAAATGACTAAATTCTAAAACTTTATATCTTTTGTAACTTTTTTTTCTTAAATTTGGTTTGATTTTATTTGTATTGAACATTATTAAACCGAATAAGCATTATATCAATTTTGTTAATATATTATATTAATCCATTAACCCGTAGCAATACATTCATGTTCGAAAAAATAAAGGATAATCAAAAAGGCTTTAATTTTGTTCCACTTAAACAAAGAGCGTTACTTATGCCGCACCCTGTGAACAGACGATCATTGCTTTATATATACTGGTAGTGAAATTAATTTAAGTCACCCCTGGAGAGCTCTACCGAGTAATATATTTGTGTTAAAGTAGCGTGGACATGGAGTCAACGTCTCGCTACTACAGTTTCCCGCCGATGCAATCTTCAGACTATAGGCGAGAAACTGTCAGTAACCAGATCTTGACTCCATGTCCAATCTACGTCAACTCAAATATAAATGATATTAAGCACTATCTTAGAAATATAGTACTCATATCATCTACAATAATATATATATATATATATATATATAAAAGGTCCGAAAAATGTATTATGTTCTCAGAAAAAATGTTTTATTCTTTTTATCTTACATACGCGACACGTGTTTCTGATCTGTTGTCTTCTTCAGGCATTGAGTTATTAATTTGGCAGATTGAAAAAAATAACGTAGCGTTCAACTGTTATTAAACAGCCATTACAATAGAAAAATTGCAGAAACACACACAACCTATCAAATATCGGACATATTCTGCCAAATTAATAACTCAATGCCTGAAGAAGACAACAGATCAGAAACACGTGTCGCGTATGTAAGATAAAAAGAATAAAACATTTTTTCTGAGAACATAATACATTTTGCGGACCTTCTTCATTTTATAAAATATTGAATTTTCTCCCGTTGGAACCAGAACAACATTTTATATATATATATATATATATATATATATATATATATATATTATATATAATATATATATATATATATATATATATATATATATATAGAGAGAGAGAGAGAGATGTGTATGTGTGTGTGTGTGTGTGTGTGTGTGTGTGTGTGTGTATATATGATCACTATTTTTATTTTGTTTATATATGTGTAACAGTAGCCGAGTAAACAGCTAGATTTTCATGATTGCAATGCACAATATGTTAGTGCGCTAATGGAACGCGAACTTAACGGATTCCGGATCAGGTGGTATGAAATTGAATAAGATATTTCGCAGACAAGGCAGAATATCAAAATTCTTTTTCAAAAACATAAACACCAGTGCTGAATCAATAATAAGATATTCGTCACATCAGAAAAAAAAAGTCCCTGTAACTTTAAGAAGTGTTTTAAACCCCCTCAAAATAGGAAATATCTTTTTATTCATCATCTTGAAAACAGATTTTAAGATACAAAAGAAAAGTAAACATTATATATTTTAGCACTTAATTTTTTTGCCATAAAATGAAAGCTAAAGATTATTATACCGTTTCTGAAGTCTACCGGATATGAAACATTATAGTACATTAAAATCACAGGGAAAACAAACAAACAAACAAACAAACAAACAAACAAACAAACAAAAAAAAACACTCCCTGCGCGTTAAAAAAAAACTTATGAAAGTTATTGACTAGGGTGGGTGGGAGTTAAAATTCAATGTTAGATGTATCATATGTAAGTAAAATCATCAAATTTATTTGTTTTGTTTGTTTGATTTTACGGTATATCAACTTCAGTGGCCGAAAAAGTTTTGAAATAAATTCATTCTAAATGGATACTCAATTTTTTATAAAGACATTTATCTATTTAACCCATAGATGGACCCTAACAGGTAATACCACTCCGGTTCAGAGTTGACCAGAGAGCAATGGTGATGAAGGGGTGCTCCACATTCTCCAAGCCTCAAGAACTGGAACCGTAACATCAGATATATTTTAACGTAATTTCCAGGACATAAAGACCCGCAGCCACTGCTTTCTAGCACATACACGATAAAAAGGGTTGGGACTAGCGATGAGGGCAATAGGGTTTGTGCAATCATATAGGTGCTCGTTCTTGACGTCACCAGACGATTGATCGGAGGGGCCTCTCCGACTGCCCTTCTAGTCTAAGGTTGAGTGTTGCACTTCATGGACTGCTCAGCCACCTGGGTTTCATCCTTAAGCATCACGGGTGGCCACCCATGGCCAACAGGTAGCCCCAGTGGGTGAGTCATACCCTCTGCAGAGATGCAGTCGGTGTATTCTAATGACCCAGTCGACAGGGTGGTCAAATGTATTAAAGGAATAAAGAAATAAAACAATTAGAAATGGAAACTTAGTTCTGTCTCTCTTAAATAAAATGATGCGTGCATTTAATTAAATAATTATTTGAATATTTTACACAAATTTTTTTACACAAAATCGTTGGCATTTATTTATTTGCAAACTTTTTAGTTAACCTCTTGTTACTGAAAAGAAGGCGAGAGTTAAAAAAAAATAGTTTTAAAATTTGATTAAAAATTTCGCGAATAATTTTTTTTCCATTTATAGTAATGATACAATTTTTAATCAGTTTCATATGTTGTTCTTTATTCTATATTTGATGATTCTGGGACGTAGGCAGTGACATAGTGTCGGTTACAGACAAATAGAGACCGAATCTCTATAATCAATAGATTTCTAATCAATTTCATAAGTTGTTCTTTATTCTATATTTGATGATTTTTGGGACGTAGGCAGTGACATAGTTTCGGTTACAGACAAATAGAGACCGAATATCTATTATTAATAGATATAAAATGGTATCTTGATTTACGAGTCCTATTCATTCCTTACGTAAATCAATTTCCTGGTTTATCAAATCAATTTTACATATTGGAATAAACTGAAATTCCATTAATCAGTTTCAGACCTAAAAAAAAAAACACACGCAAATTTTTGTCACGATTTTTTAAATGAGAAAAATAGCACGCTATTCTATAAAAACATAATGAAATAGAAGTAAAGAATTATCTGTTGTAATATGATTTAATATCTATCTTTTTATAGATAATGGTTTTCTTTGGCGTAATAAATTTGGAAACTTGTTTTTAGTGTACTTATTAACATAGGCGTATCTGAAGCTCTCTCATAACTCAAATGTTAGCTATAAACACAAGGCAAACAACTGACCGAGTGACAGCTCGGAACCTTGAAAACTTTTACGTTGAGATCCTCGTAAGTCAAGGTTTCCGGTGTACATTAAAAACATATATCTACTGTCCCGTTGTTAGAGAATCCGGACTGTGTACCGTGCAGAGGGGTAAGAACCTAAAACATTGGGCGTCCTAGGTATAACATTTAACTTCATATGAAGGTCAGTTTTGGACCATTCATCGCCATTAATTCCTGGCCCATTCTTACCAAGAGTTGTAATACCTGTTATGATCCTCTTAGTGTCAAATAGATATGTTTGAAAATTACCAATGTTATATAGGTATAATTGATAAGATATAACAATAATATATCTTCTTATTATAATGGAGATAGTGTGTTTTTCTATCTGTAACCGAAACTATATCACTACTCAAGTCACAATTTCCTAAATTATTTACGTTAAATTCTCCATGATTTCATTCTTTTAAACCTTCAATTATTAATAAAATTGATATACATTATTAATACTGTTGACCATATCTACGTACTAATAACATGTAATTATATATATATATATATATATATATATACAACAAAATAGCGGTTTACAGTGTGAACGAGAAGGCTAATTTGCATATTGATATTTAAAATTTAATTTTAATAAATATATGCTTGGTATTATTGATTTCTAATTGTTTAGTTTTTTCTTAATGAATATGATCAAAAATCTCGGGGATAAATCTTAAAAGAAAATTATTTACAAGAAGAAATAACTGTAATTTTATTCATTACTTCCCATTTTAACTAAATAGTTAAATTAGAAAAATTTAGTAATGAAAGATGGAAGAGTAAGTTTCAGTTGTTCTATTTTTCGATTATTTCTGTTTCAAATCTTTTTTTTTCATTCTTATTTAGTCTTTCTAATTTAATATGATATTCTATTACATTAAAACTTAAAAACTTGCACCCGGAGGGTGCATATATTTGCTAGTTTGTATAATGAATAGTTACGTGAAGCTCTGTGTAGTAAGGTTTATGATTTGTTACTTGAAATCATAGAACTGTGTAAACCAATGGTTCTCAACCATGTTTTACTTATAGTCCTATTTTACTTTTAGTCCTATTTTACTTTTAGTCCTATTTTACTTTTAGTCCTATTTTACTTTGGTTCTCACTAGTGGTTCTCAACCGGGGTCCATTACTAGTGTAAACAAATGATTATAATTATCAGTCCACGACATGATTGAAGCCGATTTTTTACAACGATGCTTTGATGTCATTGGAAGAAAATATACTTTTGACGAGTGGAGGGAAAGAAAAATGTATCTTATTTGCAAACAAGCTCTATAAAAACCAATTAAAACAAAAAATAGGTCTCAACAGTGTCGGGGACTGTAAATAGAAATAATTAATTGAAACCATATAATTATTAGTAATAACAAAAAAGAAAACACCGTCCGGGTGGTTTAAAAATTAATTTCTGAAAGATATTGCCTGAGAGGGTGGGAGTTAAAAATTCAATGTTAGCGGGTTTGTATCATAAATAAGTAAAATCATCAAATTTATTAGAGGAGTGGAAAATAAAAGAATTTGAAATTAGTTCTGATAACTTTACATATATTTTAGAATAAAACAAACTATATAAAAAATATAGAATGTGCACACAGTGGTATGGTTTCAAGTACTCCTCCTTAATCTATTAATAATGAAGATTAGGTCTCTATTTTGCGGTAATCGAAACCACGTCACTACTTACATGTATTTATTAAAAACTTTTTTTAAAAATGAGGATCTTCTAATTTTGCATGCTCTAATTTTGAGTGTGATTATTCTATATTATGACGATTTTAAGGGGCTGGGTTAGCTCAGTCGGTAGAGCGTTCGGCTAGAAACCACAAGGCTCCTAGTCCGATACCGGTCCTCGCCAACTCAGCGTAAGAGTAGCACAGGGATCGTGCGGTAAAGTAAGGAGATGATGGTAGGTGTGGCGCTCCACCTCAGATGCCAAAAAACATCTCCTTGGTCTAGCGCTATTGAAAAGGGGATAGACTCCCTCGCTGACTGGCTGATACCGACTTTAGGCCGCCCAGATGACTTTTTTACTATGTCGATTTTGGTTAATGTGAAGTAAGCAGTGACGTCGTTTCGGTTACTGCCAAATAGAGACCTAAACTTCATTATTAATAGATTAGATAGGAATACTTGAAACCATACAAGTGTGTGCACATTTTTTGTGTTATATAATAATATTTGATACCATATAATTGTCCAAAATAATCTCTTAAGAAACAGCTCCACAAATGTAAATATAAACGTACATTGAGTGCGTTCTCTTAACCTGTAGGCAAAGAATAACCCGAGATAGGTTGTCATGTCATTAAAACAAATAAATCAATGAATGTTATATCTACTTTTTGTAGAGAGTTTCCTTAAACGATAACTAAACAATGAACAACGCCCTGTCGGCTGGGGCGTTAGAATGCACCGACTGCACCTCTGCAGAGGGGTAAGACTCCCCAATGGGGCCACATGTTGGCCGTGGGTGGCGACCCGTGATGCTTAAGGATAGAACCCAGGTGGATGAGCAGTTCATGACTTGCAATACTCCACTTTGGCCCTATCTTGGGCTAGACGGGCGGTCGGAGAAGCCCCCTCCGATCAATCGGCTGGTCACGTCAAGCCCTAGCACCTATATGATTTTCCCAACCGTATTGCCCTTATGGCAATCCCCAACCCCTTTTTATCATATGGGTGCTAGAAGGCGGTGGGAATGACGTTAAACTCTATCTGATGGTGAGGTTCCAGTTTTGGAGGTTTGGGTAATGTGGAGCACCCCTTCATCACCATTGCTCCCTGGTCCACTCTGAGCCGGAGTGGTAGTGCCTGTTAGGGTCCCATCTATGGGTTAAATAGAAAAATGTATTTATAAAAAAATTGTATTATCCATTAAGAATTGATTTATTTCAAAACTTTATCGGCATTAAATGACCCACTGAGGTTGATATGCCGTAAAACAAAACAAAATCAAATTAAACAATGAAGAGCTAAAATTTACTCACACAAAAGGATTATATTATAATATTAGTCATGTGCCAAAACAGAGAAAAACTTTATTTAGATGTTTAAACGATTGAGTCAGCTGCTAGCAATCTATTTACGATGTGGCGGCTGTTATTTTTGGGTGTTGCAGTCGATAGAACATCCTTCTAGGAATCGCTGGGTTCCTGGTTCGAAACGGATCCCCGCCAATTCACAGCATGAGTAGCACAGATTGATTCGTGCGGTAAAGTGCAGATCTGACGGTAGGTGTGGCACTGCACGTCAGAAAAAGTACCCCCTGGTCTAGTTCTAGAAAGAAGGGGATAGACTCCCTCGCTGTTCGGCTGAATATATAAGCAAGTAACTACGTTACTTACTTATATATGTAGGCAAGAAAAATGTTGAAAAATGAGTAAGAGTGAAAAATAAGAAAATGACGATTAACAATGTAGATATTTTTTTTTTTAAATTTCTGCAAACATGATTGCACAAATTTTCGAATTTCAAATCACGTTCTTTTAAAACACAAACTCTGATGTATATTTCATCTTCGTATCACTAGCTAGAACAGAAATTAAAAACCAGCTCAAGATATTCATTAGCCTGAAGAAGACTAGAGACACATACTAAATACATATATATTTCAAATATGATTTACTACTATGGATCCATTAATGGAAACAATTAGTGTCGGTATATTTTACTAGATATCAATAAATCATCCTCATTTCCTTATTGTTCACTCTTTTTCAACACACACACACACATACACACCCCACGCACACACGCATATGTATGTATATATATATATATATATATATATATATATATATATATATATATATATATATATATAGATATAGATCTGTGTGTGTCTGTGTGTGTGTGTGTGTGTGTTTTACCAAAACCTTTCGCAGGAGCATGATGCAGCAGAAATACTTTTTCGAGCGGATTTAGTGGGTGAATTCAGAGTTTTTTCTTCTTTCAAATTGGTTGCCATACCAAGGATAAAGAACATAATCTATTATTTCCCCATAGGGCGAGGGAGAATAGATGGATTCATACCTTCCCCAGAGGTTATCATCGATATATGAAATGCAAACAACCTAGTCCAGGTTTGAACTCGAGTCGCTAAGTCCATTTCCAACGAAGATAATAATCACACCGCAAGTTATTTCTGGATCAATGGATATATATATATATATATATATATATATATATATATATATATATATATATATATATACTTGAGCAGTTAGTTGTAATTAATCAATATCTTGATTAATTCAGGGTATGTAACCCTGAAGATCCTTATGGGGAAACTCGAGTGGGTAATTTATGTAAACACTATAATAATAAATCCGCTCTACTTACGTATTGAGCACTTCATATTTGTTATAACGCTGACTTATCCGAGTAACACTTGTACCAACCAAATACTGAGACCAACCCAATATTTTCACCGGTAACTCATTCCTTATATATATATATATATATATTATATACCAACCCCTCCGCACGAGCGAGATGTGACACAAGATCAAATTCTTTTGGGGAGTTTAACAGGTTTGAATTCAGAGTTTACCTTCTCCTAGACTGGTTGCCTAACCAGTCAGCTCTACTATTTATCCATTGCTGGAGGGAGAGTAGTTGGATTCATACCTGTCCCAAGTGTATCAGCGCTAAGATTTCAACTCGGGTCAATATCCCACGACTCTAACCATTATACTATGTGCCTCCATTATATATAGCGTATAAATGTTCCAGATGTGCGAAAGATGATTTTTAGGTGAACATTTCCCAGAATACACTTGTCCAACATAAACATAATTGCGTTTTGATTGGTTTATTTTGTGAGCCTAGGAAGGTGCAGGATGGAAATAGCTCGGAGTGGTCATATTTGCTAGTTTCCAGTAGTTGTCGATGAGGTCATCCCAAAATCTGTTGGAATGTTATCTTCCCAGTCGCACTTTTCTACGAAGACTAATTTTAGAGCTTCAAAGAATTCTAAATATTTTCAAGTTGTTCAAAAGATCGTATCCTAGTATTCATTTTTAGACATCCTGTATATAATCACAATGTAACATTATATATATATTATATATATATATATATATATATATATATATATATATATATATATATATATGAGCGAGATCCTTCGGAAAATATATTTTCAATTATTCCATTCATTACATTAATTTTTTATTACATTCATTCATTCATTTTTTCCATTAATTCTTAACTATATATATATATATATATATATTATATATATATATAAAGCAATCTACAGACGCGCGTTTCGGGGTTTACCCCTCATCAGTGCTGCTATACTTATTTTTCAGCAGCTACCTCTGGTCGGGTTCGTGACCCGAACGAACTTTCGCTCGTCAAGTCTCTTACCGGTGGGTCCACAAGCATCTGCCAAGAATAGAAGGCAGAATAATCGCTATATTTCCTAAACCTGAAAATAAACTCACCAGAGGTCTCTAACTTATGTAAACAAGTGAGACTAGCTTTATATATATATATATATATATATATATATATATATATATAGGGAGAGATAGTAAATAGTTTAAAAACATTTTGTATCAACTCTCTCTCTCTCTATCTATCTATCTATCTATCTATATATATATATATATATATATGTGTGTGTGTGGGGGGGCGTATAAATGAAATCAACGGCGCCAGGTTACAGACAGTTACTCGCCTATGCGATATTCAGATCCTTTGGAGGGAAAACTATCAGTAACCAGACGGTGGTGTCTCCATTTCCACTATATATATATATATATATATATATAAATATATATATATATATATATATATAGTAGGAAATCCACGGATACACTCTGGTCCGAAGTAGAAGTACTGGAGACCAATGCTTTGTTCGGAGGCAAATTGCCTATTTTCAGAACAAAAGCAATAAATTAGGCCACATGTAATTTAGTAGCCAACTCCCACCACCATTGAACCTGGTGTCTAGCCACGTGACCGGCAACAAGGTGTTAATCTAGGAAATTCATAATTTTCGATATATTTTTTATTTCTCTCAAGAAGGATAACATGTTATCCATGTTAATATTCTCAGACAGACCTCTCATATTATTGGCGTTGAATTGAACAAGGAATGACTTAAATTTTGATAACCAATCATTAAGGATGGGCTAAAATTTAGAAATTCCTTCATCGACTCAAAAATACCACTTCCCGTTTTCTTGGTTTGAGACAAGGGTGAAATACATTGAGAAGTATTATCTTCTATGACCACGTGTCTGATATTTCCTTTTTATATTGTGAACTAATGGCTAGTAAGGGACTACGAAATGAACTTGTTGACCCTAGTTCAAATCCTGGGCAAGGATGTTTGCTTTTCACATGGCACTAATATCCTTTAGAGAAAGGTATGAATCTCACTATCCTCCCCCAGCTATTGGTAAAATAGTAGGCAGGCTGGGCTCTTCAACATTAATTATTTCTGTGACTGAATTATCAAAAACAACATTAAAATCAGTAATGGTTAACAATGATTTTTATCACCTTTGTACAGGAACACAGGAATAATATAACGAGAATGGGAATAGGAAGAAAATACACAGTTCTTACATGGGACCGGTTGAGATCAGTCGGTAGAGTGTTCGGCTAGGAGTCACAAGGTTCCTAGTTCGATACCGGCCCTCGCCAACAGCGTATAAGTAGCACGGGGATCTGTGCGGTAAAATGAGGAGCTGATGGTAGGTGTGGCACTCCACCTCAGATGCTAAAATAATCTCCTTGGTCTAGCGCTAGTGAAAAGTGGATAGACTCATTTACTTACTTTACTTTACATAGTCGTGATGGCTAATTTGTTGTTAGCAAAAACTACTCACTAAATCATCTCTTAAAGTCAGTATCTTGTAGAAGTTAGACTCGTCCGACTAACAGTCGGACGAGTCTAACTTCTTATAGGAAAAATTCAGAATTTATTCATCTCGTCTTTTATTCACCCAAATCTCGGCAACGCGCCAACCAGAAACTCTTATCTATGTGCACATCTAACCAACTCGAATTATAAATCCTTAGTTCATAATATCACTAATATTGGAGGAAAACCTAAAATAACGGAAACAATTACGCGTTCACTAAAAGCCAGTTTTATAAAAGTTGAATGTATCTAATCTTAGATAAAGAAACAACTTGTAAAGTGGTCTATTGATTTTCGGAAAAAAAATCAAAATAAAGATAGATATTTGCCGTCAAATAATGTATGCTATTAAAAATAAAATACCTTTTGTGTGTTGCATGTAAAATAGAATTGATATTATGAGGGTAACTCCAAAAGTAAGTGATTCAAAGCGCTGAAAAACATACAAGAATATACAATAGACTTAAGTTACAGCTACACAGCCTATACTATATGTTTAACATTTTAATAGACAAGTACTTCCCTAAATGCCATATATGTACGAGGGTAATCCCAAAAGTAAATCCTTCAAAGAGTTGAGGATGCAAGGAAATTGTTCGTGTGACTATTGGCAACACTATTGTGCTAGTTTGCAAGCTAATATCCGGGTTCTGGGCATGTTCCTGTGCGCGCCACGTTGCCACAATTAGGCTTGGCTTGGCAATCATTTCTGATGAAGCTCCCGCTGGATACTACCACTAAGTGGGAATTTCGCGGAGTCATTTGGTTTCTGAACGTAAATAGCATTAAAACGATTGAAGGATTTTTATTTTGCTGCTTCTGGTTTTATACTGCTGTTCACCGCGCCACCTAGCGGGACAAAAATGGTAATCAAAGAATGTAATTCATACAGAATAAGATTTTATGAGAATTTAGAGGTTTTGAAGTAATGTTTTTTGAAACAGTCTTTTTTTGCTGGAGAATCAGAAAGTGTGCACAATCGGAAATTGATCAATGTGGCAGTGAATGGGTAAAAAAAAAACGACTGTCATTTGATCACACAGAGCAAACACCAGATGGTTACACTGTCAAGATAGGTTATAAAAAGAAATTGCAATATCGTTATAAACTATAAAACCGAACGAAAAATCAGACGTAACGATATCTAAAGCAATACGATCAATAATGATTATACGTTTAAAACCCTTCGATCTATACGCCAGGGTCAGCACATATTTATGCAATGTTGTAACGGATTAAAAACAAAAGAAAAATCGAATCGAAAGTAGATGTAAGAGAAATCTTTCTAGCTGAAAAAAAAAAGATGTAAGAAATTAAGAAAAAATGGGGGAAGTATAATAAAAAAAAAGAAAGAAATCAATAATATGCAAGCCTGTGAGGCTACAAGCAAGCCAGGATTAAACATTACTCTAGGCGCTTTAGAACATATACAATGTAAGAGCTTAAAGAGGTAAGAGGAAAAAAAAAGATTGGAAAAGAAAATGAAAAAAAAAAAGATGAAAAATAACGATGTTCCTCTTCGACAAAGAGGCTTCTCTTAAGTGACAGAAATAAACAAGATGATAGAAGTTTCAGAATACCTAAAATATTTTCACTCTCGAGACAGACATATCGATCTGAAATGTGTTTCCTTTCAACACGATTAGTGACTGAACCAATATCTATTAATATATATATATATATATATATATATATATATATATATATATATATATATATATATATTACGGTGTCTCTTTATGGACAAGTAATAACGCACGTATATTTTTTCTGGCAGACATTGTTGTTATTTTATATACTTAAAAGCCTCCATACGTACGAGGGGTTACGTATATACATATATATATATGTGTGTGTGTGTGTGTGTGTGTGTGTGTGTATGTGTCTGTGTGTCTCTGTTATGAAAATACGATACATCACAACACAAACACACAGGCATGCACTTCTCATTGATATATATATATATATATATATATATATATATATATATATATATATATATATATATATATATATATATATATATATATATATATGGGGGGGGGACTGCGTGCGGTTGTGTGTGCCTATATATATGTGTATAAAAATGCAACTATAAGAAAATAACGTATTTTCCATAGTACGTTTCTTGAATTGTGAAAATACTGTAATATATCTAAAAAAAGATATCGTCCCAGTATAACATTGTGCTTATGATATTCTATAAAAAGGAAGCCTGAATTTGATTTCAAAAATATATACTAATCTTTTTTACTAAGTGTGGATATTTATACCTATACCAAACACTTACAGTATATACATACATACATATATATATATATATATATATATATATATATATATATTATATGTGTGTGTGTGTGTGTGTGTGTGTGTGTGTGTGTGTGTGTGTGAGTATCGAAAAGCGGATTATAAAACTACTCTGCTAATTTAGCATTGAGCACTTTTCATATTTTCTATTCATCATTACACACACACACACACACACACACACACACATATATATTATATATATAATATATATATATATATATATATATAGAGAGAGAGAGAGAGAGAGAGAGAGAAAGGGAGAGATAGACTAACTATAAAATAATATAAAATAACTGGATAAACTTCTCAGGACTCACGTTAACTCACGTGAGCTAGTATTCTGCACACTTACATTTGTTAGGGATTTACGTCCTATTTCTCCTATTTTATTGTCTATATATATATATATATATATATATATATATATATATATATATATATATAATTTAACATTATGAAAAAACATATGTTTGTTATGTAATTGCTGACAGTACTGTTTCGACCAAATCGATAAGTTGGTTTTCATCAAAGAACGACATAGACGGGAAGAAATAGATGTTAAATTTCATACTGTCGGATTAACTTCCATCTATTTTTCATATTTGTCAAATGACAAAACATTATATCTGGGACTTTTACACCTTGAAGACTTTCATCTATAACTACGGACTTATCAACGCCACAAGTAAATTTTGGAACTCTAGCATCTTTTTTCAAATTACCATGTTGACTTGTATATCTTTTTTAACAGCTGAAATACTATACTATTTTGATACCCACTTTATATTTTTATATAAACTTTTACAACAAACTCTTTTGAGTTTTTCTATAAACTATAATGCTTCGGATTTTTAAAAAATTAAAAATAAAATTTATTTTATTTTTAAAACAGAACATGCATTTTTCAAAAAATTTCAGCGGTTGAACTCAGCGTTCGTTTCTGTAAACGGTCTTTTTAACGGATATTCTTTCTTCCCATCTATGTCGCTCTTTGATGAAGACGAACTTATCGATTTGGTCGAAACAGTACAGTCAGCAATTACATAACAAACATATGTTTTTTCATAATGTTAAATTTCATCTATTTTTTCATATATATATATATATATATATATATATATATATATATATATATATATATATATATTTCCTATTGTGATATTGCGTTATTATTTTGTGCATTGACCATTGTAACGATTTTATGGATTAAAATAACTGATATATTTAATTTTTCATCAGAATTATATATATATATATATATATATATGTGTGTGTGTGTGTGTGTGTGTGTGTGTGTGTATATATATAGCTTTCTATCTATCTAACAATATATATATATGTGTGTGTGTGTGTGTGTGTGTTGATCTGCAAAGAAATACTTATATACATAGATAAAACGAACACTACACAGGAAAATAATCTCCATGAACAGTGTATTGATTCATTATTGAGAAGCCCATTCGATACATCCGCTTTATATCAATGTGTTCATATTAGACTGAATACTTCTAAACAAGACCTTTCATCGTCTCACTGGAATCCACGAAACCCTGGGACACATTATCCGTAGAAATTTGGCGAATGATGAAAGATAATATCCCCTAACGACACATTAAATAACACTGGATACATAAATGGGGACATTGAATGCGAAAATACTTAAGAAAAATCATGTGTCACGGCGTTAAACAGCGTGTTACACATCATGGGGCAGTACTCATTTGAAGAAATGAGAAGAAAATGGTGAATCTGTTGAAATGGTAAATCTGGGACGTGGAACCAATTTTCAAGTCTTCAGATCTTTCAATGGAGAATTCATTACTGTCATTGAAACATACGGTTGATTGATAAAGAATTTATACCGAGGCTGATTGATAAATGACATCAAAAATTCTTAAGACAGATCATCATCATCATCAACAACAACAACAACAGCAGCAGCAGCAGCAGTAGCAGCAATAAGCATGTCAGCACGGATCCCGATGACTGTCTCTGGCCACAGGTGTCTATCGCCCATCCGTTCTCGCAGGTTTGCCGTACGGCATATAGTATCCGCACGGAGATGATCGATGTGTTTTGCTCGTCGGCCTACACTGGAGTGACGATGTTTAGATGTCCGCAGGAAAACGTCGATAATGAGTTCATCGTTGTTACCCCAGCAATGTCTACAATACTCTTACTCGGATATTGTTTGCTTTTTTGTGGGGTGCTTCTTCCAGGATTTGTGTAAGATGGTACGCAGCATCTTGCCTTTTCTCGAAGTTTTTCTTAGATTCCAAGAGTTTTAGCTTTATAGGAGCGCTGACACTGCTACAGTTTGGATGATTTCCCAGTTTATCTCATCAAATATTTAATTTCAAAGCCATCCTTGTAGAAGAACAGTAGCATTACTATTTAATCCAGTGGTAGGGTTTAGAGGTTTCATTTCTTTCCTAAGTGTATTAGTCCGAAAGTGAACGGAATAGCGCGAAATTGTTAAATGATGTGCACCTATTTATTTGTTTATTGTAGTCTGACATAAGGACACACAGGACAATTCATTTCACTGGCTAATTTTTCTGTTAGATTATTTCACTAGGTATTTACCTCGTATCCCACTTGCACGAGGCCCTATTAACGTGGGATCATCCACAAACCGAAGCTCATGGGTGGCGGGTGAAAAAAACTGCGTTGATTTCTTCTGAATTCCCCCTCAAAAGGGTGCCTCAGGCACTGGGCAATAAACCCAGCCCTGTCCCTTAAATCAATGAGGCAGGTGTTGCCTGGGGGGGGGGAATAGCCCCCTGAGATCAACGCTGATAATTGTAGCCACAGTCCAGGGCCGAAGCCACTGGACCCCACCCGAGGGGCGGGTGTGAGTTTACTAAACACCCTCTAAGCACCCAATTATTTCGTTTAGCTTAGGCACAAGGTTAAAGTAATATGGCACACAGTTTGCGTCGTCCTCACTACACAGACTAAATGTTCTGTGAGACAAGCATGTTGAAAATCGGGCTTGGTGAGTTATGAACTTAGCGTGGCATAAGGTCATATTAGTCGGATGACCACGAGTATCTCGTCAGCCATTATACCTCGACACGTCCCTAATCTAGTGAGTAAAAGCTTCTTTCTTTTCTTCTTTCTTCCTTATCAATTCATTCACTTTTGTTTCTTCTTTTCTTTATGTTGATTTTAATTCGTACATTTCTTCGTAGTTCCTTTCTTTTTCTTTCACTCTTTGATATGTTTATTTTGTTTACTTTCTTTCCAATGAACTTTAAGAATGAATTAAAAGAATATGATCACAAGAATCTAATTAATCAAAAATACATAACCATTTACAGTACATATGTATTGGGAAGCGCGTGGTGTAATGGTTAAAGTCATGGGAAATATACTTGTCGCCTCGAGTTCAAATCCTGGACGTGCATTCCACTTAGCACTAATAACTTTGGGAAAGGCATGAATCCTACTCTCCTCCAGCTATGGATAAATAGTAGGACAGTCTTGGCTCTTTAACTTTTGTTAGGCAACCGGTCTAGGAGAAGGAAAACTCTGAATTCAAACCTTGAACTCCGCTTAAGAAATTGACCTTGTGTCGCATCCTGCTTGTGCGGAGGGGTAGGTAAATATATATATGCACCTCCCTGTACAAGTATTTACCCGACCCCTCTGTACGAGCAGGATGCAACACACGGACATTTTAATCGGGTTTTAACAGTTTTGAATTCAGTTTTTCTTCTCCTATACCTTTTATCATACCACGGTTAAACAGCCATGTCTGTCCTACTATTTACCAATAGCTGGGGGGAGAATAGTTGGATTCACACCTTTCCCAAATGTTTCACTACTGAAACGTAAACAATCTAGTTCAGGTATTGAACTCGTTTCCCCGTGTCTATTTCCCACCCACACTGACCTACTTTTTACGTATAGCAGAACGGAGAATAGCTGGATTCCTACATTTACTAAGGGTATTACCACTGAAACGCAAACAGCTTTGTTCAGGAATTGAACTCGTTTCACCGTGTATATTTCCTACAACAATAACCGTTACACGACAAGCGTCTCTATATTTATATTATGTAAGGCTGAAACGATTTACTAAGGTAGTCCAATCGGTAGAGCGTCCGACTCGGAACAACAAGGTTCCGAGTTCCTTACCGGCCCTAGCCAACTCAGCGTATGAGTAGCACAGGGATCTGTGTGGTAAATTGAGGAGCTGATGGTAGACGTGGCGCTCTCACTCTCAAACGCCAAACAATCTCCTTGGTCTAGCGCTAGTGAAAAGTGGATAGACTCCCTCGATGATACCGACTTTAGGCCACCCCGATGAAAGAGAAGAAAAACATGACGATATATAAAATATATCTAAAAAGTATATTATAAGGCGACACTTTGCAATTTCTGCAGTTTTCTGGGACTTAACCAAGTTCTCCTGAATGTATTTTGTAAACTAGACATAATCTCGCGAAAACCAAAATGAAGCCTTTAAGGAAGCAAGTTTATTAATAAGTTATCTCTAATATTACTATTTATCGAAGAAATCTCTGATAGCTTTTTAATGTGGGAGCCGGAAAAGTAATATGCATTCTGTGATGGATATTTCTCTTGCTTTTTTCTTTATTTGGCTATTGTTTAACTATAATTGAACCAAATATTTATAGGCAATGCGGGCACCGTTTTCCTTAGTCTATCGTAGAACTCGACAGTGCCCTAAGGGATGTGGATTACTTCCTAATAGCTCAATTTTCTACCCGCTTAAAACGGTGAAAGGAAATTGAAAATATAATAGTCGAACCAATGCAGATAATTCCCTAAGGGCCTTTTGAACACACACACACACACACACACACACATATATATATATATATATATATATATATATATATATATATATATATATAAAGGTAATCCCAAAAGTAATGTGTCTAAAGCGCTGGTAACGCAGGAAAAATATTCGTGCGCGTTTTGGTAACACTGTTGAGTTTGGTGCACATGCAAATGAATCTATCCCATCTTGCGCCTCTCTGCCACGCCTAGCCTTAGCTTAGCAGTCGTTTCTAGTGGAGTCCCCGGTTTTTGCTTGGTCATAATTTTAAATCTATTTATGACCCTCTTCCGATAATACGAGTAGGACATAACACAAGGTCAATTTCTTAAGCAATAGACCATATACTGAAAACAATGTTAGCATGCAAAAGCGTGGATGACTATTGACGGGTTATTGACCGTATGAAAATCTTATCTCTCTGATGAAATAATAGGAAAATTCCTCCAAGCTGTAATCGTGTCAGTACTACTGTGTGGTTGCATTACTTGTACACCAATGAAACATCCGCTGGATGTATACTGTTGTATTATCGGAAGAGAGTCATAAAGAGATTTAAAATAATGACCAAGCAAAAACCGGGGACTCCACCAAAACCGACTGCTAAGCTAAGGCTAGGCGTGGCAGAGAGGCGCAAGATGGGATATGTGCATTTGCATGTGCACCAAATTCAACAGTGTTACCAATACGCGCACGAATATTTTTCCTGCGTTACCAGCGCTTTAGACACATTACTTTTGGGATTACGTTTATATATATATATATATATATATATATATATATATATATATTATATATACACGAAGATGATGTTTTCTATTTTGAACTAATCCTGGAAGCTGCGTCCTGCAAATGGGCAGTTATACTACTATTTACCTTCCATCACACAAACCATCCCAAAAAGACGAGTAAGACATGCAACCTTCTCCTAAGAACATCTACACGTGAACACAGTAGCAAGGACTTGTAATTGTCACCTCTGCACGGAACCTTATGTACAAAGAGCTATGGTTGCTATGGACGGATTCTACATGAGGCTTCGAGTGAAATCTTATGAAGTTGAACAGTATAAAAGCACCAGGACCTTCCTCGGGGAAAAAAGAAATAGTAGGATGTGGTGTCCATCCTGAAGTTAAGCAGCTATGAGCCTGTTCAATACTTAATTGTTGATCATTTAGGCATCAACAGGTACTGTTAAGCAATATAAGTCCTTGTTTATATAAAAAGATTCATTCAGCATTAAATAATCCGAAAAGGGTTATATACCGTAAAACAAAATAACTAAACATATGGTTTTACTTCTAAAATAAAGTCCAGGAGAAAGGAGTAAGCTTAAGTGACTTGTGATATCTTTATCCAGTCCTATACTCTGAATATTAATAAACTATCTTTAAATTCCAATTTAAAGGTCTTGTTGTAAGCACAAATGATACGCGCGCGGAATCACTATTCCCGTGGGATTATGTAACATCAAAAAACGGTTTCTAAAAGCACGTAATGAGATCAACGGCCGAAAGTAAATGCGTTTTTAAAAAAATTCCAAAATGCACTAAAAACGAAACTCCTGAGATGAACGGATGTTATAATTTTCTTTTTTTTTTTTTTTTTTGAGACATGTCCGCTGGCAAAAGCCGCTTCTTGGCGCTCGGAGGGGCAGTCCCGCCTTGAGCTACGGAAACTGTGTTATCATTCCTGTTTGGCGGCTGATGAGGGCGGGGTATCGCACATGTTATTACACGTTGTATGATGAAAAAAATAATTAGGGATATCAAGTAAGTATTTTATTGAATTGTAATTTGTTATTCTGGATTTGGATTAGAAAAGAAAGAAAAGAGAAAGAAAAATAATGTTTGGGAAATACTTTTTTTAGGAATGAAAACAATCCGAGTTTCACCGTCGAAAATAAATGCCTCCGTGATTTATGTCTCTAATTGTAGACTTAGCCCAAAGAGTAATTGCCCATTGATTTTTCTGACTAGTGTAGTGGACTTTCCACAGGACAACGTGCCTTAATTATGTGAATTCATCCTGACATGCCGTCCGGCTCAACGACGACTGGACAAGGTGTGACGGAGAACGAGAAGGGAAAAAGAGCAAGACATTGTCTTGCATGCCGGGATCGAACTCGTGTCTTCCCGCATGCAAAAACAAATGCGTTTTGGGCACTGGACGGACGCGAGGTTCGACTGATGTGCCCGGATGTTTGGCTAATATGCCCATAAAATGTCGAGCGCTGGGCAGTCAGCAGAAGCAGAAGCAGTCGACGACGAAGCGCTTTTCAGTAAAGAAATGGATTTTAGTCGAAGAGAAACAAAACTAATTAGGAAATGTGATGCTAAAGATTATTTCGACGACGACGACGGATTTTCCAGCTGCTAGACGAAGAATGTGTTGACCAACAGAGGGTCTGGCTTGTGAGAAGACGGAGAACTCGCTTGTTTTTGGTTCACCCTCGGCGGGAGCGTGTTGATTCGAAGGTCTATTTCGCCCCATATATTCCCCCCTTCTATACAAGGGAAAGCACTTTGTATCATATTAGCACTTTGGGTCATATGTTTGATGTGGCAATATGCAACTTAACTTCCTTTGATGTTTTCTCTCCAGGCTCATCCTCCCTTTTTTTGAATTACACATAGCTACAGCAATACATTTGTATCTTCAGAAAGGCCAATCTTTGTCACCATATTTCTTCGGTATCTTCTAGTATCCTTTGATAAACTACACTGCTACAAAACCAATAATTTTCTTATTCCCACGGAATGATTCTACTTGGACGTACACCCAATTCAATTTTTCAACGAGGCTGTTTGCATTTCACATAGTGATAATTCACTTGGGAAGGTCATGCACCCAACTATACTCCCTCCAATTATAAGGAAATATTAACACTTTGTATTGATATTAAACTTTGTTATTAGGTCCATTGTGTTCAAATAATTAGGGATACCACGTAATTATTTGAATTCGAAAAGAAAAAGAAACGAGAAAGAAAAATAATATTTGTGAAATACTTTTTTGGAATGAAAACAATCCGAGTGTCAACGTCAAAAGTCCTATGGAAAGTAAGACAAGAAAAAGAAGTAACAATGTAATAGTCAATGTATTCTAGAATAAATACCTTCGTGATTTATGACTCTAATCGTAGACTTAGCCCAAAGGCTAATTTCCCTTTGATGTTTCTGACTAGTGAAGTGGACTGTCCACAGGACAACGTGCCTTAATTAAGTGAATTGATCCTGACATGCCGTCTGGCTCAACGACGACTGGACAAGGGAAAGCACTTTGTATAATATTAGACTTTGTCATTAGGTCCAGTGTGTTCAAACACAGTATGGAGAGATCGTTTTAACTCTAAAAGCACCGTGAACGTCTATTGCCTTGTGAACTTGAAAAATCAATAAGTCACTTTTAGCTGGTAGATAAATGGATGAGGTGTGGTTGCTGTCTTTAGTATTGCTTTGTCGGGAGTCTACAGTCGGAGAATTTTAGATCTTCCTTTGAAAGTCACCGGTTAAAGGTACTTTAAGAAGGCTGCAATCTTTCTCTTTGGATGTTATTTTCCACATTAAGAAAGATGTTGAAGTTTCATAAATACTAAGTTGAATGCTGATATCCACCGATCAGAGATATAGGTACGTCTCTGTGTCCCTGGCGCACAAAAAAATCTAAAAGGACGCAGTGAAATCGGATCCATGGTCCCAGTGTTTTTCTTTTTTCTCCCTCACCATTTCAAGCTAACAGTAATACATTTCAATAGTTCCTTGTTAACGAATTACACAGGAGAGATTACAAGGTATGAGTTAGGCGGCTTTAGTTGGGGCCCATAAATTTTCGCAGGGACTCGTTCTAAGCAAATATGTGCGTCCCAGGACGCATTAAAAGATATCAGCATCACTTACCGATCTTTCAAATCTTGTAAATATTACTGTTTGTAACTTATTAAGTTGATTATGTATTGGTTCACATATGCACCATTATGTATATTACTGATGTACGTAGTGATACATATATTTAACATTGAAAATATATTACTTCCTTTTTAAAACTATATTTAGAATATGTTTTCATAACATTGCAGTATCTATATATACTACGTAATGTATTGAATGCGTATTGGTACACATATGTACCACTATGTATATTATTGATGTACGTTGTGGTGCATATATGTACCATTGCAAATATTTCACTTCATTTCATGAAACAATATTTAGAATATATAATTTCATAATAACATAGCAGTATGTACATACACTTCTTAAAGAAGGGCGAAACGATGAAAAATTATATTATATATATTGACCAACTCCCCCGCATTTTCTTAAGCGAAATTTAACAGGTTTAAATTCAGAGTTTTCCTTCTCCTAGACTGGTTACCTAGCGATGATTAAAGAGTGCAGTCTGTCCTGCTATTTACCCATAGCTGGAGGGAGAATTGGATTCATACCTTTCCCAAGGGTATTAGCGTCATTTGAAATGCAAACAGCTTCGTCCAGGAACTGAACTCGTGTCGTCGAGTCCATTTCCTACGATTCTAACCATTATACCACGTGCCTCCATATAAAAAAATGTTATGTTATAACTGAAGTTTTTTTTTTTTTAAAAAACCTTATGTGAATATAAAACAAAAATAGGAATCAAATCATAGCCAAATAAATATGCATACATCTCTATTTTTCTTATCTATGTATTTAAATTACTTATAGCCCTTTTCAAATAATTTTTATATTACATATATATGAATAGACCTGTCTTCTTTTTGGAGGTACGTGTTGTTGATGTGGTGACCAGTTAGGTCTTTATAATTTGTATACCTGTCTCGTTTGCCGGAGAATGAACTATGTTAGTATTTGGTGAGTTTGAAAGGCTTATGCACCGATATAACGTAAACACGCTTTCGGGGGATACACGTGATTGAGTTGTGTTATATATAGACTGGAGAAAAAAGAGGCGAGAGGCCCTCAGTCTAGATTAAATCGATGCATAAGAGGTATCAATCGATAGATAAAATCAGTGTCGAGATTATTAATCTGAGATTTCACCCTGTGGGGGCCAGTCATGCCGGTAGAGAGTACCGGGAAGAAGCATCATAGATACATGATTAGATTTTGATTTTAATTAGGTTTTCTTTCGCCTAGTCTGGTTGCCACACGAAGGTAAACACATTCCAGTCTCTCGTAATATTTACCCATAGCTGGAGGGAGATTAACTGGATTCATACATTTCCTAACTGTATTAGCACTATGTGAAATGCAAACAGCATTTTGGCGTTTGGCACAACGAATATAAGGTTTGAGTTTATATAGTTTTAAGTAACAATCATCTCTGGGTGGCGGGTAACGCTTGTATCCGGTCATGTTTAATCGAATGAGAACAGTCTATCGAATATTGTGGATTGAATATTGAGTTCATCTCAGAAATTCGGAGAAATAGCAAACATTTGAAAAATATAGGTTATCCGGAAGTAGGACTAGCAGGGACCGAAATCCTTTGAACAGTAAAGGTACTCGAAGAGGTCAGACGTCCCTACTGGGAGAACAGCAGTCAAAGACGTCCCTACTGGGAGAACAGTAACAAAGAGACTACACGTCAAAATCCAAAGCAGCAGAGACGGTTTACAACTACAGAACTACACAGACTATACACCAAATTTGGGGGAACGAACATAGCAGCAGACCCAACAACAAATGAGCCTACAACCAGAATTCTTTACCCCACAAGAAATCTACTAAAAGATAAGTTTATTCATGAATTATTACTTATATACATATATTGAGACCGCTAAAGCAATAAGTTTTAGCAACCCTTTCGCACCACATTAAATCCCTTTTAAAATACAAACCATGTCTTGTTTTTTAAGCCTTTGTTATTACTGAATTTCTGTTAAACAGCATCGTTTAGGTTAGTATTATCTGCGTTATTCGGACTATTGTCCACATCTTCATTGTTATCTGTACAACGTTTCGACCGATATGTCCTCCGGCCTTGTTCAGGTATTTCTTGTCGGACTCGGAAACCTTCTTTTCGGACTCGGGAATCTTCATTTCGGACTCGGGAACTTTCTTGTAATCGGGAACCTTCTTGTCGTATAAGGTTCCCGAATCCCAGCAGGTTCCCGAGTCCGACAAGAAATACCTGAAGTATGCCGGAGGGCATATCGGCCGAAACATTGTACAAATAACAATGAAGATGAGAAACAATACTCCGAATAACGCAGATTATACTAATCATCAAGCCTCATCTCAAACATTCAGAGAAACCGCATCGTCTAGGATTTGAATTCGGATCGACAAGCCCATTTGTTACGACGGTAGTCATTACACTAAGAGCACTACTAAAATGATCTATTTATCAGAGATAACCATGAGGTTAATCACTATCCTTTCCTCTTTCCTGAGAGAAAAGGTTTCCGTTCGGTCACTGAAGTTAAGCAGCTATGAGCTTGTTCAATACTCAATTGGTTGAACACTTAAGAATCAGCGGGTACTGTAATCAATATTCAAAATAATTATTTAATTGATAATTGATAGATGCACGCAGCATTTTATTTGAGGGGGACAGAACTACGTGTCCATTTCAAATTGTCTTATTTTTTTTACTCCTTTAATAAATTTGATGATTTTACTCATGATACAAACCCTCTGACATTGAATTTTTAACTACCAGCCCCTCGAGCAATGTCTTTCAAAAATTAATATTTACACCGCCTGAAGAGCGAATTTGCTTGTTGATACTAATTAATTAATAATTAAGAGCAAAAATATATTCTAAAAATTCATTTTATTCAGGGTTATTTCCATAGAAATATTATTTCCTGTTAAATATTTTATTGTTGACAAAAATATTATTTCAAAAGTCAAGGCTTTGTTTATCTAAAAAGATTAATTCAGCATTAAATAATCCGAAAAGGGTTACATACCGTAAAAAAATCAACCACCCATATCTTTTTAGTTCTAAAATAAAGTCCAGGAAGAGTAAACTTAAGTGACTGGTGATATCTTTATCGAAGGGCCGGTTGAGCTCAGTCGGTAGAGCATTGCGTGGGAATCGGAAGGTTCCTGGCTCAACACCAGCCCTCGCCTACTCAGCGTATGAGTAGCACAGGGGTCTGTGCAGTAAACTGAGGAGCTGATGGTAGGCGTGGCGCTCCACCTCAGATGCACAAACAATCTCCTTGGTCTAGCGCTGGTGAAAAGGGATAGACTCTCTCGCCCTCTGGCTGATACCGACTTTAGGCCGCCCCGACGACTTTACTTTACTTATACTCTGAATATCAATAATCTACCTTTAAATTTCTGTTTAAAGGTCTTATTGTAAAAGAATTAGGGAACTCAAATAATTATTTTATTAATAATGTGTGATGGTTCAAAACTGACAAAATTAATATAGCATAATTACGCATTGGATTACCTGAAAAGGGTTGATATGCTATAAAACAACAATCAATCTTTCTTAATTGGTTTAGTTTGATTTTGTTTTACGGCATATGAACCTCAGTGGGTCATTTAATGCCGATGAAGTTTTGAAATAAATCATTTCTTAATGGATAATACAATTTTTTTATAAATACATTTTTCTATTTAACTCATAGATGGGACCCTAACAGGTACTACCACTCCGGGTCAGAGTGGACCAGGGAGCAATGGTGATGAAGGTGTGCTCCACATTCCCCAAACCTCCAAAACTGCAACCTCACCATCAGATAGAGATTAACGTCATTCCCAGGACATGTAGACCCTCAGCCATCGCCTTCTAGCACTTATATGATCAGAATGGTTGGGGCTTACTATAAGGACAATAGGGTTGGGAAAATCATATAGGTGCTAGGGCTTGACGTGACCAGCCGATTGATCGAAGGGGACCTCTTCGACTGCCCGTCTAGCCCAAGATAGTATCAAAGTAGAGTATTGCAGTCATGAACTGCTCATCCACCTGGGTTCTATCCTTAAGCATCAAGGGTCGCCACCCACGGCCAACAGGTGGTCCCATTGGGGAGTGTTACCCCTCTGCAGAGGTGCAGACGGGGCATTCTAACGCCTCAACCGACAGGGCGGCAATCTTTCTTAAATAGAAGCATCAGTATCATAATGGACCACCGTTACAATGAGAATTAAGCGGGTCCAAGCATTGAATAGTTAACTATCTACAAATAATAAATAATTAAAAAGGATGATGAAAGTTGTATAAATAATTTATATAAGATTGTAAAAAAATGATAGAATTTATATTATTTAAACATAAATATGATATAAAGCATCTCAGAAATTGTCGCACGTTTTATCATGCAAATCATTGGAAATTCAAATTCAAAACATTTTCAACGGTTTGGGGGAGATTTAGATGAAATTGAGTCCAACCTGTTATACGGAGCGTAAGAAAAGGAAAAAGAAGGATTAGAATGTTTAGATGTGAACAAAAAATGTATATCTCGCTGCTAGCGGTTTTGTTAAAACGTGACTCCTCACCAGTAATTAAGAAGCAACGTGATTAATTTATAAATGTCTTCAGTTCTCAACTTTAAATTACAAAGATTTATATGGTAAACTCTATTTCTATTTCATGGATATTTTCTCATATTCTTCTTCTTCTTCTTCTTCTTCTTCTTCTTCTTCTTCTTCTTCATTTTATTATTATTATTATTATTATATTATTATTATTATTATTCCTTTTGAGTTTTCACATCAGTGTTTGCTGATGGTCTTTCACTGGAGTCTGAGTGACAGCAAGTCTCCTCAGGTCTCCAGGACTCTTCTGAGTATTCTGGCAGATTGCAGCAGTGCAGTGTTCTGAATGGTTTCAATCCTTCCTCTGATATCCAAACTTTCCAAACCCTTTTCTAATCCTTTTGGGACTGTTCCAAGTGCACCAACTACAATTGGTATAACTTTCACTTTCATATTCCATAACTTGTTCAGTTTTCTGGCAAGGTCCAGATATTTGTCAATTTTTTCATTTTCCTTTAACTTCACCCTGTGATCCGCTGGCACTGCAAAATCCACCAGTTGACAAGTTCTTTCTTTTTTGTTAATCAACACTAGGTCTGGTCTTCTTGCTGGGATAAGGTGATCCGTTTTAATTTCAAAGTCCCAGAGAATTTTGTGCGTTTCGTTCTCAAGAACAGATTCTGGTTTATTATTATTATTATTATTATTATTATTATTATTATTATTATTATCTATCTATACCTCACTTTTTTTCTCTCAGTTTTCTGTTAATTTTATTCGTTATATTGTTATATATATATATATATATATATATATATAATATATATATATATGTATATATATATATAAGTGTGTGTGTGTGTGTGTGTGTCTGACAGGGTAGCGTGCATATGACGTGAACGGTGCTTGGTTACTGATAGTTTCTCGCCTATGCATTACTAAAACCAAAACTTGGTGAATTGCATTGGCAAAAACTGTCAGTATCCCAGCGCCGTTCATCTCATCTACACACTACCCTAACTTAGAATATGTTCTATCAACGATTTTGAGCATTATTTACTAATAAATAAATTTTTATTTCAGACTGTTTTCCACATCTTTATTGTGTACAAACACAACGTTCAAGGACATATTAACCTGAACAAAGCGCGAGGTTAATGTGGCCTGAAAGTTATGCTTATAGACAATAAAGATAAGAAAAGCAGTCCGAAATATCAACATTATTCATGTAAAGCCTCATTTCATAAATACATACAGGTATAAGAATAGAACAATATATATATATATATATATATTATATATATATATCTTATAGTAATGGAGATTAGGCGTTTGTCTGTGCGTAACAGAAACTATTTCACTACTTAAGTAACAATTCCGTTTTTTATTTACGTCACAATCACCATGATTTTATTTTTATTTAAACTTCAATTATTAATAAAATTGTTTTACATTAATAATAGTGTTGGTCTTATCTACATACTGATAACATGCAATTATGAGCTCATAAGCGACGTTCTCCTGTGGAAGCCAACACACGGGCTTGCTAGTGTGGGCCGCCCACCAAGGACCTACATTGACCAACTATGCGAAGATGCTGGATGCTGCGCATGAGACCTCCCTGGGACAATGAATGAAGGTTGTCGAGAGATTGTCATAGATATCCGTGCTTATTGCGCGACATGATCATGATAATCCAACAAAATAGCGGTTTACAATGTGAAGGGGAAAGCTAATTTGCATAAAAATATTAAAAATGTGATTTTAATAAATATGGACTATGTATTATTGATTTCTAATTGTTTGGTTTTATCTTAATGAATGTGAGCAAAAATCTATTCAATAAATCTTAAAAGAAATTCATTAACAAAACAAAAAAATACCAGTAATTTTAATCCTTATTTCCTATTTTAATTAAATGATTAAATTAGGAAAATTCAGCAATGAAAAACGGGAGTAAAGGAAGAGTAAGTTTCAGTTGTTCGATTTTTCTTATTTACTAGTATATATATATATATATATATATATATATATAATATATATATATATATATATATATATATACCACACAAACAACTACTACACTGAGTTTACACGTATCACGTCTCTTAAGTGTGGTTAAACATTAGCTGGCAACCTCCAGCCGGGATGGAATCCCAATCGATTTATCATCAGTCAGGCTTTTTAACCACCTAGCTATCAGCACCTACAGACTGGGACAAGGTTTTTAACTGACAAATACATACATATATATATATATATATATATATATATATATATATATATATATGTAAAGGCCGCCAGACAGTGCACCATCCGTTTCATAGGAGAGCATTGCCTTTACGCTTAGTCGGCAGTCGACAGTGAAAATCCCCACCAAATTGCTCAACGCAATATATAATATATATATATATATATATATATATATATATATATATATATAACCTTCTTAACACATACTTAAGAATCCAACCTCACCTAATATTTTATCATAGCTGTAGCAAAAAATAACAAAGAAAATTGAGGTTATTAGCATTATAGACTATTTCAGAGAACCTAGAGGAATTATCTAATCGTTCCCATCATCAGATGCAAAATGAGAATTCTTTGATTATTCTTAAGTTGGTTGAAAACAGATCCCACCGTAAAATCTGAAATAGCCTATAATGCTAACATCCTAAATCTTCTTTGTTATTTTTTTCTGGTATAATTTTGCTCCATGACTCTGACAATAAGGGCACATATTGAGGTCTACTAATTCCCAAGGACAATACAGCGAAATGAATCGCAGTCTTGTCCAGAATTTGAACTCGGGTTCACACATTCCCTTTCCTGGGATGATAACCGAAAAGCTAAGCTCGCCTCCTCTATCAACATATTACCAAAACTACTCAGTAAAACCAAAAACCAAAAAAACTTAAGAATCATATAAGCAAGAGGAAATTAATAATTGTCTCCAGTGTCTTTCATCTCAAGGCGTCTCCATTCGCTTCGTAACTAAGTTAGTTAGATATGTGTTCAAAACCAAACGGTAAAAGAGCGTCGTTCCTAGTCATCAGCGACCAAGTCCGCGCTTGTCGTAACAAAATTGATTGGTATTTGCTAAATGAGTAAGACGGAAGTTGATTGGGTTGCGTCGCTTTTCTCTTTTGTTCTCTCCAGCCGTCTATTTTACCTTCGACTTTTTTTTCTCTCTTCTTCATTTTCTTTTTTCTTTATTCTGCTCTCGGAAATAATTGTTTTCGGTCTCGTTTGTATCGTAAGCATCTTGCGTTCAGATACAAAAGCTTTTTGTTATAACTTTTCTTCTTCTTCTTCTTCTTCTTCTTCTTCTTCTTCTTCTTCTTCTTCTTCTTGAGTCCCCGTGGTGTAGTTGTTAACATGTTGGACTAAGACATCTTAGTAAGCAGGCTTAAATAACTAAGTGTCCTGGTTTGTACAATCACAACTAAAAAGATGTTCGTGACACATTTTTTTTTTTTTTAACCCATCGATGGAACTCTAACAGATACTACAATTCCGAGTCAGAGTGGATCTGGGAGTAATGGTGATGACAGGGTACTCCACGCTCCTCAGAATTAGGACATACCCATTAGATGCAGTTTAACGCTATACCTATGACACTCTAGATTTTATTTGGTTCTTTTTTTAATGACATCTCAAACATTGTGAATTATTTAATGCCAAAGCCATCCTTGCAGAAGAACAATAGGTATTATTTGACCCATAGGTCAAGGGAAAAGGATTTTCATACATTTACCAAGAGTATTAGAGCGAAAGGGAACTTAATAACGTGACTGGACATAGAACTCGCTTAATCCACTGTCGCAGTCCCTCTATATACCTAGTACCGTGTTTCATCGAAAATAAGACCTACCTGCAAAATAAGACTTGTCATGATTTTTCAGGATGGTTTTAATATAAGCCTTCCCCTTAAATTAATCCCTAGTAGAGAGCGCCAGACAGATGAAAGAAATAAGCATTCTCCCGCTGCTTACTCCACTGTCGCAGTCCCTCTATATACCTAGTACCGTTTCTCCTCGAAAGTAAGACCTACCATGAAAATAAGACCTAGCGTGATTTGTCAGGATGATTTTGATATAAGCCGTGTCCTGAAAATAAACCCTAGTTGAAAGCGGAAGCCAGACAAAATAAATAAGCATTCTTCACAATCACATCATGCGACGCAAACACTCGTTATCCCCCCGAAAATAAGCCCTAGTTTTATATTTCGAAGTGAAAATTTATATAATCCCTGTCTTATTCTGGAGGTAACGCGGTACTAAAAAGAAATAATGAGTAATTGACTATTGTTGGTATCAACCAGACAGCGAGTGAGTCTATACCCTTTTTCCTAGAGCTAGACCAGGGCTGGTATTGAACCCAGAAGCTTTTCGGTATTGTTTGTAGAACGTTGCTTCCATTACATTTTATACTAATCTAAAAAAAATCGGACCATATGACCTTTAGGCACCCCTTTTGCTTTGCTGATTCATAAGTACATTTTTTTCATTTACACCGTCAACATCTGGTTTATTGTTAGGGAATAGGGTTAGGGGTTAGGGTTAGGGGTTAGTTTTATAATTTAAAAAAAAAACTCTAACAAACAACCGGATATTGACGGTGTAAATGAAAAAAAAATGTACTTATGAACCAGCAAAGCAAAAGGGGTGTCTCAAGGACATATGGTCCAAAAAATCATACAAGTTACAGTGTCAACCCTACCCTTTTTATCTTAACCTCTTACAGACCAACGTAGCAGAAGATATAATTACAATTTTTTATGAAAGTTACAGTTTCATTTTAACCTTTTTTTAAATCCAGCGCACACAAACACATATGGACACGGCACACACACACATACCCATAACGCACATACCAAATACGCACACACACAGAGTGCAAACAATATAAAGAGTAATAAGAAATCATCTGTGTCTGGAGAACACACACTCACAGACCAAGTTAACAGAAGCTAACAGATGTAGATAATAAATAAAACAGATGCACCCGAGAACACACACACAAACACATACAGATAAACAAACAAATTACTAAGGCCTACCTAATAATAAAAAAGGTGTAGGCCAAACCTGGAATGATACTAAGACATTGTTGGACAGACACACGTAAACACCCACACAGACTTACATATACACACACACGCAGGGAATTTCAAGGAAGACAGTCATACAACAGAATGGACAGAGCCTAGCAACAAGCTAACAGTTCCGGACCTTCAGAAATCTTCTGACGAAGAGATCTTTATTTCGAAATATTAAGAAAGAATCAAAGATAAACAAACAATATCAGAGTTACCTCATTTTTTACTTACACTTACATTGTGATAGCCTTTAAAATCAGCCACTAAACTAATCTATTTGTAACAAGACCTAAAGATCTGTAACCTGACGAAATAGTGTCTCTGTTCTTTGGCCATGACCTGTGTTGAATTCATTGGTATTCAGAGCAGTTAATAAACTAGTAAAAAAGTTTAATATTTCAGTTAATAAACTAGTAAAAAAAATTTGTAATATTTCAAAGTCACTTCACGTATTTCTATCACTGGGTTGTCGTTTAGTCCATGTTGCATCCTGTCGTCATGACAATTTTATCATTTTTATCATTTTCTTTTTAGATATTTTATTAGAAAGTTCATAATTAAGTTTATCAAAACATCTCATTTCTAATTAAGATCCGATCTTCTTCTTCTTCTTCTTCTTCTTCTTCTTCTTCTTCTTCTTCTTCTTCTTCGTGGTTTTGTCTTCTTCATCGCTTCTCTTTTTTCTTCATTGCTTCGTCAGTGCTTCTTCTTTTTCATTTCTTCTTCACTACTTATTCTTCTTCATTATTTCTATTTTCTCACTTCTTCTTCATCACTTCTTTATTTTCTTCTTCGTCACGTATTCTTGTTTTTCATCATCATCACTTATTTATCGCATCTGCTTTCATCACTTCTTCTCCTGCACTTCTTCGCTTCTCTTTCTTCCTCTTTTATTATCACTTATTTTTTTCATCGATTATCTTTATTTTCATTTCTTCTTCTATTTTAGATGAAGAGATAAAGAGTGAAGCGAGATAGAGATAGAAAGGGAAAGAGGATATATATACACATATATATATATATATATTATATATATATATATATATTATATTCATTGATATTCTCTTTCTTTTAATCTTCTTCACTTTCCATTCTTCACTGTCTAACTCTTTTTCTTTCATTTTTATTCTTTATCCTTTTTACTCCATCTTTGTCTAACGTATTTGTTGTTTTTTTTGTTTTTTTTGTTTTTTTTTTTTTTTTTTTTTTTTTTTTTTTTGGGGGGCGTTGCTTTTTTGTTTGTATCACTTTTATTCTTCTTCCCTTTTGCTTCTACACTGTCTAACTTGTTATTTTGTTTTT
>CM042146.1:95564111-95579111 GCA_023376005.1 Doryteuthis pealeii | reverse complement strand
CAGAATTCTTGCAAAGAAATAATTTTTGGCAAATTGTGGACGTCTCTGTTGGAGAAGATCACGGCGTGTAAATGAAAGAGTGCCAGCAATTCGATCTATATATCAAGACTTGGCCAAAACTGCTGTGAAACGTTTAGAATAAGATTAAGGCTGTACTCTAAATCTTCTGAGAATGAGAAACGGTTTCAAAGATTGTTTTGAAGAGATGACAGTTTGAGACCGACAAAAGATTAGGGGACTTACAGACGTAGAGATTGTCGTTGGGGAACTGTTCAGCGATCGCTGAGAAGAAAATCAAATATCGGGGCTGTAAACTTGTGGGGTAAATCAGATAAACCGCAATAATAATAACAACTGCGAAAAAAAAATCCGCGCTCGTGAAACGGTTAACTTTTTAGAAAAGGTACTCGGTGACTCGAGTTCAAATGCTAGCACAAAACTGTTTGCGTACCCTTCGTTCTAATTCTATTGACATAGACAATAGAAAATAGGAAATAGAAATAAAAATATTCATTTACAGATACAACCAAATTCATAAATATTAGTATATTACATCCATAAAAATTAGTATTACATTCATTAAACATTTGTATACTACATTCACGAAAAGCTAGTGTAATTACATTCATGAAAATTAGTATATTACATTTGTTAGGTGGAGCTCTGTAAGTAGTTTAACTAACGAGAAGAGATCTCATTAAAGTTTAAAGTTAAAAAAAAACAACTTTTCTAATAATAATCAAATTAACTTAAATATCAATTTAATAGGTGTAATATTTCAAATCACAAAAAAAGTGATAGCAGCAAATACTGTAATAATAATTATTTTAAGCGCGGAAGACGATCTCTACATAATGTTATTTGAAATTATCAAGTATTTTTTTAGTTTCTTTTTAAATGGGTATTTAGTTGGAGAATTTTTAATGTCCATGGGTAATGTATTCCATAGTTTTGCACCATGATAGTGAATTTGAATTTATTCCATAAAGCTGACTATTGCATTGAGGCAAAAACAAACATCCACCAGATGATTGCCGAGTTTGATATTGATGAACAGAAGAATTGAGAGAAAGGAAATTGTGAAAATAAGTGGGTGATATTTTGTTAATGGATTCATAAACAAAAGTCAGCAATTTGAGTTTAAATATTGCTGCTAGTCTTAGTAGATTATAATTTTTGAAAATGGGGGGAGAGTTTGATAAATTGGGTGGATAGAATATAGAGTTAATCACTCTTTCCTGCAATCTAGATACAGGTTCAGTATACGATGAAAAGGTTTGGCCCCACACTGAAATGCCATATTGCAAAAAAGATGCGAATATAGCATAAAGATGCAATCCATCCATCTGAACATTCCAGCCGTTCGAAATGTTTAATAATAAAAGCAGCTGATGACTATTACTATGGAGAGGTAACCTTCAATCAATCGGCTGGTCATGTCAACCCTAGCACCTTTATCCAAACCCCTTTGCTCTTATGGCAAACACCAACCCTTTTTATTATGCATGTGCAAGAAAGCGGTGGCTGAGGGGCTTAATGTCCTGGATATGACGTTAAACTGCATATAATAATTAAGTTCCAATGTTTGAGCTCTTGTATGTGTGGAGTACCCCTTCATCGCCATTATTTGCAGGCCCAGTCTAACCCTAAGTAGTAGTTGCTTAATTCAGTAACCACTTAAGCAACAGTTGGTATTCTAAGCAACCTGGGTGCTTTGTATGTCAAAAATGACTATTCAGTATTAAATGGTCCGAAAAGGGTTGATATGATGTAAACAAAACAACCAGTCAATCACAGGAATTTGTGTTATAACACCATTTAAAAGAAAAATAGTGAACACTATACATATTGAATATATTAGCACAACAGTGGTACCCTTACAAGTAAGAGTCAAATTCACTGTACACAACTTGCAAGATAATTTTCTGACAACCACTTGGAAATTTCGACCCCCACCCCAGTTGGGGATCAATACTATCCATCTAAAAATGACCATTGTAATTGCTTATAAGAATTAAATGTAGTTTTGGCCACTAAACCCAAAACTGCTTCTTATAATATGTTATAAGGCTTCAGAGAAGTCTCTAACGTAGGTGAACATGAATGTAATAAAAACCAAGAAAGAGGTACATTTCTCTGAATTTTTGAGACGAGGCTTGATAATTAGTATTATTTGGATTATTCAGACTATTGTCCTCATCTTCATTCACATTGAATTGTCCAATTAGCATAGTGGATAAAGGCGTGGGTTAAGAGAGTTCTAAGAGACAGCTTGGTAGATACAAAAAGTTTATTATGCAAAAAAAAATCACAAAACAACTGATGAGGTATAAGGTAGCTGTGTAACCAACCATAAAGTAAATAGAAAGTTACTAATAGCCGATTCGGTACGATAGCCATCTTTTCCTAATGTTCTGAACTCACAGTAATAGCAAGAGCACTTTAAAATTAATAGGTCCTCTATATTCAATAGGATTTATAAGAAAAAACGATTACAATTAAATATTATATGGAGTTGCGCGACAATCTCAGGTTCGTTAGGCACTGGGCTAAAAACTGGCGTGTCCTTAAAAGAGATACATTCAGACACGGTTGTAGACGGGTGGAAAAACAAGTCACCACGATTGTAGATTTAAGTTAGAGGGTTTTATGGCAGAGAGATACAATAAGACAGACAAGGAATAGTGAGGTACGCTACTAATCCTCGAAGCTAGCCCAGCATATTGCCGTGCTCACTATATATATATGTCAGACCACATGGGTGAGATAGATGTGAAATACTCCATTACAACAAAAACATTGGGCGCTCAGTGAGAATCGAACTCACTATCAATAATCTGGGTAACCGTTACACCTCACTATGCGCTGTATAAATCTAATGATTTGAACCACAAAAAATATATCATCTTCTCAGATTCGCTCTTTGTCCGACTATCATTAAGAATTTAAAAAAAAAATGCAAAACCCTCTCATCATTAAGCTCCTGAATAGATTAGACTTGATGTCTAACTCTAAGGAGATTATGATATGCTGGATCCCAAATCATATAGGAATGAAAGAGCAGACTCCGCAGCTAAATCGGCTCTAGACTTGTTCCCCGACAATTTCAAAATACCATATACTGATTTGAAACCTAAAATTAATAGATTCCTTCATACAAAATGGCAACAACACTGGAATAACAACATCCACAATAAACTCTTCCAAATCAAACCCAATTTGGGAGGCTGGAGACTAACTTTAAGGAAGTCTAGAAAGGAACAAGCCATTGTGTCCCGATTACGCATTGGTCATAAAAGACTAACGCACTCCTATATACTCAAGCAAGAACAACAACCACAATGTGGAACATGTCAAAAACCTTTGACAGTTAAACACTTATTCATAGAATGCAGGTTTTTTGCTCACATCAGAAACCGTTATTTTAAAGCAAACAATATGAAAGATCTGTTTGAAAACATCAACATAGAGGATATTCTCTCTTTTTTGAGGGAAATAAAATTATACATAGAATATAGACATGAAACAAATCAATACCATACAACATAATCCCCAATAATGCAAACACATTGTTTAAACCAATTACAAAAAAGTATAAATATAAATACACGATATGTATAACTTCCTAACAGTTAGGCATGACATAATCCCAGACGGGTTGATGTGCCGTTATAATCAATAAACAGACAAACAAGAAAACATGTAAGTCGCACAGTGATGATCGAACTCATTAGTAAACGATATATACCATTAGCTCTTTAATCATTACACTTTGACATGGCGTCTCGTTGATATGTACTTACTAGCTACTACTGCTTATGTGTTCATTAGTTACTAGAAAATCGAACTCACGAGCTACCAGTGTAGTTGACTTGTCTTTACACCATACCAGGTAATTTAAAAACCTAAGATATATTAGATCTGGCACAAGAATGAAGATCAAACTCATTACTCTTTAGTAAGTGATCTACAAGACTAGCTCGTTAATCATAACACATTGACATGGTGTTTCGTTTGTATTCATGTCCAATGTATATTCCATCAATAAAGACACTTGAATAGTTCAGAAAGTATTCTCCTAAAGATGAAGATGATTTGCCTCATCGTTTGTAGGAAGAATTCTATTAAACAGCAAGTTTCATGTCTGACTACGGATTCTTCAGCACATGGTCAGTGGTTTTATGCTATATACCCGTTTCGTCGAGTATATAATTGCGAGAGAGAGAAAGACAGACAGACAGATAGATAGACACCACAGAGAGAGAGAGAGAGAGAGAGAGAGAGAGAGAGAGAAGAGAGAGATTATGATAGATGATGAAGGATTCTTACTTGTTTTCTCTTTTGCTTGCTAAGTTGTCGGCCGCCATCTTCTCAGGGCTGATCCTGCGGGTTGACTTCTTCTTTCTGGTTGGGCTGGTCATCTTTTGTTTTAATGAATTAACAAGACTTTGTTGTTTTTATTTTATCTTTTATTGAACAATTCCAACCACAAAAACCGCGCGGATTGAGAAGTGACATCTCAGTGGGACAGACATTCGTGTCCGCTCACTTTGGATTTTTGGCCGCAACTAGACTAAAAACTTGAAATTGTAACACGCTTTTAATTGCACGTTTCCGGAGGGATCAAGCGAGTGTCACCACAAATCAATCATAACCATAACTGTTAGTGTAATTTTCCACTCAACCCCCGTTATTTTGAATCCAACGAACTCTGATTCAAAATGTATTTAACTACAGTACTTACAGAATTCCTAAGCTACCTATGAACTATGTAACATTTGTACAAAAACAATAATAAATGCACCCTTGTGTAAATTAATTGAAACAATCCCTTTAGTTTCCTTTCTTTCACCATATGGTCAGTTTTAGACCCACTAGAGTAAACAGGTGTAATCGATTTCTATTTTTCTTCAGATTAAGCCAATTGCAGTAGTATGCAGTAATATGAATCTATTTGGGGGTGTATGATGAAGTTTGTTTGGCCTTGAAATATATTGCCTCATCCGTGATTGCATCAGATTTTTATCATACACAGACTGTCGATTAATTGTCTTAAGACCATTGTCCGCGACGGTCGTTAGTTCAAGGAAGCGTTTGAAAATTGTAACACAACGCGAACACACTGGCAAGCCTTACAGAGAGATTGCGAATATAATAATAATAATAATGATAATAATAATAATAATAATAATAATAATAATAATAATAATAAATAAAGAAAGAAAGAAAGAACTTGTCAACTAGTGGATTTTGCAGTTCCACCAGATCACAGGGTAAAGCTAAAGGAAAATGAAAAAAATGGACAAATATCTGGACCTTGCCAGAGAACTGAACAAGTTATGGAATATGAAAGTGAAAGTGATACCAATTAAAGTTGGTGCACTTCGAACGGTCCCAAAAGGATTGGAAAAGGGTTTGGAAAGTTTGGAAATCAGAGGAAGAATTGAAACCATTCAGAACACTGCACTGATGCAATCTGCCAGAATACTCAGAAGAGTCCTGGAGAACTGAGGAGACTTGCTGTCACTCAGACTCCAGTGAAAGACCATCATTTAATGCTGATGTGAAAACTCAAAAGGAGTAAATAATAATAATAACTTAATTATTCGTTTTGTTTCCATTAATTTGCACAAGGGTATAGACTGGAAGAAGCAATGTTACGGTATATTCTTGTCAGCACTTTGACTTGAAGCTACAGATAGCAATATTTTTCTGGAAGAACGATTGCTGCTGTACTGTGACGTTCTCCTATAACAGAAAACCATTGTTTGTTCAATGAACAATACAAAAATTATGTAGACGACAGTATTCCATTGTTAACACTTATTTATGAAGCAAGGCTTCTTTTTTTCTCCGTTTGGATGTGCGCTATAATGAGGAGAATTAGTAAATATCACGTAAACAAACAAACAAGGAGAGAATGAAAGAAAGTTAACAAAATAAGATCATGTACACATATTTATAAGAAAATAGATCAAGAATGAAAGGAAGGAAGAAAAAAGCGCGAGAAAAGGAAAAGCAGGGAAAAGATTTTTTTTTAAATAGAAAATAAACGAGTAAAACAAGGAAATGAAGACAAAAATTACAAGAAAAGAAAGAAAGAAAGAAAAAAAGAAAAGAGGGAAGAAAGAAGAAGAAAGTAAAAGGGAAAGGAAAGAAAGGAAGAATAAAGAAAGAGGGGAGAAAGAGAGAAAGAAAAAGGAAAAAAGAATTACAGTAATAATATGTAAAGAAACAAGAATAAAGAAAAGAAGAAAAACGTTAAAAAAAAATGAAACCCCATAAAAGGAAGAAAGATAGACAGAAAATGAAAGAAAGAAAGAAAGAAAGAAAGAAAGAATGACATATAAAAAAGAAATAAAAGGTCGAAAGAAAGGAAAAAAGGAAAAAGGAAAAAAGATATCATTAAAGTGTGAAGAAAAATAAGAAAAAAAAAAGAAAACGTTGCCATAAAAATGAAGCATAAAAGTAAGGAAGACAGAAAATGAAAGAAGAAAGAAAGAAATTGAAGTAGAAAGAGAGATAGTAGAGAGAGAAGAGAGAGAGAGAAAGGAGAGAGAGAGAAGGGGGAGAGAAGAAGTGAGGAAGAGTGGAGAGAGAGAGAAGCGAGAGAGAAAGTGAAGGGAGAGAGAAAAGAAAATCAGAAAGTGAAAAGAAAGAAAAAAGAAAGAAAGAGAAAAAAGAAGAATCAATAAGAAAGTAAACACGAATAAAAAGAAGAAAGAAAAGAAAAAACAAGATAAAGAAAGAAGAAAGAAAGAAAGAAAGAAAGGAGAAGAAGGAAAAAAAAGAAAAAGAAAAAGAAAAAGACGAAATACAAAAAAAGTAAATAAAAAATATTGCAAATAAGATGAAAACCATAAAAGAAAAAGATTAAAGAAAGAAAGAAACAAAGAACCAGAAAGTAAAAAAATATTTGAAAACAGGCCGACCAAGTAAACAGTAGGACATTAAATGTTGGAAACACTACATAATAAATCCTCAAAAGCAGGTTACCATACCAAGGTAAAGAACCCGGTCTGTCCTATTATTTACAATAGCGGAGAACCTCTGAAGATTAGTCATGGTTTTGCCTACCAAATAATCCACGATGAACTCGCTTCCATAAAACAAGAATGCGGATAATTTCACTCATCTACAGGATGGTTGAAAAGTAACTCCTTATTTAAAACAATTTATAATCTTGGAATTACCCACGTATTAAGACAACCTGATTATTCTGTTAGAATATTCCAAGCAAACGTCCACAAAACTTTCGAAAGGAAAAAAGAATTACTGCAATAATATGTAAAGCAACCCAAATAAAGAAAATAATAAAAATGTTCCAAATAAGATGAAAACCATAAAAGAAAGAAAGAAAGAAAGAAAGAAAGAAAGAAATTGAAAGAAACAGAAAGAAAGAAAATATTTTGAAAACGGGCAGACCCAGTAAAACGACAAAATATAGATTGGAACATTAAATGTTGAAAGACTAACAATAACATATATAAATTAAAAAAAAAGGTTGCCATACCAAGGTTAAAGAACCGGGTCTGTCCTACTATTTGCTAATAGCTGGAGAACCTAACCTTTGGGATTACCCACGTATTAAGACTACCTGATTATTCTGTTAGAATATTCCAAGCAAACGTCCACAAAACTTTCGAAATAACATTTGTCTTTCGAAGCTTTGAACGCTATCCTCTTTCTTTGACCAACCAGGCACAATACTTACCATTATCCAATTCTCTGCCCATCCAAGGCCGTAAATAAAACTAGAACACAGCCGTCTGTCAATAATAGTTATTTCCTTTCATCAAAAGTATTTGTTTTCCTCTCATCATTCGTCTCCTTGAGACATTGTTAAGAGAATTGTTATTGAGATCAAAACACACACACCGATGCTCGGACATTTATATAAACGAACGAATCGCCCATTCTTGAAGGAAAAACGACGCCATCTTTAATTTAGCAGATGGCGAAGGCAGAGAACAGTTTATTTGAATGATACGACGAACAACTTCCCTAGGGTCGTGAGTTCGATTCCTATGGATGCCATAAGCACCGTAACTTTGTCCTAATATTAAAACTAAAAGTAGTTGCAAGAATAATGTTACTAGCAAATATATGATAGGCAAAATCATGACTAATCTTTAGAGAGCAAACTACCTGATCGATGATAAACTCGCCGGTTTACTCTTAATATCTCTCGAACTTGCTGTATCATCTCACAGTGGTGGAGGTTGACGGGCGCCCGGAGGGTGCAAGTATTTAACTTTTAATGTGATAATTATCATATTAAATGAAAAAGGCTAAGGAAACTAAATAAGAATGCAAATAAAAAGATTTGAAACAGAGGGGAGCATAATCGAAAAATAAAACAACTGAAACTTACTCGTTCATCACTTACATCGTATCTTCAAATTGTAAATTGTTCTGTATTTCAATAATTATTCAGTTATAATATGATAAGTAATAATAGAATTACAGTATTTTTTCTTGTAATCAAATTTCTTTTAAGATTTTTATGATCTCGCGAAACTTTGTTCATCAATATTCATTACGATAAAGGAGAAACAATTAAGACATATATGAAAAAATATACCGAAGTTTATAATATCTAGGGTCAAATAATTAAATTTTTTGTAATATCAATGAGTGGCTCATAGATTGTAGCCTCCCTTTTCCCTCACTGTAATATTCACTATTGAGTTTTTTAATATATATAATAACAATTCATGAGTATTAGTGTGTAGATATGGTCAACATATTAATATGGTAAAAAAATTCATTATAAATTGATGTTTAAATGAAAATAAGATAAAAGTAGTGAATGTATTCAAATAAGGGAATTGTAACTAGAGTTGATCTATTTACGAGAACTAGACAAACAACACTCTCCATTATTAACTAAATCATATATGCAACCTCCGGTTGCAAGTATTTTAGTTAAATTTTATAAATAAAGATATTCATAATTCAAATTAGAAGGCTAAATGAAACTGAATAAGAATCGTAGATAATAAGATTTGAACAAGGGGGTATGATTGAAAATAGATACAACTTTGAAACTAATCTTGCCATCATTTTCCGTTACTCCCGCTTTCATTCGTCAAATTTTCCTAATTAAACGTTAGTTAAATCGGAAGTAAAGAATAATATTTGACGTTATTCTTCTTGTTAAGGAGGGATTTCTCTTAAGATTTATTAAGTAGATTTATTGCTCATATAATAAGATAAAACCTAAACAATTAAAATCGATAAATACTCAACTATCCATATTTTGATTATAATTCGATTTTTAAGATCAATATGCAAAGAATTAGCCTCCCCATTCAACTGTAAAGCCTCTATTGTTCGTTGTATATATAATACACATAATTGCAATGTTATCTAGTATGTAGATATGGCCAACGTGTAGAGTAATTGTAACAATTTTATTAATAATTGAGTTAAATAAATAATAAAAATCGGGCAGACATACTGATTGTAAATAACTAATAAGAATTGTGACTTGTATAGTGTAATAATAGTTTCGGTACAGACAGACAACCCAACAATCTCCATTATAAATAAAGATAAGAATAATAAATTACAAAAAACTGATACTTTATTAACATACTCTTGTATAATATATCTAATATTAAAGTCTAGTCTAGGTATCGAGCGAGTTTATTGACAATTAAGGTCTGCAGTGAATTTTTTTCCTGTACCTGTAACCTATAATAGCCAATATCCTTCTATAACAGATACCTTCAGCTCTGATATTGTAGAACACTTTTGATATCCAGTACTAATCATGTGCTTTATTGCTTTGTTTTTTTTAGAAAAATACAAAGACCATTTAAATTCATCCTTGTCACGAATCCGATGAAAAAAACAAATGCTTTTATTGTTAGTTAATAGATTGCAAACAATGCATTTAACAGATGAGTTCCAAATTATGGTGAGAGTTTATTCCAGAACACGGTAATTAAACTTTCTTGGATCCGTTCCCACTTGCTTGTCCTGTATTTATATAGTCGCCAAACAACGTGGCATTGTGACTTTTGGGATATTTCCGCATAATACGTCGCTAAAGTGATACCTTAAAGTTCCTTATCGAAAAGAAAGTTAATCTGCAACCCCATAATTATCCTAAAAGGTTTTCACTCTTTCTTTTTTTATATTTTGATTTTCTTTTTCATTTTTTTCTTTGAGAAACTCATTATTGATGATATTGATTTCCTTGTTATCTTACATTTGCATCTTGGATGTTCGTAGTCTAGGTGCACTTGAAGAAGTCTATATTTCTTGCATTCTGTCATTTATAACTATACTTGATTTTGTCATATTTTTTGCTAATCATGTAATGTTCTTATCTTTTCATTGGGATTTAAAATTTTTTCCTTTCTCTGTTCTATTAAATTTATCTTTTGCACACTGGCTCTCACAATACGCAGACATAATAAACCAAACCAAAGCAAAGTAGCTAAAACCTGTATGTTTTCATTAATGTATTACTAGCAACAGAAAACACCCTCCGAGCGCAGTAAAAATTAATCTTTCTTGAACACATTGTCCTAGGTGGTGGAGTTAAAATTCAATTGTCCAAGAGGGTTTTGTAATCATTAAGTAAGTGACAGAATCTAATTTTATTATAAGGATAATAACAAAACAAGAAAAACAAAAAACAATTCGAATAAAAAAACTGAGCACCCGTCCCTGCTCAAATGAAATGTTGCGTGCCGTGTAATCATTAAAGAATTGTTTTTTGAATTTTTCCACATCAAATCTTCCACAAAAATTGAAGAACTTTATTTATATTTGTTAACTTTTTAGTTAACTTATTCGTTACTTGTTTATTCGTTGTTATGAGAGAGATTAAAAAAACATTTTTTTTTTAAAAATTGTTACTAAAAGTTTTGCGGTGTTTATAGCATAAAGAATAATCGTGACGTAAGCTGTGACGTGGAGCTATGACTTAAGTTTTTTTTACAGACCAGAAAATTCAGGGACAATCTCCATTATAATAGACGTATTAGCGCTGTCGAGGGTCGCAAGAAAAAGAGTTTGAATTTTTCACCTCATTATACCGCGTTCTCATTTTATATGCCGCTGATTATGCGAACCTGGTGGTTCATGTTAGACAGAACATCATGAGAGTAGGATTTATTTTACTGTGATATTAGGATGTGTGCTAATATCCTGCACGGCTTTATATTTTATAGGACTATTGAAAAACAGCGGTGGTGAACGCCAATCAAAAACGCCCAAATAATGTATTATTTACTAATTAAACGGCGATTGATTAGATTGTCCAAATACTCCACGGAAGGACTGATAAAAGAAGATAAAACAAAACGACAAGAGATTATACACTTTCTAGTTCAAGACAGGAAATTAAACTGTGATACAACTTCTTTCTAACTCAAGCAAGGATTAAACTGTCTACATCTTCTCCGCGTCAAGACCAGGATAAATTATGTAAAAGAACAGCTTTGAACCTGGATCAATAGAAAGGATTAAAACTGATATCATACTCTTTCTACCTTCTAAAAAGATCAAAGTTATGCCACAAAGGAGCTCCACTCGTCAAAACTGTCCTTCCAACTAAAATAACTTTAAAAATGGACACATTGAATTGAGACAGCGTGGTACAGGCGGAAGTAGGAAAGTGCGAGGTAATAGATGTAATCACTCTCATTTATATAGACTTGAGGTTAAAACATTAATTTGTATTTTCAAATAGTTCTAAGCTGTATGTTGGGTAAAAGATTCTTATTAAACGTGGAATGCACTCCGCGGTCGCCTTTAGAGAGACGTTTTTTAAAAGTTAAGTTCTCGCAGACCATAATCACTTGATCACAAGTTAGATCCTCACTGGATAACCACATAAAAAAATCCCCACGCTAAATATATAACAGATCATAGTAAAGAAAATTTTAGATTCAGGTAATTAACAACATTAAAAATATACATATAATATGAAGGCGATTAATTCAATCATCAAATCGATTCTTCAATTAACCTGTTCTGTTACTATACTACAAATTATAAATTTTAAATATCTCCCAATTATATAATAAAATATTCATTACTTTGCCATAACGAGATCCTGGTATAAGTGAATGTGGTAATATATTTTTTTTCGGTTAATTGTTTTTTTTTTTTTTATTGTTCGTAGTTTCTCCGACTACACATATAAAGCTGCCCTTTATATGAATATTGTATAGATAGATGATTTAAAGTAAATAGACTTAATTAGATAAAAAATGAAGACTTGGCAATTTAGATATTCAACACAGCGTCTATCAGTGGACGCGAAACCAGCAAATCCAGATTCATCTATTTAACTCAAGTCTGTATTCTATTCTTTCTCACGAAATCGCAATCTTACGAAAATACAACGCCACTTTTATCTTAGAATCTATCATTTTGGGGGAAAATAAGATAATTCCAACAGGGTTATGCTACCATTTAAACAAACCCAAAAAGATCCAATGCAAACCAAATGAAGGTTAATGAAAATTATTTGTAAAATGGTGAACTTATTTGAAGAACTTGAAACATAGAAACTTTTATTGTTTTATTATATTAAAAGCGCAATTAACAATGCGTATAAAATTGGTGTCGCAAAGTGTCTCAATCAATTTCCGAAAAGTATTTCATCTTTAGATGACATGGTTTTTGGAAATGGACGCCGGTTCTTGTGTGTTTTTTTTTTTGTTTAACCAAAAAAAAAACACACATGAGATCGCGTCATTTCAAAGACAGTCTCTGAAATGAAGTTTATTTCTTCGAAATTATTTAACACTGGACATTATTCTTTTAATACGCATTGTAATCTTGCCTTTCTTAATCAATAACAAATCAATATATTCTAACAATGCTTCAAGGCAACTATCAAATACTATATAGAAATTTTCATTAAAAATGATTCCTCGGGCATTAAATACCCCTGAAAAAGGGGTTGATATGTTGAAACAATCTAAGCCTACCTTTCTCGCAGTTTATCAAAGGCCGTAATATCAAGGTAACTTGCGAAACTGTGAATAGACTTTCTTCTGTGACAGAAAATATTTAAGGGTAATTTTTCTTTCGTGGTATCTGTGTGTGTGTGTGTGTGCTGTGTGTGTGGTGTGTTTTGTGTGTGTTTGCGTGTGTGTGTGTGTATATGGGTGGTGAGAGAGTTCTTTCTTTCTTTTTTTCTCATATTTCATAACGAGAAATAAAAACAATAGATACGGTCCTAAACAGATACTACCTACACGCGGTGTCACAATACTCGACATTGGAAGTAATTTGCAATGGAATTGGGACGTCACTGTTGTCCAGAGGTTACCAAACGGAAACACACGTCTCCAATAATGGCAGTTTATGGTATATCAGGAAGTGTGTTTTAGTTTTTCCTCTCCGGATGGGGTGCATTGTTCCAACTATTGTAAACTCTCGATCCGAAGGGTGGAGAGTACTATTAATGATGAAATTCAGAGAAAATTATTACGTGTAATAGATTGTGAGGGGTATAGAATTGTCCAGATAGCTGTAATGTGGCTGGGGTAAATTGATATATTATGCTATTGTTAAACTGATTTTTTAAAAAATAAATAACGAGTGATTCAAAAATTAATGGCCGCTACTTACATTAACAATATTTGTCATCATGGCTACACTGGCGTATCTGCACAATTAAGTGCTTATAGCTGGTTACTTGATTGTGGTCGAGTAAGATGCATTGGAGACTTTTTTAGTATACGATACGGAGGTGGACGAGGTGCATACCGTGGTACGAAGTGTGTATGAGTGGATAAAAAGTTGAAAAGCTGATTTGGTTTGGTTTGGGTGGTTGGTTTGTTGGTTGTTGGTTTTGTTTTAAAGGTCATATTAGCACCTCTCAGTGGGTCATTAATGCCGACAAAAAGTTTTGAGAATATCAGGTTCGATTTCTCTAATGTGATACTCATTTTTTTTTATAGAATATACAGTTTTTCTATTTAATCCCATAGATGGTAACCCTAACAGGTACTAGCACACTCCGGGTCAAGAGTGGACCAAGGAGCACGGTGATGAAGGGGTGCTCCACATTCCCACAACTCCATAAGTGGAACCATTACCAATCAGGATATGAGTGCAGTATTGAGTTTTAAACGTCATTTCCAGGACGGTGTAGACCTCAAGCCAACCGCTTCATGCAGGTTATACTGGACTCAGAAAAAAAAAAATGGTTGGGCTTAGCATAAGGACATAGGGTTGGGACAATCTGTATAGGTTACGTAAGAGCTGATAATAAACCACGCCGATGTGATTCGGAGTGGGCCTCTCGACGGCCCATTCTTGCTCAAGAAGGCCCAAAGTCGAGTTAATGTGCATGTCAGGGGACTGCCTCACCATCTGGGTTCTTATCCTTAAGCATCACGCGGTCGTACTGCACGGCAATCAAGTGGCCTCCATTTGGAAGAGTCGTTAATCCCTCCTGCAGAGTTGCAGGTCGGTGCATTCTAATGTCCTTAGTCGGACAAGGGATGGGTTTTAAAAGTGTACTGAACAATCTGTGAACCCTCACGCACCTCGATGAGAGGATTCAGGCAACCTCGCGACAGAATTGTAATGGGGGAACAGGCGAGTTATTCATTCGATGAGCGTACTTTGTTCTCGTTCGAATAAATCATGGTTTTTTCTTATCAGATCATCTACGATGAGCGTCGGCTTCCATAAAACACTGATTGTAGCAATTTTTTTTTCCGAATTCTCTCGTATTAAGAATAGATTTCCCGGGGATAACTGTGAATTTGCAAATGATATTCTTTCATTCTTGTATGATTGCACGAAAACAAATTCAAGTATTGTAATGAATAAGATTGATAGATAAATATCCCCTACATGATTAGTAAGGGCAGGTTGGTGTGTATATATGCCATTGTGAGTAGATAGATCAACCAAAGTAAATAGTATAAGTAGAAAGCACATTGAGAAATCACGGTTCTTGCTTCTTTGAGCAAATTAGAAGATGTGGTCTCATGAATTTAGAATATATCTCTA
>CM042146.1:95519659-95564011 GCA_023376005.1 Doryteuthis pealeii | reverse complement strand
CCAGTTGAGCTCACAGTCGTAGAGCATTGCGTTTTAATCGGAAGGTTCCTGGTCTACTATCGGCCCTCCTCTAATCAGCGTATGAGTAGCACGGATCTTGTGCAGTAAAGTGAGAGCTGATGGTAGGTTGGCGGCTACCTCAGATGCAAAAACGAATCTCCTTAGTCAGCGCTAGTGAAAAGGGATTAGACTTCCTCGTCTCTGGTGTGATACCGACTATCTCCCCTCGACTTTACTTATACTCTGAATATTAATAATCTACCTTTAAATTTCTGTTTAAAGCTCTTATTTTAAAAGAATTAGGGATCTCAAGTAATTATTTTATTAATAATGTGTGGACGTTCAAACTGACAAAATTAATATAGCATATTATTCGCATTTAAATTACCTGAAATGGGTTGATATGCTATAAAACAACAATCAATCTTTCTTAATTTTTTGGTTTGATTTTGTTTTACGGCATATCAACCTCAGTGGGTCATTAATGCGATACAGTTTTGAAAATAAATCAATCTTAATGGATAATACAATTTATAAATATTTTCTATTAACTCATAATGGGACCCTAACAGGTACTACCACTCCGGGTCAGAGTGGACCAGGGAGCAATGTTGATGAAGGGTGTGCTCCACATTCCCCAAACCTCCAAAACTGGAACCTCACCATCAGATAGAGTTTAACGTCATTCCCAGGACATGTAGCCCTCACCGCCTTATAGCACTCATATGATAAAATGGGGTTGCTCCCTATATATCTAATTAGGGTTGGGTAAATCAAGTATAGGTTTTGCTAGGGCTTGACGTGACCAGCGATTGATCGAAGGGACCTCTTCGAACTGGGGGGTCTCCTCTTCTAGCCCAAGATAGGATCAATATAGTATTGCAGTCATGAAACTGCTCATCCACCTGGTTTCTATCCTTAAGCATCACGGGTCGCCACCCACGGCCAACAGGTGGTCCCATTTGGGGAGTGTACCCCTCTGCAGAGGTGCAGTCGGGTGCATTCTAACGTCTCAGTTACAGGGCGGCAATCTTCTTAATAGAAGCATCAGTATCATAATGGACCACCGTTACAATGAGAATAAGCGGTCCAAGCATGAATAGTTAACCATCTACAAATAATAATAATTAAAAAGGATGATGAAAGTTGTATAAATAATTTATATAAGATTGTAAAAAAAAAATGATAGAATTTATATTATTTAAACATAAATATGATATAAAAGCATCTCAGAAATTGTCGCACGTTTTTATCATGCAAATCATTGGAAATTTCAAATTCAAAACATTTTCAACGGTTTGGGGAGATTTAGATGAAATTGAGTCCAACCTGTTTATACCGGAGCGTTAAGAAAAGGAAAAAGAAGGATTAGAATGTTTAGATGTGCAACAAAAAATTGTATATTATCTCGCTGCTAGCGGTTTTGTTAAAACGTGACTCCTCACCATAATTAAGAAGCAAACGGTGATTAATTTATAAATGTCTTCAGTTCTCAACTTTAAATTACAAAGATTTATATTGTAAACTCTATTTCTATTTCATGGATATTTTCTCTCTTCTTCTCTTCTTCTTCTTCTTTCTTCTTCTTCTTCTTCTTCTTCTCTCTCCTTCATTTTTATTATTATTTTTTATTATTATATCCTTTTGATGTTTTCACATCAGTGTTAGCTGATGGTCTTTCACTGGAGTCTGAGTTGACAGCAAATCTCCTCAGGTCTCCAGGATTCTTCTGAGTATTCTGGCAGATTGCAGCAGTGCAGTTTCTGAATGGTTTCAATCCTTCCTCTGATATTCAAACTTTCCAAACCCTTTTCTAATCCTTTTGGGACTGTTCCAAGTGCACCAACTACAATTGGTATTAACTTCACTTTTCATATTCCATAACTTTTTCAGTTCTCTTGTTCAGGTCCAATATTTGTCAATTTTTTCATTTTCCTTTAACTTCACCCGTGATCCGCTGGCACTGCAAAATCCACAGTTGACAAGTTCTTTCTTTTTTGTTAATCAACACTAGGTCTGGTCTTCTTGCTGGGATAAGGTGATCCGTTTTAATTTCAAGTCCCAGAGAATTTTGTGCGTTTCGTTCTCAAGAACGATTCTGGTTTATGCATTATTATTATTATTATTATTATTATTATTATTATTATCTCTATCTATACCTCATTTTTTTCTCTCAGTTTTCTGTTAATTTTATTCGTTACATTGTTCATTTTATATATATATATATATATAATATATATATATATAATATATATATATACAAGTGTGTGTGTGTGTGTTTGTGTGTGTGTGTGTGTGTGTGTGTGTGTGTGTCTGACAGGGTAGTTGCATATGAAGTGAACGGTGCTTGGTTACTGATAGTTTCTCGCCTATGCATTACTAAAACCAAAACTTGGTCAATCGCATTGGCAAAAACTGTCAGTATCCCAGCGCCGTTCATTTCATCTACACACGACCCTAACTTAGAATATGTTCTATCAACGATTTTGAGCATTATTTACTAATAAATAAATTGACATTTCAGACTGTTTTCCTCATCTTTATTGTGTACAAACACAACGTTCAAGGACATATTAACCTGAACAAAGCGCGAGGTTAATGTGGCCTGAAAGTTATGCTTATAGACAATAAAGATAAGAAAAGCAGTCCGAAATATCAACATTATTCATGTAAAGCCTCATTTCATAAATACATACAGGTATAAGAATAGAACAATATATATATATATATATATCTTATAGTAATGGAGATTAGGCGTTTGTCTGTGCGTAACAGAAACTATTTCACTACTTAAGTAACAATTCCGTTTTTTATTTACGTCACAATCACCATGATTTTATTTTTATTTAAACTTCAATTATTAATAAAATTGTTTTACATTAATAATAGTGTTGGTCTTATCTACATACTGATAAACATGCAATTATGAGCTCATAAGCGACGTTCTCCTGTGGAAGCCAACACGCGGCTTGCTAGTGTGGGCCGCCCACCAAGGACCTAACATTGACCAACTATGCGAAGATGCTGGATGCTGCGCATGAGACCTCCCTGGGACATGAATGAAGGTTGTCGAGAGATTGTCATAGATATCCGTGCTTATTGCGCGACATGATCATGATAATTCAACAAAATAGCGGTTTACAATGTGAAGGGGAAAGCTAATTTGCATAAAAATATTAAAAATGTGATTTTAATAAATATGGACTATTGTATTATTGATTTCTAATTGTTTGGTTTTATCTTAATGAATGTGAGAAATATCTATTCAATAAATCTTAAAAGAAATTCATTAACAAAAAAAAAATACCAGTAATTTTAATCCTTATTTCCTATTTTAATTAAATGATTAAATTAGGAAAATTCAGCAATGAAAAACGGGAGTAAAGGAAGAGTAAGTTTCAGTTGTTCGATTTTTCTTATTTACTTGTATATATATATATATATATATATATATATATATACCACACAAACAACTACTACACTGAGTTTACACGTATCACGTCTCTTAAGTGTGGTTAAACATTAGCTGGCAACCTCCAGCCGGGATGGAATCCCAATCGATTTATCATCAGTCAGGCTTTTTAACCACCTAGCTATCAGTACCTACAGACTGGGACAAGGTTTTAACTGACAAATACATACATATATATATATATATATTATATAATATATAATATATATATATGTAAAGGCCGCCAGACAGTGCACCATCCGTTTTCATAGCAGGAGCATTTCCTTTACGCTTAGTCGGCAGTCAACAGTGAAAATCCCCACCAAATTGCTCAACGCAATATATATATATATATATAATATATATATATATATATATATATATATATATAACCTTCTTAACACATACTTAAGAATCCAACCTCACCTAATATTTTATCATAGCTGTAGCAAAAAATAACAAAGAAAATTGAGGTTATTAGCATTATAGACTATTTCAGAGAACCTAGAGGAATTATCTAATCGTTCCCATCATCAGATGCAAAATGAGAATTCTTTGATTATTCTTAAGTTGGTTGAAAACAGATCCCACCGTAAAATCTGAAATAGCCTATAATGCTAACATCCTAAATCTTCTTTGTTATTTTTTTCTGGTATAATTTTGCTCCATGACTCTGACAATAAGGGCACATATTGAGGTCTACTAATTCCCAAGGACAATACAGCGAAATGAATCGCAGTCTTGTCCAGAATTTGAACTCGGGTTCACACATTCCCGTTCCTAGGATGATAACCGAAAAGCTAAGCGCGCCTCCTCTATCAACATATTACCAAAACTACTCAGTAAAACCAAAAACCAAAAAACTTAAGAATCATATAAGCAAGAGGAAATTTAATAATTGTCTCCAGTGTCTTTCATCTCAAGGCGTCTCCATTCGCTTCGTAACTAAGTTAGTTAGATATGTGTTCAAACCAAACGGTAAAAAGAGCGTCGTTCCTGAGTCATCAGCGACCAAGTCCGCGCTTGTCGTAACAAAATTGATTGGTATTTGCTAAAAATGAGTAAGACGGAAGTTGATTGGGTTGCGTCGCTTTTCTCTTTTTCTCTCCAGCCGTCTATTTTACCTTCGACTTTTTTTTCTCTCTTCTTCATTTTTCTTTTTTCTTTATTCTGCTCTCGGAAATAATTGTTTTCGGTCCTCGTTTGTATCTAAGCATCTTGCGTTCAGATACAAAAGCTTTTTGTTATAACTTTTTCTTCTTCTTCTTCTTCTTCTTCTTCTTCTTCTTCTTCTTTTCTTCTTCTTCTTTCTTCTTCTTCTGGTCCCCGTGTGTGTAGTTGTTAACATGTTGGACTAAGACATCTTAGTAAGCAGGCTTAAATAACTAAGTGTCCTGGTTTGTACAATCACAACTAAAAAGATGTTCGTGACACATTTTTTTTTATTTAACCCATCGATGGAACTCTAACAGATACTACAATTCCGAGTCAGAGTGGATCTGGGAGTAATGGTGATGACAGGGTACTCTACATTTCTCAAAATTATGACTTCCCCATTAGATGCAGTTTAACGCTATACCTATGACACTCTAGATTTTATTTGGTTCTTTTTTTTTAATGACATCTCAACCATTGTGAATTATTTAATGCCAACGCCATCAGAGGATCAATAGGGTATTATTTAACCCATAGGTCAAAGGAAAAGGATTTTCATACATTTACCAAGAGTATTAGAGCGAAAGGGAAATTAATGACGTGACTGGAGATAGAACTCGCTTAATCCACTGTCGCAGTCCCTCTATATACCTAGTACCGTGTTTCATCGAAAATAAGACCTACCTGCAAAATAAGACTTGTCATGATTTTTCAGGATGGTTTTAATATAAGCCTTCCCCTTAAATTAAGCCCTAGCAGAGAGCACCAGACAGATGAAAGAAATAAGCATTCTCCCGCTGCTTACTCCACTGTCGTAGTCCTTCTATATACCTAGTAGCGTTTCTCCTCGAAAGTAAGACCTAGCATGAAAATAAGACCTAGCGTGATTTGTCAGGATGATTTTGATATAAGCCGTGTCCTTAAAATAAACCCTAGTTGAAAGCGGAAGCCAGACAAAATAAATAAGCATTCTTCACAATCACATCATTCGACGCAAACACTCGATATCCCCCGAAAATAAGCCCTAGTGTTATATTTTGGAGTGAAAATTAATATAATCCCTGTCTTATTCTGGAGGTAACGCGGTACTAAAAAGAAATAATGAGTAAAAATAGTAAAGTCGACGGACTGGCCTATTGTCGGTATCAACCAGACAGCGAGTGAGTCTATACCCTTTTTCCTAGAGCTAGACCAGGGCTGGTATTGAACCCGGAAGCTTTTCGGTATTGTTTGTAGAACGTTGCTTCCATTACATTTTATACTAATCTAAAAAAAATCGGACCATATGACCTTTAGGCACCCCTTTTTCTTTGCTGATTCATAAGTACATTTTTTCATTTACACAGTCAACATCAGGTTGTCTGTTAGGGGTTAGGGTTAGGGGTTAGGGTTAGGGGTTAGTTTTATAATTTAAAAAAATCTAAACATCGTCTAACAAACAACCGGATGTTGACGGTGTAAATGAAAAAATGTACTTATGAATCAGCAAAGCAAAAGGGGTGCCTAAAGGTCATATGGTCCAAAAAATCATACAAGTTACAGTGTCAGCCCTACCCTTTTTATCTTAACCTCTTACAGACCAACTTAGCAGAAGATATAATTATAATTTTTGATGAAAGTTACAGTTTAATTTTAACCTTCTTTTTTTTTTAAATCCAGCGCACACCAACACATATGGACACGACACACACACACATACCCATAACGCACATACCAAATACGTACGCACACAGAGTGCAAACAATATAAAGAGTAATAAGAAATCATCTGTGTCTGAAGAACACAATCTCACAGACCAAGTTAACAGAAGCTAACAGATGTAGATAATAAATAAAACAGATGCACCCGAGAACACACACACAAACACATACAGATAAACAAACAGATTACTAAGGCCTACCTAATAATAAAAAAGGGTAGGCCAAATCTGTAATGATATTAAGACATTGTTGGACAGACACACGTAAACCCCCACACAGACTTACATATACACACACACGCAGAGAATTTCAAGGAAGACAGTCATACAACAGAATGGACAGAACCTAGCATCAAGCTAACAGTTCCGGACCTTCAGAAATCTTCTGACGAAGAGATCTTTATTTCGAAATATTAAGAATGAATCAAAGATGATTAAACAACATCAGAGTTACCTCCTTTTTCCTTACACTTACATTGTGATAACCTTTAAAATCAGCCTCTAAACTAATTTATTTGTTACTAGACCTAAAGATCTGTAACTCGACGAAATAGTATCTCTTTTGTTTGGCCATGACCTGTGTTCATTTCATTGGTATTCAGAGCAGTTAATAAAGTAGTAAAAAATGTTTAATATTTCAGTTAATAAACTAGTAAAAAAAATTTGTAATATTTCAAAGTCACTTCACGTATTTCTATCACTGGGTTGTCGTTTAGTCCATCTTGCATCCTGTCGTCATGACAATTTTATCATTTTTATCATTTTCTTTTTAGATATTTTATTAGAAAGTTCATAATTAAGTTTATCAAAACATCTCATTTCTAATTAAGATCCGATCTTCTTCTTCTTCTTCTTCTTCTTCTTCTTCTTCTTCTTCTTCTTCTTCTTCTTCTTCTTCTTCGTGGTTTTGCCTTCTTCATCGCTTCTCCTTTTTCTTCATTGCTTCGTCAGTGCTTCTTCTTTTTCATTTCCTCTTCACTACTTCTTATTCTTCTTCATTATTTATATTTTCTCACTTCTTCATCATCACTTCTTTATTTTCTTCTTCGTCACGTGTTCTTGTTTTTCATCATCCTCACTTATTTATCACATCTTCTTTCATCATTTCTTCTCCTGCACTTCTTCGCTTCTCTTTCTTCCTCTTTATTATCACTTATTTTTATTCATCGATTATCTTTATTTTCATTTCTTCTTCTATTTTAGATGAAGAGATAAACAGTGAAGCGAGATAGAGATAGAAAGGGAAAAGGATATTATATATATATATATATATATATATATATATATATATATATATATATATATATATATATATATATATATTCATTGATATTCTCTTTGTTTTAATCTTCTTCACTTTCCATTCTTCACTGTCTAACTCTTTTTCTTTCATTTTTATTATTTATCCTTTTTTACTCCATCTTTGTCTAACGTATTTGTTGTTTGTTTTTTTGTTGTTTTTTTTGTTTTTTTTCTAGTTTTTTGTTTTTTTTTGGGGGGGCGTTGCTTTTTTGTTTATATCACTTTCATTCTTTTACCCTTTTACTTCTACACTGACTAACTTGTTATTTTATTTATTTTATTTTTTTCATATTTTTATTTCTGTCATTCTCATTCTTGTTCCCCTTTACTTCTTTATTGTCTAATTTTTTAATTCATATTTAATTTCATTTCTATCATTTCATATTCTTTCCTTTTATTTTAGCTTATTTTTTATTCGTTTTTTTTAATATCATTTTCAACCTTTTCTATTTATATTTTACTTATTCACATTGTTCTTCCATTTCTTGCTTCTTCTATTTCTTTCTTTCTTTTTATTTCTTTTATTATCTTTAATGCGATTTATTTTCTGTTTGACCTTTCACACACAAAGTACCACTTTCAATATCCTCTTTTTATTCTAGCCTTCCCTTTTTTTGTCTTTATTTCTTTTCGAACGATTATCTTGTCCGTCTCCGTTCAATTTCTTTTTTTCCCAGCCTCTTTCTCCAACCCATTTTCCTCATCATCACTGTGATATGTTTGATGTGCATTGATCTTTGTACTAAATGACCCAAGAAGCAGTTGTATTCCCGTTTGAACAGTGCACTGACCTTCCAACATATAATTCACCCAGAAATTAAACTTGAAATGTCTTTATTCTATAAGTCTATAATTCACAGTAGTTTAGGTTTATGGCTCAAATACAAATCCTTGTTATGCTATCATGCTTTGGTAGATTAAATATACTAACAAAATAAAAGAACGCGCTCCGGGCGATGTAAAAATGAATTTTTGAAAGATATTGCTTGAGGGTGTGGGATTTTAAAATTCAATGTCAGAGAGTTTGTACCCTAAGTAAGTAAAATCATCAAATTCATTAAAGGAGTAAAAAATAAAACAATTTGAAATGGAAACTTTTTTTTCTGATAAATCAAATATATATTAAAATAAAACAAACTTTATATAATATTATACCGGCATATATTTATTGAAACTTGTTTTTTAAAAACAATGAGGATCGTCTAATGTTGCCGCTTCAAATTTTTAGTGTATTTATTCTATGTTATGACGATTTGGGATCATGTGACGTAGGTAATGACGTAGTTTTGTTACAGACAAATAAAGAGCGAATCTCAATTTATTAATAGATATGCTTCCCATTCCCATGGTTGAGCACTGTGGGGGGGGGCATTAATTGTAACTTTCCATTTGGCATTACCGTGACCCGTCTGTTTAAAGATTTGAGTCCTCTGGTGATTGTAAAAACATACCCCGTAAATTATGAAGAAATTAATTGTTCAGCCTAGACTGACGGCCGCTGGAGCCGCAAGGGCAGACGAAATTCTGTCGGGTTCGATCCGCGGGTAGAGGTAGCTGTAAAAAAGCCGAGCCGCACTGATGAGAAGTACACTTCGAATCACGTGTCTGTGATGACCGATATAGTATATATATAGTATATATATATATATATTTATATATATTATATATATTGGTATGCTATGATCCTTTGGTAGTTCATACATACCATAGATATATATATATTTGTGTCTGTCGGTCTGTGTGAGTAGTGTGTGTGTGTCTGTACGGCGCTATTACCTCCTATCACACAAACAAGATATGCTAGACAAGGAAGGACAGACAAATAAGTGACGTTCTTCTTGACATCTACACATATACACAACAGTTTATGTATATATAATATCTATATTCTATATATATATACTCTTATTCTATATTTACACGTTTCTCTCTTTCTTTCTTCTCTCTCTCTCTCTCTCTATATATATATATTATATATATATATATATATATATACTTTGGTGCGGTACCATGTTTCTTGGTACAAGTGATTCTAGGCGGTCCTAATTCCTACCAGTAGTTTTTGTTTAAGAGTTCAGGTTCCGCATGAGAGCTCAATGTTTAATTATTGTAAACAGAGCAAAGTTATTTTGGGAATAAAAGGCCTTAAATACCATGATATTTAAGGCCTTTTATTCCATATATATATATAATATATATATATATATTATATATATATATATATATATATATATATATTATTGACACTATTCCCAGTCCTATATTATTTGCGCCGCAAACAACATCTACCAAAATACTATAAAAATTTGACTCACCCTATTATATATATAATATATATACACAGACAACACAGACACACACACAACACCACACACACACACACACACATATATATAATATATACGTATATATATATATATTATTATATGTATATATATATTCGTCGAGATTTTTCTTGTTTGTTTTTCCTGGTACTTCGTTTATTTTTATTCATTTTCTTATCTATTTATTTATCTATTTCCTACCTCTAATTCAAGAGTTGCTCTAATATTTAGAAGTGCCCAGGAGGATACACAATCAGTGTCAGATTAGAACACATCTGAAAGGAATATAGTATTAGAATCGTCATTCGCAAATGAAGAAATTAACACTTTTTTTGTTGTTGTAGTTATTGTTTGTTGTTGCTGCTGCTGATGATGATGTTGCTTTTATAATTTAAATTAAGGTGCGCAGGCATCAATTTGTTCATAATAACGTTTTTTTTTCTTCCGAAAAGCGTCTTCCCGGAGAGAAAATTTCCGCTCAATGGGAGAGATGATGACTTCTTTCCGAGTAAGTATGAATATGATAAATTCGAATCGAGAATAAACCATTCGGCTGGCAGGCAAACCCCCATTAAAATATTATCTATATATTAATCTGGTGTTCCTTAAAAGTTCAAACAGTTATCATTTGCAACACCCTCTTGTAAAAATAGAGACCCATCCAAATGAAATGCAAAAATGTATATCTTGATTATCTGCTGTTGCTTATCAACCGATTTTTTATTTCTTATGAGTGTCGTCATCTCAGCTAAATAATGGACCACTCCGTTTTTATCATAAAGAAAAGGAGAAAAGGACATGCTACACAGAGAAATATAATAAGAAAGAAAGAAAGAAAGAGACAAGAGGAAAGATAGAGAGAAAGAGCGTGCAGAAGCCATAACACAAATCTGTTTGTGTTTAAATTCTCAATACGTGTGTTTGGGCTGGGGGGTTTGTAATAAAAGCTATATAGAAGAACAACATGTCTTGCTTTATTAATTAATCCATAAAAGAATGAGCAGACACCAGCCCGAACAAGAAAGAAGAAAGCAGCCCAGAAAAAACAGCCCAGAGAAGATGTCAGGAACAAGTCAAGTAATTAAGCAAATTTGATCATCATCCTCAATCGTCTCTACTGTGTTTTCTCTCTGCATTTTTCCTTTGATACACCCGAACTATTAATAGAGTACAGTGTAGCCAAAATGATCAATTTGTTGATGATCAAGCTTCTCTTAAGTCCGTATGAATTCTTATCACAGATTTCCTCTTGCGATTATCAGTCCATGCGTCACTACAACAGTTGGAGTTCCGGTAATTTCCTCGGACAAATAAGATACACAGATACCCAGCCAAACAAGAAGTAGACCATGCCCGAGAAGATGCCAGAAACAGGTCAAGTCGAACTAATTCTCTTCCCCTCTTATCGTCTCTACTGATACCTCCATTCTGTCACATGTGTTTGTTTTGTTGTTTACGCATATCAACCTTCAGTGGTATTTAATGCCGATAAGTTTGAAATAAATTCATTGCTTAATGGATACTCGTTTTTTTTATAACCATTTTTCTATTAAACCAAAGAGAGACCCTAACAGGTACTCAATCCAGTCGGTGGACCAGGAGACAGTGGGATAAGGGGCGCACCACATCACACAGACTTTACAAAAACTGGAGCCTCACATCAGGTAGAGTTAACGTCATTCAGACAAGACGACCCTCACCACCACCTTATAGCCCCATCATGATAAAAGGCTTTTCGGGTTTGCTATAGCAAATAGGGGGGCAATTTCATTTACGTGCTTGGGCTTGACGTGATAGCCGATTGATCGGAGGGTGTTTCTCGCGACTGCCCGTTAGCACTAAGTAAGTGTCTAGAGTTGAATGCTGTATGCCTGGCTGCGCCACTGGATTTCCATCCTTAGGCATCACGGGCGCCACCCACTGCTAACAGGTGGCCCTATTGTAAGAGTCTTACCCTCTGCAAGGCACAGTCGGTGTATTTCTAACGCCGCAGCCGACAGGGCGGTCTCTCACCGTTTATTACCTATGATAGAAGGGTATATGACAGAAGTAGTCAGATTGCTATAAATTGATTTGTAGACCCACACAGAATTCTTTGCAAAGAAAATAATTTTTGCAAATTGTGGACGTCTCTGTTGGAGAAGATCACGGCGTGTAAATGAAAGGTGCCAGCAATTCGATCTATATATCAAGACGGCCAAAACTGCTGTGAACGTTTTAAATAAGATTAAGGCTGTACTCTAAATCTTCTGAAAATGAGACACGGTTTCAAAGATTGTTTTGAAGAGATGACAGTTTGAGACCGACAAAGATTAGGGACTTACAGACGTAGAGATTGTCGTTGGAGAACTGTTCAAAGCGATCGCTTGAGAAGAAAATCAAATATTCGGGGCTGTAAACTTGTGGGGTAAATCAGATAAACCGCAATAATAATAACAACTGCGAAAAAAAATCCGCGCTCGTGAAACTTAACTTTTTAGAAAAGGTACTCGGTGACTAGAGTTCAAATGCTAGCACGAAACTGTTTGCGTACCCTCCGTTCTAATTCTATTGACATAGACAATGAAAATAGGAAATAGAAATAAAAAATATTTTTACAGATAAACCAAATTCATAAATATTAGTGTATTACATTCATTAAAAATTTGTATACTACATTCACGAAAAGCTAGTGTAATTACATTCATGAAAATTAGTATATTACATTTGTTAGGTGGAGCTCTGTAAGTAGTTAACTAACGAGAAGAGAGCTCATTAAAATTTAAAGTTAAAAAAAACAACTTTTCTAATATAATCAAATTAACTTAAATATCAATTTAATAGGTGTATATTTCAAATCACAAAAAAAGTGATAGCAGCAAATACTGTAAAAATTAATTTAAGCGCGGAGACGATCTCTACATAATGTTATTTGAAATTATCAAGTATTTTTTTAGTTTCTTTTTAAATGGGTATTTAGTTGGAGAATTTTTAATGTCCATGGGTAATGTATTCCATAGTTTTGCACCTCGATAGTGAATCTGAATTTATTCCATAAAGCTGATTATTGCATTGAAGCAAAAACAAACATCCACCAGATGATTGCCGAGTTTGATATTGATGAACAGAAGAACTGAGAGAAAAGAAATTGTGAAAACAAGTGGGTGATATTTTGTTAATGGATTCATAAACAAAAGTCAGCAATTTGAGTTTAAATATTGCTGGTAGTCTTAGTAGATTATAATTTTTGAAAATGGGGGGTGGAGTTTGATAAATTGGGTGGATAGAATATAGAGTTAATCACTCTTTCCTGCAATCTAGAGACAGGTTCAGTATACGATGAAAAGGTTTGGCCCCACAATGAAATACTATATTGCAGAAAAGATGAGAATATAGCATAAAGATGCAATCCATCCATCTGAACATTCCAGCCGTTCGAAATGTTTAATAATAAAAGCAGCTGATGACTATTACTATGGAGAGGTAATCTTCAATCAATCGGCTGTTCATGTCAACCCTAGCACCTTTATCCAAACCCCTTTGCTCTTATGGCAAACCCCAACCCTTTTTATTATGCATGTGCAAGAAAGCGGTGGCTGAGGGTCTTAATGTCCTGGATATGACGTTAAACTGCATATAATGATTACGTTCCAATGTTTGAGCTCTTGTATATGTGGAGTACCCCTTCATCGCCATTACTTGCAGGCCCAGTCTAACCCAAAGTGGTAGTAGCTTAATTCAGTGACCACTTAAGCAACAGTTGGCATTCTAAGCAACCTGGGTGCTTTGTTTGTCAAAAATGACTATTTAGTATTAAATGGTCCGAAAAGGGTTGATATGATACAAAAAAACAACCAGTCAATCACAGGAATTTGTGTTATAACACCATTTAAAAGTACAAATAGTGAACACTATACATATTGAATATATTAGCACAACAGTGGTACCCTTACAAGTAAGATTCGAATTCACTGTACTCAACTTGCAAGATAAATGTTGCAGCTTGGCAGATACAAAAGGTTTATTCTGCAGAGAATAAACCGTAAAACAAAAAAAATCACAAAACAACTGATGAGGTATAAGGTAGCTGTGTAACAAACCATAAAGTGAATAGAAAGTTACTAATAGCCGATTCGGTACGATAGCCATCTTTTCCTAATGTTCTGAACTCACAGTAAAAGCAAGAGCACTTTAAAATTAATAGGTCCTCTATATTCAGTAGGATTTATAAGAAAAACGATTACAATTAAATATTATATGGAGGTGCGCGACAATCTCAGGTTCGTTAGGCACTGGGCTAAAAACTGGCGTGTCCTTAAAAGAGATACATTCAGACAAGGTTGTAGATGGGTGGAAAAAACAAGTCACCCACGATTGTAGATTTAAGTTAGAGGGTTTTATGGCAGAGAGATACATAAGACAGACAAGGAATAGTGAGGTACGCTACTAATCCTCGAAAGCTAGCCAGCATATTGCCGTGTCAACTATATATATAGTCAGACCACATGGTGAGAGATGATGTGAAATACTCCATTACAACAAAAACATTGGGCGCTCAGTGAGAATTGAACTCACTAGCAATAATCTACTTGGGTAACCGTTACACCTCACTATGCGCTGTATAAATCTAATGATTTGAACCACAAAAAATATATCATCTTCTCAGATTCGCTCTTTGTCCGACTATCATTAAGAAATTTTTAAAAAACTGCAAAACCCTCTCATCATTAAGCTCCTGAATAGATTAGACTTGATGTCTAACTCTAAGGAGATTATGATTGCTGGATCCAAAATCATATAGAATGAAAGAGCAGACTCCGCAGCTAAATCGGCTCTAGAACTTGTTCCCCGACAATTTCAAAAAATACCATATACTGATTTGAAACCTAAAATTAATAGATTCCTTCATACAAAGGGCAACAACACTGGAATACCACCATCCACAATAAACTCTTTCTTAATCAAACCCACTTTGGGAGCCTGGAGACTAACTTAAGGAGTCTAGAGGAACAAGTCATTGTGTCCCGATTAAACATTGGTCATACAGACTAACGCACTCCTATATATTCAACCAAGACATCAACCAATGTTGAACATGTCAACACCTTTGAAGTTAATCACTTATTCATGATCGCCGGTTTTTGCTCAACATCATTAACCGTTTATTTAAAGCAAACAATATGAAAGTTTTCGTTGAAAATGTTCCAACATGGTGGATATTCTCTCTTTTTAGGGAAAATTGATTATACCATAGAATATAGACATGAAACAAATCATACCATACAACATAATCCGCCAATATGCTAACACATTGTAAAACCAATTATTAAAAAGTATAAATATAAATACACAATATGTATAACTTCCTAACAGTTAGGCATGACATAATCCCAGACGGGTTGATGTGCCGTTATAATCAATAAACAGACAAACAAGAAAACATGTAAGTCGCACAGTGATGATCGAACTCATTAGTAAACGATATATACCATTAGCTCTTTAATCATTACACTTTGACATGGCGTCTCGTTGATATGTAATTACTAGCTACTACTATTTATGTCTTCACTATCTACTAGAAAATCGAACCCACGAGCTACTAGTGTAGTTGACTAGTCTTTACACCACACCAGGTAATTTAAAAACCTAAGATATCTTAGATCTGACACAAGAATGAAGATCAAACTCATTACTCTTTAGTAAGTGATCTACAAGACTAACTCGTTAATCATTACACATTGACATGGTGTTTCATTTGTATTCATGTCCAATGTATATTCCATCAATAAAGACACTTGAATAGTTCAGAAAGTATTCTCCTAAAGATGAAGATGATTTGCCTCATCGTTTGTAGGAAGAATTCTATTAAACAGCAAGTTTCATGCCTGACTACGGGTTCTTCAGCACATGGTCAGTTTTTTATGCTATATACCCATTTCGTCGAGTATATAATTGCGAGAGAGAGAAAGACAGACAGACAGATAGACAGACAGAGAGAGGGAGAGAGACAGACAGACAGACAGACAGATTATGATAGATGATGAAGGATTCTTACTTATTTTCTCTTTTGCTTGCTAAGTTGTCGGTCGCCATCTTCTCAGGGCTGATCCTGTGGGTTGTTTTCTTCTTTCTTGTTCGGGCTGGTAATCTTTTGTTTTAATGAATTAACAAGACTTTGTTGTTTTTCTTTAAGCTTTTATTGAACAATCCCAACCACAAAAACCGCGCGGATTGAGAAGTGACATCTTAGTGGGACAGACTCTCGTGTCCGCTCACTTTGGATTTTTGGCCGCAACTAAAATAAAAACTTGAAATTGTAACAGGCCTTTAATTGCACATTTCCGGAGGGATCAAGCGAGTGTCACCACAAATCAATCATATTAGTGTAATTTTCCACTCAACCCCCGTTATTTTGAATCCACCGAACTCTGATTCAAAATGTATTTAACTACAGTACTTACAGAATTCCTAAGCTACCTATGAACTATGTAACATTTGTACAAAAACAATAATAAATGCACCCTTGTGTAAATTAATTGAAACAATCCCTTTAGTTTCCTTTCTTTCACCATATGGTCAGTTTTAGACCCACTAGAGTAAAAGGGTGTAATCGATTTCTATTTTTCTTCAGATTAGGCCAATTGCAGTGGTATGCAGTAATATGAATATGTAACATAACGCGAACACACTGGCAAGCCTTACAGAGAGATTGTGAATATAATTAATAATAATAATACTACTACTAATAATAATAATAATAATAATAATAATAATAATAATAAAGAAAGAAAGAACTTGTCAACTAGTGGATTTTGCAGTTCCAGCAGATCACAGGGTAAAGCTAAAGGAAAATGAAAAAATGGACAAATATCTGGACCTTGCCAGAGAACTGAACAAGTTATGGAATATGAAAGTGAAAGTGATACCAATTGTAGTTGGTGCACTTCGAACGGTCCCAAAAGGATTGGAAAGGGATTTGGAAAGTTTGGAAATCAGAGGAAGAATTGAAACCATTCAGAACACTGCACTGATGCAATCTGCCAGAATACTCAGAAGAGTTCTGGAGACCTGAGGAGACTTGCTGTCACTCAGACTCCAGTGAAAGACCATCATTTAATGCTGATGTGAAAACTCAAAAGGAGTGAATAATAATAATAACTTAATTATTCGTTTTGTTTCCATTAATTTGCACAATGGTATAGACTGGAAGAAGCAATGTCACGGTATATTTCTTGTCAGCACTTTGACTTGAAGCTACAGATAGCAATGTTTTCTGGAAGAACGATTTGCTGCTGTACTGTGACGTTCTCCTATAACAGAAAACCATTGTTTGTTCAATGAACAATACAAAATTATGTAGACGACAGTATTCCATTGTTAACACTTATCTTATGAAGCAAGGCTTCTTTTTTTTCTCCCGTTTGGATGTGCGCTATAATGAGGAGAATTTAGTAAATATCACGTAAACAAACAAACAAGAAGAGAATGAAAGAAAGTTAACAAAATAAAGATCATGTACACATATTTATAAGAAAATAGATAAAGAATGAAAGGAAGGAAGAAAAAAACGAGAAAAGGAAAACAGGGAAATGATTTTTTTAAATAGAAAATAAATGAGGTAAAAACAAGGAAATGAAGACAAAAATTAACAAGAAAAGAAGAGAAAGAAAGAAGAAAAGAAAGAGGGGAAGAAAGAAAGAAAGAAAGTAAAAGGGAAAGAAAGAAAGGAAGGAATAAAGAAAGAGGGAAAGAAAGAGAGAAAGAAAAAGGAAAAAAGAATTACAGTAATAATATGTAAAGAAACAAGAATAAAGAAAAGAAGAAAAACGTTAAAAATAAAATGAAAACCATAAAAGGAAGAAAGATAGACAGAAAATGAAAGAAAGAAAGAAAGAAAAGAAGAAAGAAGAAGAGAGAAGAAAGAATGACATATAAAAAAGAAATAAAAGGTCGAAAGAAGGAAGAAAGGAAAAAAGAATTGCATTAAAGTGTGAAGAAATAAGAAGAAAAAAAAGAAAAACGTTGCCAATAAAATGAAAAGCATAAAAGAAATAAAGAAAGACAGAAAATGAAAGAAAGAAAGAAAGAAATTGAAAGAGAAAAAGAGAGAGAGAGTAGAGAAAGAGATGGAGAGAGAAAGAGAGAGAGGAGAGAGAAAGAGTGGGAGATAGGAGAGAGAGAAGGAGAGAAAGTGAGAGAGAGAGAAGGAGAGAAAGTGAGAGAGAAAGTGAGAGAGGGGAGAGAAGGAAAGAGAGATGAAAATCATGAAAGATCGAAAAAAGAAAGAATCAAAGAAAGAAAGAAAGACAGACAAAAAAGAAAGAAAGAATTACTGTAATAATCATTTAAAGAAACAAGAATAAAGAAAAGAAGAAAAACAATGGAAATAAGATGAAAATCCTGAAAGAAAGAAAGAAAGAAGAAGAAAGAAAGAAAGAAAGAAGAAGGAAAGAATGAAAAAGGAAAAAAGAATTACTGTAATAATATGTAAAGAAATACAAATAAAGAAAATAATAAAAATGTTGCAAATAAGATGAAAACCATAAAAGAAAGAAAGAAGAAGAAAGAAAGAAAGAAAATGAAAGAACCAGAAAGAAAGAAAATATTTTGAAAACAGGCCGACCAAGTAAAACAACAAAATATAGATAGGAACATTAAATGTTGAAAAATTAACAATAACATATATAAATCCAAAAACAAGTTACCATACCAAGGTTAAAGAACCCGGTCTGTCCTACTATTTACTAATAGCTGGAGAACCTCTGAAGATTAGTCATGGTTTTGCCTATCAAATAATCCACGATGAACTCGGCTTCCATAAAACAAGAATGCGGATAATTTCACTCATCTACAGGATGGTTGAAAAGTAACTCCTTATTTAAAACAATTTATAATCTTGGAATTACCCACGTATTAAGACAACCTGATTATTCTGTTAGAATATTCCAAGCAAACGTCCACAAAACTTTCGAAAGGAAAAAAGAATTACTGTAATAATATGTAAAGCAACCCAAATAAAGAAAATAATAAAAATGTTGCAAATAAGATGAAAACCATAAAAGAAAGAAAGAAAGAAAGAAAGAAAAGAAATGAAAGAAACAGAAAGAAAGAAAATATTTTGAAAACGGGCAGACCCAGTAAAACGACAAAATATAGATAGGAACATTAAATGTTGAAAGACTAACAATAACATATATAAATTAAAAAAAAAGGTTGCCATACCAAGGTTAAAGAACCGGGTCTGTCCTACTATTTACTAATAGCTGGAGAACCTTACCTTTGGGATTACCCACGTATTAAGACTACCTGATTATTCTGTTAGAATATTCCACAAAACTTTCGAAATAACATTTGTCTTTCGAAGCTTTGAACGCTATCCTCTTTCTTTGACCAACCAGGCACAATACTTACCATTATCCAATTCTCTGCCCATCCAAGGCCGTAAATAAAACTAGAACACAGCCGTCTGTCAATAATAGTTATTTCCTTTCATCAAAAGTATTTGTTTTCCTCTCATCATTCGTCTCCTTGAGACATTGTTAAGAGAATTGTTATTGAGATCAAAACACACACACCGATGCTCGGACATTTATATAAACGAACGAATCGCCCATTCTTGAAGGAAAAACGACGCCATCTTTAATTTAGCAGATGGCGAAGGCAGAGAACAGTTTATTTGAATGATACGACGAACAACTTCCCTAGGGTCGTGAGTTCGATTCCTATGGATGCCATAAGCACCGTAACTTTGTCCTAATATTAAAACTAAAAGTAGTTGCAAGAATAATGTTACTAGCAAATATATGATAGGCAAAATCATGACTAATCTTTAGAGAGCAAGCTACCTGATCGATGATAACTCGCCGGTTTACTCTTACTATCTCTCGAACTTGCTGAATCATCTCATCAGTGGTGGAGGTTGACGGGCGCCCGGAGGGTGCAAGTATTTAACTTTTAATGTGATAAATTATCATATTAAATGAAAAAGGCTAAGGAAACTAAATAAGAATGCAAATAAAAAGATTTGAAACAGAGGGGAGCATAATCGAAAAATAAAACAACTGAAACTTACTCTTTCATCACTCCCGTATTTCATTGCTAAATTTTCTTATTTCAAATAATTATTCAGTTAAAATAGGAAGTAAATAATAAAATTACAGTTATTTTTTCTTGTTAATAAATTTCTTTTAAGATTTATCTCCGAAACTTTTTCTCATATTCATTAAGATAAAACGAAACAATTAGAAATAAAATATACGAAGTAGATATCTATCAAAATTAAATTTTTAATATCAATATGCAAATTAGCCTCCTTGTTCACACTGTAAATCACTATGTTTTTTATATATAAATACAATTTCATGATATTAGTGTGTAGATATGGTCAACAGTATTAATAATGTAAAAAATCTTCATTAATAATTGATGTTTAAATGAAAATAAGATAAAAGAGAATGTGATGCAAATAAGGGAATTGTAACTAGAGTAGTGATCTAGTTACAGACAGACAAACACACAATCTCCATTATAATAACTAGCAAATATATGCACCCTCCGGGTGCAAGTATTTTAGTTAAATTTTATAATAAAATATGATATTAAATTAGAAAGGCTAATGAAACTGAATAAGAATGTAGATAAAAAGATTTTGAACAGAGGGGGTATGATTGAAAAATAGAACAACTTTGAAACTAACTATTCCATCATTTTCCGTTACTCCCGTCTTTCATTGGTAAATTTTCCTAATTAAACTGTTTAGTTAAAATCGGAAGTAAAGAATAATATTACAGTTATTTCTTCTTGTTAAGGGATTTCTCTTAAGATTTATTGAAGAGATTTTTGCTCATATTCAATAAGATAAAACCAAACAATTAGAAATCGATAATACTAAGCATATATTTATCAAAATCAATTTTTTAAGATCAATATGCAAATTAGCCTTCCCATTCATACTGTAAACCTCTATTTTGTTGTATATATAAATACAATTGCATGTTATTAGTATGTAGATATGGTCAACAGTGTAAGTAATGTAAAACAATTTTATTAATAATTGAGGTTTAAATAAAAATAAAATCATGGAGAATATGATGTAAATAACTAAAGGAATTGTGACTTGTATAGTAATATAGTTTCGGTTACAGACAGACAAACCCACAATCTCCATTATAATAAGATAAGATAATAAATTACAAAAAAAACTCGATACTTTTTTACATACCTTGTATATATATCTAAATTAAAGTCTAGTCTACTATCAGAAATTATTGACAATTAGGGTCCGCAGTGAATTTTTTCCGTACTGTAACCTATAATATCCAATATCCATCTTATTTAACAGGAATACTCTTCAGGCTCTGATGTTAGAACACTTTGACATCCAGTACTAACCATTGCTTTATGCTGTTGTTTTTTTTTTTTTAGAATACAAAACCCATTTATCATCTCTTGTCAGAATCCGATGAGAAAAAACAGATGCTTTATTTGTTAGTTAATAGATTGCAACCAATGATTAAAGAGTTCCAAATTATGGTGAGAGTTTATCAGAAACGGTAATTAACTTCTTGGATTCCGTTCCAACTTGCTTGTCTGTAGTTTATAGTCAAACAAGTGGCATTGTGACTTTTGGCGATATCTCCCTCATACGTCGCCAAAGCTGATACCCTTAAAGTTCCTTATCGAAAGAAAGTTAATCTTGCAACGCCAGAATTATCTGAAAGGTTTTCCTCTTTTTTTTTATATTTTTTCTTTTCTTTTTTTTCTTTTTTTTCAATTTTCTAAAAACATTATTGAGATTTCTGTACACGGAGGGTAGCTGGGTGCATAGAAGAACTATTCTTCAGTCTGTCTTAAACAACTGCATTTGTGCAATTTTTGCAACATGTAATGTCGATCTTTCATGGGATTAAATGTTTGCCCTCTTTAAACCGCACACTGGATCTCACAATACTGCGATCATACGTAAACCAAACCAAGCAAAGTAGTAAAACTGATGTTTCATTATAATTACTAGCAACAGAAAACACCCTCCGAGCGTCGTAAAAATTAATTTTTGAACGACATTGTCTCAGTGGGTGGGAGTTAAAAATTCAATGTCAGAGGGTTTGTATCATAAGTAAGACAAATCCTTATATTTATTAAAGGAGTAAAACAAAACAAAAAAACAAAAAACAATTCGAAATGAAAACTGAGCCCCGTCCCTCTCAAATAAATGTTGCGTGCGTGTAATCATTAAAGAATTATTTTGAATATTTTCCACATCAATTTTCCACAAAATCGTAGGAATTTATTTATTTGTAACTTTTTAGTTAACTTCTTGTTACTTGTTTATTCTTGTTAAGACGAGATTCAAAAACATTTTTTTTTAAATTGCTTACTAAAATTTTGGGTGTATATAGCATAAGAATATTGTGACGTAAGCTGTGACGTGGAGCTATGACGTAGTTTTTGTTACAGACAGAAATTCAGACAATCTCCATTATTAATACGATGTAGTTAGCGCTGTCGAGGTCGCAAGAAAAAGAGGGTTTGAATTTCACCGCGTTCTCTTTTATATGCCGCTGATTATGCAACCTGGTGGTCATTAGAAGACACATGAGATATGGGATTATTTTAGGTATAAGATGGTGCTAATATCCACGGCTTTATATTTATAGACTATTGCAAAACAGCGGTGGCTGAATCGGCCAATCAAAAACGCCCAAATATGTATTTAATTTACTAATTAAAGGCGTTGATAGATTGTCCTAAAATTACTCACTGGAAGGACTGATAAAAGAAGTACATATCAACCGACAAGAATTATACAACTTTCTAGTTCAAGACAGGATAAACTCTGATACAACTTCTTTCTACTTCAAGGCAAGGATTAAAACTGATTCTACATCTTTCTCCGTCAAGACAGGATAAATTCTGAAAAGAACAGCTTTGAGAACCGATCAATAGACAAGGATTAAAACTGATACTACATCTTTCTACTTCAAGAAAGAATCAAAGTTTATGCCACAAAGGAGCTCCACTGTAAAACTGTCTTCAACTATAGCTTTAAAATGGACACATGAATCGTAACAAGTGGTAACTGGCGGGAAACAGGAGAAAGGTGGCAGGTAAGAGATGTAATCTCTACATTTATAATTGAGTACATTATTTGTATTAAAAATAGTTTCCTAAATCTGTAATTGTTGGTAAATGATGATTTTTATTAAACTGGAAGTGGCTACCCGGCGTCGCCTGTGTAGAGAGAGGATTTTTATAAAGTTAGTCTCGCAGATCCATTATTACTTATCACAAGTTAGATCCTCACTGGATACCACATAAAATCCCCACGTAAATATATAACAATATAGTAAGAAATTTTAATTCAGTAATTTACAGTTAAAATATACAATATAAATGAGGCGATTAATTCAATCAATCAACATCGAATTTCAATTACCTTTTGTTATTATACAAATTCTAATTTTTAAATATCTTCCCAAATATAAATAAAATATTCATTATCTTTGCTCAAAACCGAGGCCTGGTGATAGTGAATGTGTATATATATTTACTTTGTCGTTAATAGTTTTATTTTCGTAGTTTCCTCGGACATACACATATACACAACTGCCCTTTATATATGTATACATAGATGATTAGAAAGGTAAATAGATTAATAGATAAAAAGAAAGACTTGGCAATTAGATATCTAAAAAAAGGTCTACATGCCGCGAAACCAGCAAATCCAATTCATCTATTGACCAATCTGTATGTCTATCTTTCTCACGAAATGCATCTACGAAAATACACCAACTTTTATCTTAGAATCTATCAGTTTTGGGGGAATAAAATAATCCACAGGGTTATTACACCATTAAACAAACCAAAAAGAACCAAAGCAAACCAATATGAAGTTAATGAAAATTATTTGTAAAATATGAACTTATTAAGAACTTGAAACATAGAAACTTTTATTGTTTATTTATATTAAAAAGGCAATTACAATGCGTATAAAATTGTGTCCAATGTCTAATCAATTCGGAAGTATTTTCATCTTTAGAGACTGTTTTTGAAATGGACGCGGTCTTGTGTGTTTGTTTGTTTTAAGAAAAAAACACACACAAGACCAGTTCCATTTCGAACACAGTCTCTGAAGATGAAGATACTTTGAAATTGATTAGACACTGGACATTATTTTTTTTTTATACGCATTGTAATTGCCTTCTTAATATAAATAAATGATAATATACTTAACAATGCTTCAAGCAAATTATCAAATACTATTATAGAAACTTTTATTAAAATGATTCGCTTCGGCATTAAATACCCCGAAAAGGGTTGGTATGTCGTCAAACAATCAACCCAAACCTTTCTCCAGTTTTCTCCAACGCGTAATATCAAGAACTTGTGAACTGTGAATCGACTTCCTTCTGTGACGGAAAACATTTAAGGTGTATTTTCTTTCGTGTGTGTGTGTGTGTGTGTGTGTGTGTGTGTGTGTGTGTGTGTGCATGTGTGTGTGCATTTTCTTCTTTTTTTCTCATTTTCAAACAGATGAAATGAAACAGTAGATACGACCCTAACAGATACGACCACACAGGGTCAGACTAGACATGGGATTAATTGCAATGAACTAGGGACGTCACAGTTTCCAGAGGTCACCAAACGGAAACACATCTGTATATGCAGTTTAGTGGTATATTCAGGAATGTGTTTTAGTTTTTCCTCCTCTGGATGGGGTGCAGTCCAACTATTGTTAACCTCACCGAAAGGGAGAGTACTATTAGATATGAATACAAGAAATTATGTACTGTGTAATTATATGTATTAAGAATTGTTTCCAGAAGCTGTAATTGCTGGCAAATTATTATTGTTATTGTTAAATGATTTTCAAAAATAAATACGAGTGATTAAAAATTATCCGCACTTTCACCATAACATATTTTCATCATGGCTACACTGCGTTCTGCACATACGTGCTTATAGCTGGCACTGATGGGGTCACGTGAAATTCATTGGAGACTTTTAGTATAATACGAGGACAGTGCACTACCGTGTACAAGTGTGTATGAGTGGATAGAAAAGTTTAAAAGTGATTTGGTTGGTTGTTTTGTTTTAAGGCATATCAACCTCAGTGGGTCATTTAATGCCGACAAAGTTTTGAAATAAAATCATTCTTAATGGATACTCAATTTTTTTTTATAACTCATTTTTCTATTTAACCCATAGATGGGACCCTAACAGGTACTACCACTACGGGTCAGAGTGGACCAGGGAGCAATGGTGATGAAGGAGTGCTCCACATTCCCCAAACCTCCAAAACTGGAACCTCACCATCAGATAGAGTTTAACGCCATTCCCAGGACGTGTAGACCCTCAGCCACCGCCTTCTAGCACTTATATGATCAAAATGGTTGGGGCTTACCATAAGGACAATAGGATTGGGACAATCTTATAGGTACTAGAGCTTGACATAACCAGCCGATTGATCGGAGGCCCCCATCTGACCGCCCATCTAGCTCAAGAAAGGGCCAAAGTGGAGTATTGCATGTCATGGACTGCTCAACCACCTGGGTTCTATCCTTAAGCATCACGGGTCGCCACCCACGGCCAACAGGTGGCCCCATTTGGGAGAGTATTATCCCTCTGAAGAGGTGCAGTCGGTGCATTCTAATGCCTGAGTCGAAAGGGTGGGTTTAAAAGTGACTGAACAATCGTGAACCTCCACCACCGATGAGAAGATTCAGCAACCTCGCGAGATGGTAATGGGGGAACAGGCGAGTTATCATTGATGAGGTAACTTGTTCTCTGTCGATTAATCATGGTTTTTTCTATCACATCATCTACGATGAGCTCGGCTTCCATAAAACACAAGTGTAGCAATTTTTTTCAATTTCTCTCGTATAAGAATAATTTCCAGAAGCTGTAATTCTTGGCAAATGATAGTTACTATTGTATGATCACGAAAACAATTCAATGAATAAATAGATTGATAGATAAATCCCTACATATATAAAGGGCAGTTGTGTGTATATATGCATGTGAGTAGATCAACAAAGTAAATATATATAGACACATTGTACATCACGGGTTCTTGCTTTTTGAGCAAAAATTACAAAGATGTGGTTCATATTTACGAATATATCTAAAAATTAGTATACACTTAATAATAATGGATTTGCGAAACTGACTTACTAACCATTTACTGTGGGCTAGCCTATCTTACCTTTCGTAGAGAATAAACGAGCTGGTCCAAGACTATTTGTACACTGCTATTTTAGAATATCTGCGTGGTTACAAAGCCTGCTTCGGCCACTGGAGCAGCCAAGGAAAATTAACAGCGTTGATCCCAGGGGGCTCTCCCCCCAGGCAATACTTGCCCCCTTGATTTAAAGGGGCAGGGCTGAGTTTATTGCCCAGCGCCTGAATGCCGACGGGATCGACGCATTTTTGGTGCCTACCACCCATGAGCTCCGGCTTCTGGGTGGGCCCACATAAAAATGTCCTTGTATCACGTCCTCATAAGTGGATAACTGCTTCTGAGTGCTATAACCTGAATATTGTATCATCCGATATACAACACAATTACACGCCTTTTTTAGTCTCCTGTCTACCCAGGTGATGTCAGGTAGCGGCTTCTAGTAAATAAATGAAAGGTTAACATGCCGCCAAACCATCAAATCCAATCCATTTATTGTCCAATCTAAATGCCATATTTTCTCCGTTTTCAACAATGCGTAATATCGCACAAAGAACTTGCCAACTGTGAATTGATTTCTTCTGTGTCGGAAAACATTTAAGGCCTGTTTTCTTTCTTCTTTTTTTTCTTTTCGTTTGAAGGTAAATTTATTATGAACAAAGACATTTCTATAGTTTCCTATCGTATTAACAGAGTCAGAAAAATGTACATTACCAAGCAGAACGAATATTAGTCTAACTAGCCATTTAAGTGGTTCCTAATAGTATTTCCAACATAAAGAATTTTACGGGTTCAAAGACGCTATATATTTCCCAAACGAGTCTCCAAAATATACTAAATTGCATCTAATGGTGTTCCAATTCTCGAGCACTGAAGAATCATTTTACATTTTTGCATTTCATCTTGGGCAATTTGGACGGTCTCATTTCTAACAAGAGGGTGTTGCGAAATGATAACGGCCGTGCAATTAAGGAATACGAGTATTAATATATAGATTGCAAGATTGGAATTCGAACACGCTTACTATGATGCCGCAGTCCTTGACATTAGCACGTGCTAGAAGACGGTGACTGAGAGTCTTAGTGTCTTTGTTATGACGTTAAACTGCATCTAATGGTAAAGGTTCAATTCTTTTTTTTTATCTCTGGGGAGTGTGGAGTACCCCTTCATCACCAGTACTCCCGGGTTCACACGGACCCTGAGAAGTAGTACTTTTAGGGTTTTTCAATGTGTTAAATAGAAAAAATATGTTCAACAACATGTTTAAAAATGACTTTTAAAAAATTGAATTCCCATCAGGCATGAATAAAACAAAACATCTTCAGCATAAAATAACCAACAAGGATTGACATGCCGTAAAAGCAAATCAACAAACAAACAAGCCAAATCACTCCACCATGGACAGGATGTCATCGGAAGTAATTTTTTGTGCCATGGAAAGCTGGTTTGAATTTAAAGTGTTCCTTCTCCTAGACTGGTTGAAAGAAAGAAAGTAAGAAAGTAATCAGGAGAAAGATTATAAGAGTGGGTGAACGTGCAGTAGCAATAATGCTAGCTCGTTTCAATCTAACATAATGAAAAGAATGAAAAAAGTATGAGAGAATTAAATCAAAATTATTATACTTTTAAGATATTGAACTCTTTTAGCAATAGCTCTTATGTAAGTAAGTAAAGTCGTCGGGTGGCCTAATGTCGGTATCAGTCTATCAGCGAGGGAGTCTATCCCATTTTCACTAGCGCTAGACCAAGGAGATTGTTATTGCGTCTGAGGTGGAGCGCCACATCTACCATCACTCCTTACTTTACCGCACATATCGTTGTGTTACTCATACGCTGAGTTGGCGAGGACCGGTATCGAACTAGGAACCTTGTGGTTTCTAGCCGAACACTCTACCGACTGAGCTCAACCCGGCCTAAACATATCAAACGATGTAATAATCAAACTATCACACTGTGGTATATCCACATATCCTGTTAGTAACGTTTATTTTCGGACTAATACACTTAAGTTATGTATAATTCCCTGTAGCCCTCACAGTTATGTATTAAAGTGTACTGTTCTTCTACAAAGATGACTTTGATATTAAATAATCCACGAAGGTTATATGCCATTAAACAAAGGATTTTTGTCTGGGTTTGATCATTATTTTGTTTTAATTTTGTTGGTATTTTCAGTGATTAAACAACAGTCGACAACATCTAAAACAGGGGTCTGTTAACCCCGGCCCGTGGGCCAGATCCGGCCCTAGAGTGGTTTTTGTCTGGTCCGCCAACATAACAGCTGAACTCTGACTATCCAATTAGTATCGAATTTAAATACAGTAATTCGATTCAGGTTAACCCAGGGTTTTTTTAATTTTTTTTATTTAAGCCTTCAAAAAGACGGACAATTTATTTGCATTATATTTAATACCATAGCCCTTCACGAGTTACTGCATAGCCAATTCGCCCCCTTTCTCCAAAAGGTTGCCGACCCCTGCTCTAAAACATAACTATTTCTCAAGAATTGAAAAAAAATCCCCAACGTACATTATCAATAATAGCGAAACATTCCTTACTGTTTTCGTTTTTTTTTAAAATATATAATAGATAGTGGCCCAAACCATTCGCTATGTGTAGGATGTGATACAAGGTCTGGAATCCAGCGAGGATAGCACACTAGTAGTAATGGATCTGCGAGACAAGCTTGGTAACTTCTATACCACGATGGAATGCCCATTTACCATGACTAATCTAATTCAGATCTACAAACTTTGAATTGAACGCCTTGCTCTCCACTTACTGTCTTATAATTTTTCCTTTACTCTCCTCTCTTCAAGTCTTCGCGGGTAAATAGTTTTCCGATAATATTAATTCGCAGGTTCCTTGACGAAATGCAAGGGGGTTTGTATTAAAGGGATCTTTTCGTAAAATATTTAATCTATAACCATGCAACGCCTCGAGCCTTCGTCTTGCTTCCTTTATCTCGGTGCATTGAGCTTTTTGCTTGCACATAGTTATTGCACATGCCATACGCTTGTCTATAGTGACGACCTCTGCAGCGCCAGCAGTGTTAAACCCACCGAACAATATGCAATGCAAAGGCAATTTACTTGAGCGGTCACAATCTAGTTATGAATGATCAGTTGAACCTTGGGAGACGTTTTTAATTGGTTTTGCGATCCAATCAGCAAAGAGTGTTTCAAAACATGAGGGGACATGGGCTGCATTGGGAATCGCTGTTTGCGTTTTAATCATCCAGTCAAGGGAAAGCGGCGTCTCCTATAGAGACATGGTTAATGCGTTTGTTCTCAATATAGTCACCAAGGTTGGGAGTTCGATCTCGCTTGGCGCTCTATCGTTGTTTCTTTTTCTTTTTTTTTTTTTTTTTTTTTTTTTTTTGTGCAAAATATTGTTTATGTATGCTCTACGCATTTCATTGATATTTCTGTCGGGTAATTGGTTGGTTGGTTGGTTGGATTTTACGGCCTGTCACCTTCAGTTATTTCATGCCGAATAAGCTTTTGTTTCATTCATTCTTTTTGTGTATTCAAGTTTTTTTAAAACTTACTTTGTGAAAGTGGCGTCTACTATAGAGAGACGGTAAATACGCTAGTCCTCAATACAGTCACCGAGGTTGGGAGTTCGATCTCGTTGAGCGCTCTATCGTTGTTTATTTGTGTAAAAACATTGCTTATGTATGGTCTACGCAGTGCAGTAATGTTTTGGTAGGTTGCCTGCTTGCTTGCTTGGTTGGGTTTATGGCATGTCACCCTTCGGTTTATTCTATGCCGAATATGTTCTTGTTTTATTCATTATTGTTGTATATACAAGTTTATTTAAACTTATTTTTTAAACATTTTTAAAACTGTAATTGTTACAAATAAAATATTATAAAGTTTATATTAACAATTAGGTATAATAATTGATTATGAAAATAACAGAAAAAAGGAACTGCAAATATAAACTAATAACAGTTTTTTTGGGGGAGTAGAGAATTCGATCGTAGCGCAAATCTTAATAAACTATTTTGAAATACATTATCTTTGGTTGGTTGGTTAGATTATACCTAATGTCAACCCTTATTTTATCTTTCTCTTACAAACTGAACTTATATCGGAGTAATTAAGAAAGATATATAGATACATAGATAAATACATACATAGTTAGATAGGAAGCGACTATGTATATATATATATATATATATATATATATATATACATGAGTTAAGAGTAAGTTAAGACGGTATATGTATAGATAAAAGGGTATGAAAACACACAATGTTGTTAAAATGAATATATTTTTATATCATTTTCATTGCTAATATTGACAATATTTCGATTTATAAAAATCATCATCAGAGCATAATGATAATTAGGTCAGTTTTTAGATGTAAATTTTTTAATCCGGACTCATCGAGAGAGAAGCAGAAAATAATTTCGATTTGAATTTAAATTATTTTCTGCTTCTCTCTCGATGAGTCCGGATTAAAAACATTTACATCTAAAAACCGACCAAATTATCATTATGCTCTGATGATGTTTTTTTTATAAATCGAAATATTGTTCAATATTAGCAATGAAAATGATATAAAAATATATTCATTTTAACAGCATTGTGTGTTTTCATACCCTTTATCTATCTATCTATCTATATATCTATCTCTATCTATCTATCTATATATATATATATATATATATATATATATATATATATATGTGTGTGTGTGTGTGTGTGTGTGTGTGTGTGTGTGTGTGTGTGTGTGTGTGCGTTTTGTGTGTGTAAATATGCATATACAGAGAGAAATATAGATAGCTATATAGAGAAAAACAGATAGATAGATCTAAGTTTAGATAGACAATGAACTGTCACCAAGCATCATCGACCCTGCATCTATGTTATTTAATGTTATGTTCACATATGCTCAATTACCGATGAATTAAAGTCTGTTTTAGAGTTTAGTTTTCGAAATGCTATAATGGTGGGGACGTTCATTCACCAAATATAACCTAAATTACTAACCAGAATATAGAGAACTATATAAGGGTATATTTTATAAACACAGAAACATACACACTAAACACACACAAACACATACACACACACGCGCGCGCGCGCCAGCACGCACACACACACACACACACACGCACACATATATATATATATATATTATCATTATTATTGTTATTATAGAGATTTGGTGTCTGTCTTAAACGGAAACTACGTCACTTCTTAGGTCACAATAGGTTTATCAATTTATTTATTTTATAGTCAAAATCATTAATACATAGAATAAATCTTATTTATTAAAGAGGTCTCTACGAAAATCTGAGTTGGATTTGCCTCAAAACAGCGCATGCTATTAGTGCCTTTAAAATCCTGCAAATGTGTATTATATATCACTTAGAAATAAAGGTTTACGTATTATCTAGTGTGTATTATCTATTAAACTCGGATTTGTTAAAACCACTATGCCAATTAATGGCATAGTGGTTTTAACAAATCCGAGTTTAATAAATAATTACGTGTTATTGATCTCTAATATTATTGTTTTATTCTCCAACGTATTAAAATCAGTCTTACTGATGATTTTATATAGAAACGAATTAAAATATAATTAAAATAAGTGTAATTTTTATATGCGTTCTTATTTAATTTCGTTAGTCTTTCTAATTTGATATATTTTATTACATTAAAACGTAAATAATTACGCCCGACGGACGCATATTCTAGGTCGTATATATAATTATTATTAGATAGGACCGGGTTAGCCCAGGCGGTAGAGCGTTCGGCTAGAAACCACAAGGTTCCTAGTTGGATACCGGCCCTCACCCACTCAGCGTATGAGTAGCACAGGGATCTGTGCGGTAAAGTAATGATCTGATGGTATTTGTGGCGCTCCACCTCAGACGCAAAAAAACAATCTCCTTGGTCTAGCGCTAGTGAAAAGGGGATAGACTCCTTCGCTGACTGGCTGATACCGACTTTAGGCCACCCCGACGACTTACTAAATATTACATTTTTTGCAATAATTGTATCTGCTCTCCGGTCTTTTGGAACAGGAGAGTGGAAATAATTGAGATTTGATGGCCGGGAATTCGTTCGGAAGGAAGTTTGTATTGCAACTAAGCGGGGAAGTTATTAGAGAATGTCCCGCTCTCTGCGTTGATCTCAGAGGAACCTATGCAATTTCTGAATGATCCTCTAGTGATCCACAGGAAAACTGTTCCGTTGAAGATGCATTCAAGTGTGGTGATTAATAAATTGCTATAAATATTTATAATGGGGAGCAGATCAGCTTTATACATCTAAAAAGCTTTGATCGTTGAGGGTTTTCAAGATTTAAGGATGCTTCTAAACATCGTGCTTACAGAAATCATCTCTACATACGTTCGATATGAATGAATTTATTCATAGACTAGAAGCTGCTACCCGGCGTCGCCTAGGTAGAGGGGGATTTTTGAAGTTAGTCCCGTAGATCCATTATTACTGAATCACGAGGGATATCCTCGCTGGTTGGCCCATAAAACCCCACGGAAATATATAGTAAGAAATTTCCATTCAATGATTTACAATTTAAAAAAAAATATATAAATGATGCAATTAATTCAATCAATCAATATTATATTTCAAAGCAAAAAAGAAAGAAAGATAAACAAAATAACATGCAAATCTTATTATAATGGAGATTGTGTGTTTTTCTGTCTGTAACCGAAACTATATTACTACTCAAGTCACAATTCCCTTAGTTATTTACGTCACATTCTCCATGATTTTATTTTTATTCAAACCTCAATTATTAATAAAATTGTTTTACATTATTAATACTGTTGACCATATCTACCTATTATTAACATGCATTTGTATTTATATATAAAAAATATAGTGGTTTGCAGTGTGAAGGGGAAGGCTAATTTGCATATTGATATTTAAAAATTGATTTTAATAAATATATGCTTAGTATTATTCATTTCTAATTGTTTGGTTTTATCTTATTGAATATGAGCAAAAATCTCTTCAATAAATCTTAAAAGAAATTCCTTAAAAAGAAGAAATAACTAATATTATTCTTTACTTCCTATTTTAACTAAACAGTTTAATAAGGAAAATTTACCAATGAAAGACGGGAGTAACGGAAAATGATGGAAGAGTTAGTTTCAAAGTTGTTCTACTTTTCAATCATACCCCCTCTGTTCAAAATCTTATCTACATTCTTATTCAGTTTCATTAGCCTTTCTAATTTAATATGATATTTTATTATAAAATTTAACTAAAATACTTGCAACCGGAGGGTGCATATATTTGCTAGTTTTTTTAAAGTAAGTCCCGCAGATCCATTATTACTGAATCACAAGTTAGATCCCCACAGGACAGGATGACCTATTAAAACCCACACGAAAAAAAGATCTTGCATTGATCCAGCCAAAATCAAAAATTAATGTCTACTATTTACGATATCAAATGCAAAAAAAATAATTCTCTGCTGTTATCATGTACATTTTATTTTTTAATTATCTTCACGAATATAACTCAAATATTTATTATTTTTTGCTCAAAACCCAAGCCCTGGCCATATTTAATGTGTATATATATTTACTTTGTCGTTAATTATTTTATTTTCGAAGTTTCATCTGGACATACAGATTTACACAACTGCCCTTTATATATGTATAGATGTGCATATAAAAATAAATGAGGCTTTAATACAGTCAACAAGAGTGTATGACTGTGCTTGTGTCAGACCCCCACCTCACTCCCAAAACATCATGTTCCCAAATTATCGTTGATTACGTCGTTGGCCTCCATCCGTCTACTAGGGACGATGGCGTAGTCCAAAAAAGTGGGACTACGTAGCCTGGGTGAGTTGATATGGAGTATGAGCTGTCGCCAAAGCAGCAGGTCTCACTTTCCACACTGCCGTTGTAGTCCAAAGGAAAGGCAAGAAAAAAACATACAGTTTGGCAACGAAAGTTTCACACGAGTTGCTGGGTAGCGCTGATATTCAGCATCATACCACCTTAGGGACTCCCAGCTCTAGATTTGATTTCGTTTACTCCCCCAGCCTTTCCTTAGAATAAGGTATAGCCATATGGCAGGGAAGGTTTTATAAGAAACTTTTCCTTGTTCCCAGGCTAAGGAGCCCCATCTCCTCTCTTGTTTTTAGTGATGATGTGTGTTCATACACCCACCTTACCAGAAAAGCCGAGGCGTTTCTGATAGGGGTGTCAGTCATGAGACAGATGGTGTTTATTTATATGCTACTATAGCAAGTTAAAAAGAAAGCTGTTTGTCCTGATCTGACACGTAGTCTCTCAGAAAAAAAGTAATTTAAGGCAGAATGTTTTATACCAAAATATAATGTGTATTTGTATGAGTTAAACCACAGAAATATATACATATATATATATATGTGTGTGTGTGTGTGTGTGTGTGTGTGTGTGTGTGTGTGGTGTGAAGAAAAATGGAAGTGAATCCACGTAAGAGAATGTTCTATGTCATCTTCAAAACCATTTATCTCAGCGTTCATAATTTTCAAACAATTCTAAGAGCGCTAATTCTTCATTCAACATTTTAAACAGACTGATCAACAAAAGACTCTCAACAGATCTGATTTTTACTTAAATCAACAAAGCCCTGAAGAAGATCTAGTAAACAGATTGAAACACTGCAGCGTTGGCTGAATAAATATCACTCATTTATTGAACCTATGTTTCTCAATTTTTCACTATATTACACACACCACACACACACACACACATATATATATATATAATATATATATATATATTTATATATATATATATGAGAGATAGAGAGAGAGAAAGAGAGAGAGGTTGAATCTGGGCGAGACTGGTTGCATTTCACAAAGCGCTAATACCTTTGGAAAAGATACGCATCCAACTATTCTACCTCCTGCTATTAGTACAACAGACTGGGCTCTTTAATGTTGGTTAGGCAACCAGTCTATGTGAAGAAAAAACCAAAAGCGCTATCTTCTCGTTAGATAAAACTACTTTGAGAATTTTCCTTTTATTTATCCCCCCTCCTCTCACTTTCCTATCTGCTAGTCTAGCTCTCTAGCAACTATATTCTGGACGAGACTGTTTGTATTTCCCATATAGTTAATACCATTGGGAAAGATATGCATCCGATTGTTTTGCCCTCAGCTATGGTTGATTGATTGATTGATTTTTTAACGGCATGTCAACCCATTTAGATTGGTTGTTTGGATTTTATGTCAACATTTGTTGGGTTATTTTATGCCGAAGACATTCTGTTTTATTCCTTATTAATGTTATTATTTTTCAACTGAATTTGTTAAACGCATTTTTGAAACTCATTTTTTCTATTTAAACCATAGATGGGATCTTAACAAGTACAACCACTCTAGGTGAGTGTGGACCTGGGAGTAATGGCCATGAAGGGGTACTCCGCACTTTCCAGTGCTCAAGATTGGGAACTTCACCATTAGATGCAGATTAACGTCCTACCCCAGACAATACCCGTCTAGGGTTATTTTATGCCAAGAGATAAATTGTAAGGGATGGTCAGATTTATTCCTTTTTACTTTTTCAGTAAGTTGACTATAGCTGTCTGTTGTTAACAGATTGTGAACCACTTTGTGGGATTAGTTTATAGGTTAAATTTCAAGTTTATTAAGTTCGGCTATGGGTGAATTGTAGGACAGACTGTGCTCTTTAACCTTGGTATGGTAGTAGGTCTAACAGAAGAACAAAATCTGAATCCAAAACTGTTAAACTCTGAATTCAAAACAAGCGTCACTCTGCTTATAAACTACGACGGTAGATCAATCGGCTGGTCACGTCAATCCCTAGCACCTATATGATTGTCCCTAAACCCCGAGACCCATTTTATTATATATGTACTAAAAATCAGTGGCTGAGGGTCTAAATTTCATGGGTATGATGTTAAATTACATTTAGTTGTGAAGTTCCAATTCTGGAGCTCTGTGGAGTGATGAGTGCGTCTTCGATATGAAATGACCCAACAAGTGTTGACATGCCGTAAAATCCAAAAAAAAGAAAGAAAGAAATACGACAATCTAACAGTAGCTCTTAGTAAGTGACTTTTCCATTTCCGGTATGCCTAACATTTATGGGATTATGTATATAATGTTCAGTCACATTTTCAAGTAATCTAAAATAAAGTTGCATTTTACACAGCAAAAAAATCTTCTGCAACAACTTGCTGTTATACCAATTTATCTTTAAAGGTTTTTGAAACATTAATTACGCCAGGGTTTTTAATTGTATTTTTTTCCTTTTTTCCCCATTGAATTTCTACAAAGAAACATTGACCTTCGAATGAAATTTCTTCATAGCCTAAGCTCCCTTAAATGTAGTCGAGCATTTCCATTGAAAAGAGAATATTCTTTTCATTAAAAAGGTGTAAATACGTTTAAGAAAATCCGCGATTACCTGAAACGTATTATTGTTCAAATGACAAGCGACTTTATTCATTTCTTGTGCTAGAAAATTGCAAAAAGACAGACAGCGGGAGAGAAAGAAAGAAATAAAGAAACAAACATACAAAGAGAGAGAGAGAGAGAGAGAGTAGAGGAAGAGATAGAGAGAGAAAGAGAGATAGAAAGGGAGAAAGAGGGGAGAAAGGAAAGAGGAAGAGAGAGAAGGAGAGAAGTGAGAGAAGTGAGGGAGGGGAGAGAGAAGGAAAGACAGAGAGCAAGAGAGAGAGAGAGACAGACAGCGAGAGAAAGAAAGAAAGAGAGCAAGAGAAAGACAGAGAGAGAGAGAGAGAGAGAGAGAGGAGAGATGAGAGAGAAAAAAGAGTGGGAGAGAAAGACAGAGAAAGAGAGAAACAGAAGGAAAAACAGGAATAGAAAAAAAGAGAGGAAGAGAAGGCGTGAGAGAGAGAGAGAAGAAAGAAAGAAAGAAAGAAGAGAAAGAAAGAGAGGGAGAGGAGAGAGAAAGAAAAAAGAGAGACACAGAGAGGGGGTGAGAGGGAAGGGAGAAAGAGAGAGAAGAGAGAAAGAAAAGAAAGAAAGAAAAGAGAGAGAGACAAAGAGACAAAGAGAGAAAGAAAGACACAGAGAGGAAGTGAAAGAGAGAAGGGAGAAAGAGAGAAAAAAGAAAGAAAGAAAAAGAAAGAGAGAGAGAAAGAGAGAGAGAGAGAAGAAAGAGAGAGTAAGAGAGAGAAGCAGAAAGAGAAAAAGAGTAAGAAATAAAGAGAGAAAGGGGAGATAATCGTAAGGAAAGCAATAACAATCGCGAATTGAATTAAAGTGATGAAAAGCCTAAAAGGAACGATTGAAAGAAATTCATTGCGAAAAACGATTTGTCTCATTCCTTCTTTTTTAATTAATCTTAACTTGCAATTTTCCCCCAATCACAAAATTTATCAAATGCTTGTAAAATTTTGTGTTTTTTTTTTTTGTTTTTCTTTTTCGGTTTTTCAAAAATTTTAACAAATATTTTCAAACTTTAATTTCAATCAACTGAAATTGGGTTTTCAATTCTATAATAATTTTTTTTCCTCTATGTCTTTCTCGGTAACAAATATTGAAAAAAAAAGGTTTGAAGTCTTCAACAACTTTTTTTCATGACGGGCATCATCATTTTCATCATATTCATGGGGGAATAACTCCCCATGGTGTCGTATCTAACATGTTAAAACAGTGACATCGTAGTAAGCGAGTTCGAACATCCGTCTCGCTATTCCGTCAACTTTCGTTCTTTTGTGTCCATTTTCAACGGCGATAACCATAACACGAAATGCGCTTCAAACTTATACAGTATTGGATAAAAACAAAAGCATACTGTAAAAACAATGAACCATTTTTATCATTGCCACAAATTTACAGGAACCTTAAATGACCCAGGCACACATAGGAAGTTATTATTTTGACCTTTTTCAACTGTTTACTCCTGTAGCAGAGGACTAATCACAAATTAGTATATAACATCAAGAAAAATAACACTTTCTAATTTTGGTATTTCTTTGGAAAGATATGAACTACCTTATTAAACCAGCAATGGGTTAAATTGTACCGCTACTGTTCTTTTTACTACAATGTAGTAGTCCTACTCGTTAGCCATCACACCATAGAGATTCGACCCAGAAGAATAGTAGAGTAGAATAGAAAGAAAGAAAGAAAGAAATGAGAGAGAGAGAGAGCACGATAGTGTGAGATAGAGAGAGGGCGAGGGAGAGAGATAGAAAGCAAACGATAGAAATAGTACAGCATATATATATATATATATATATATATATATATATATATATATAGAGAGAGAGAGAGAGAGAGAGAGAGAGAGAGGGGGGGAAGGGAATTGTGGTTTGGTTTCTTTTTTAATGACATACAAACATTCGTGCGTTCTTTAATGGCAAGGCCATCCTTGTAGAATAACAGTATCGGTACTATTTAACCCATAGCTGGAGAGATGAGTGAAAGTTAATATGATAGTGCGACTGGATTGTGAATCGCTTCCTACGATGTTGTAGTCCAGCACTTCATCCAATACGCATTTTAATTGTTTAAAATGTTACTCCCTACTCTTTGAATTTGCTGTTTGACTTATTTTTTCAACATATCCCCTTTTTGCATGCTTGTCTTGTGGCAGCATACACCCAGGGTGGGTTGAGCCAAAGTAATGGCCAAAGTGGTGTGTTGCAAGTCATAAAGTGCTCAACCTCCAGAAATCCATCCTTAAGTATCACAGATCGCCACCGAGGCCCAACGGATGGCCACATTGGGGAGATTTTTTCCTCTCCAGAGATGCAGTTGGCCACATTGGGATATTTTACCCCTCTCCAGAGGTGCAGTTGGCCATATTGTGGAGATTATACCCCTCTCCAGAGATGCAGTCGGCCACATTGGGGAGGTTTTACTCATCTTCAGACGTTAAGTTGGCCACATTAAGGAGATTTTACCCCTTTCCAGAGGTGCAGTTGGCCACATTGTGGAGATTATACCCCTCTCCAGAGGTGCAGTTGGCCACATTGGGGAGATTTTACCCCTTTCCAGAGGTGCAGTTGGCCACATTGGGGAGATTTTACCCCTTTCCAGAGTGCAGTTGGCCACATTGGGGAGATTTTACCCCTCTCGTGAGGTTCAGTTGACCATATTGGGGAGATTTTAACCCTCTCCAGAGATGCTGTTGGCCACATTGGGGAGATTTACCCCTCCCCAGAGATGTAGTTGGCGTATTCTAGAGTCCCAGTCGAAAAAGTGACCTAGTTTAGGAGATCTTACAGAAATATTGCTTTAAGTATATTGGGTCCATCTATGTAAAAGAGCACCAACCTTTGGACAGTGTGTAGATAGAAGTTTGGCCGTGAATATTACAAGATGCACAAAAGAGCATTTAAATCAAATACTTCTGTTGGAAATTGTCAGACAGTCCGACCGTGTGAAATGATTTTCTTGCTTCTGTGGAATCTATTTTTTCAGCGATGGTCTTTAAGTGAGCTTCGAGGGAGCACCAATAATGGTAATGTTCCATCACCATATATCTTAAGGCTAGCGTTTAACAGCATATTGCAGCCATGTCTCTTTAAGAAGCAAAGTAAAGAACATGAAAATAATTCCAAAAAAGATAAAAGAAAACAAAAAAGAGAAGAAGAATGGAAGAAAAAGGAAAAATAACAAAAAGTTAAAAAAGAAAAATGAATGTGAAGGAATAACATAAAAAAGACGAAAAGAGAAGATATGAAATGAAAAAAGGGAAGAAAATGAAAGAAAGAAATAAGTAAAAAGTAAAAACAGAAAAAAAAAGAAATGCAAAAAATAAGAAAAAAGAAAAAGGAAAGAAAAAAGAGGAATGTAAAGAGATAAAATAGAAAAGGAAGAAAAGAGATATGAAATTCAAAAAAGAAGGGAAAAAATGAAATAAAGAAAAGGTAAAAAGAAAATAACAAAAGAAAAGGAAAGAGAAGAAAAAAGAAAACGAAAAAGAAAAGAAAGAATAGAAGAGGGAATTAAAGAGATAACACAAAAAAGAAGAACAGATAATATATGAAATAAAAAGTGAAGGAATAAATGAAAGAAAGAAAAACTAAAAAGGAAAAAACATAAAAGAAACGGAACGAAAAAGAAAATGAAAAGGGAAAGAATAGAAGAAAGAAAGAAAGTGATAAAATAGAAAAAGAAGAAAAGAGACTATATGAGAAAAAAAAAGAAAATGAAAGAAATGAGTACTAAACATAAAATCAGAATAAAAAGGAAATATAAATCTGAAAGTAAAAATCATAGCAAAATGAAAGAAAAAGGGAAGAAATAAAGAAAGTAATGCTACAATGAAAGACAATAAAATCTTTAAAAATAGCTGGAATAAGAGAAGGAAATAAGAGAAAGAAATAAGAGAAGGAAAAAGATTAAGTAGAAAATATGAGGGAATAAAAAGTAAGGAAATGTGGCAATAAATTATCAGAAAAAAATAAGTAAATAAACATTAGAAAATGAAAGAAAAAATCTTGTTAAAAAGTAAAAAAGTAAAATAAAGAATGAAAGAGAAAACAAGTAATAAATGAAAATATCAGAAAAGGAGCAAAAGAAAAATATAACAAATAAGAAGCTATAAAAAGACACCAAGAAGAAGAAGAAGAAGAAGAAGAAGAAGAAGAAGAAGAAGAAGAAGAAGAAGAAGAAGAAACTTAGATCAAAAAGAACTGTGGTAGAAAAAACATATTAGAGGAGGAGTAATAAAAGGAATGAGAAAGAAAAATCGGAAAAGAAAAGAAAGAAGAAGAAGAAGAAGAAGAAGAAGAAGAAGAAGAAGAAGAAGAAAAAGAAGAAGAAGAAGAGAAGAAGATGAAAAAAGCTGTGATAGAAAAACATATTAGAGGTGGGGTAATAAAAGGTAGGAGAAAGAAAAAGTCGGAAAAAAAGAAAAGATTTTGCTAGAAGAAGAAGAAGAAGAAGAAGAAGAAGAAGAAGAAGAAGAAGAAGAAGAAGAAGGAGGAGGAGGAGGAGGAGGAGAGAAGGAGGAAGAGGATGCGATCCGAAAATAGAAATATATATGTCTAAACAAATAAGTAAGAACCTATAAACAAAAATCCAAAAGAGTTAAGGAGTTTGGAAGAAAATTAATGGTCGAAAGAACGGAAATGAAAGAAAAAATATTCCGAAATGAAAGAAAAAAAGCAGGATCCCTTCCGAAGAAGGACAACGAGGAGAAAACAAGCAAATAAGTCAAAGGAAAATAGAAGAAGAAGAAGAAAAAAGAAAATAGTTCTTGCAAGAAGGCATGAAATAAATAAAGACGACGAGAGATCCTTATGTAGCTCCAAGTGTCCAGAACAATAACAAGGGTGCTAAATTTTCCAGAAGGCATTTGCAGACTGGCATTTCGATTGCTTATGTTCAGGGGTCGGGTAGATCACAAGTAGATTGCTAATTCTTTGCGCGATCCCAAAAATAGTTGGTAACAACTCCATGTACGGTTTATGGCATTTCCTTCTATTCTTTTTTTTCTTTTTTTTTTTTTCTTCATTTTTTCCCGCCAGATGAGGACAAAAAATAACCTGGAGGAAAATCAATGGAAGGAAGGAAAGAAACATCTTTTAGGAAAAAAAATCTGAAGAAAAAAGATGATTCATTAATTCTTCAAGGACATTCATCGCCAACTTGCTCTAATGTTAACAGGGGAGAGAGTTAAGAAACATGCTGTTTGCCGGCCATAGGATATATATATATATATATATATATATATATATATTATAATATATATTATATATATATATATATATATATATATATATATATATATATATATATATATATATAAGATAATCTACTGAGTCAGACGAACCTACTGTTAGTTTCGCATAAAACTCTTCAGGGCTAAAATCTGAGTCAGATTTTAGCCCTGAAGAGCTTTATGCGAAACTAACAGTAGGTTCGTCTGACTCAGTAGATTATCTTTATTACTTGGCTCTACTTAGGTATCGAGCACTTTTTACAAATTAGCTTCTCCTAGCGGTTATATGAATATATATATATCTTATATACATATATATACATATAAATTGTTTTTTCTTTTGGCCAAATACTATACCAATAGATTATTTTTGTTGGTACGAATATCTTGGTCTTTTCTTTTTTTCAAATTTTTTTTTCTTCCTGGTTGATGTTTGGTAGTATATTTTTACAATCAAACTCTCTGCCGGGTTTTTTCTCTCCGCAAGGATCTACCAACACGCTTGGTATATTAAATTATATATATATATATATATATATATATATAATATATATAATATATATATATAAGAGAGAGTTTTATAATTTGCTTGAAGCATTGTGTATATATTGGTTAGGGGGTTGATTTAGAAGGCTATCACAATGCAGGTGTAAAGAAAAAAATAATAATACGGTAACAATGATGTTGTGTGTTAACATGTATTTAATTCTTGAATTTTCGAGATAAAATCTCTTTTTCAAAAGATCACTGGAACTGAAGCAGTCTAGTTATGGCATTTCTTTCTTTACTTAAAAGAAATGCCATAACTGCGTCAGTTCCAGTGATCCTTGAAAAAGAGATATTATCTCGAAAATTCAAGAATTAGATACAGGTTAACACACAACATCATTGTTACCGTATTATCATTTTTTCTTTACACCTGCATTGTGATAGCCTTCTAAATCAACCTCCTAACCAATATATATATATATATATATATACTGATAGATACTTTTTTGGCGCACCTTATATATATCATCATCATCATCATCATGTCGCGCAAGCAGCACGGATATCCATGACAATCTTTCGCCAACCTTCCCTATCACTCATTGCCACTGGGAGATCCTCTGTGCAGCATCCAGAATCCTCGCATAGTTTTGTCAATGTAGGTCCTTATTGGGTGTCCTACGTTAGCATGTCCATGTGTTGGCTTCCACAGGAAAACGTCGCTTATGAGCTCGTCCCCGCCGAGGTCTCCCTTTTTGGTGAATGGGAGGATGCATCCTTTCGTCCATTTGTCCATTCTATTTTGTCTATATACTGCATTGCATAGCCTTTTAGCTTCTTTAAGACTTCATTTAGTTATTCTATTGTGAAATCCCCAAGTTTGATGTATAGTTGTCTATCTACAATCTTTTGGGTATTATGTTTTATGATTTTAGGGGGGTTCCCCAATAGTTTCTGGAAATGGTCTTTCCATTTCTGGAGTCTATCTTTTTGGCTGGTTGCCTTTAGCTTTGATCTAGAGGTACTTTTCCTACCTCTAATTTCATTTACTGTCTGCCATGCTAATCGCGACTGTCTTCTACCGATTGTCTAATGTTATTTATCTGTACTTGGATGTATTCTATTTGTTGTTGTTTTTGCATGTTTCGGTTAGTCTATCTGGGCTTTCTTAAGGTTGAGTAGATTAGTGCTAGTTGGGTTCGTTTTATTATGTTAGGCTGCTTTTTTTATATTGTTTCTCTTTTCTCTAACTGCTTCTGTCTCCCAGGGAACAGAGTGTTTGGCTCTTTCTTTGGTCAGTACGCACTCAGCTGCTGCTTCTAGGTGGTTAAGACAATGTTTTCGTATTCCTCATTTGTAGTGTAGCTTTCAGTTGCCTCTTGGAGGATTTCGAATTTGTTTCTTACTGTCACAGTGTAGCGTTTGCATAAATCATTGTTGGCACGTGTCGACCAGTTGTATCGGACTGACTTACTAGTTTGTTTTTCGTATCTACGTAGGCTAAGTCGTAATTTTGATATATGTATATGTATATGTATATAGTATCCTACTATCTATTAAGTAAACTTATCAAACGTTGTAATAATTAGATTATCATACTGTGGTATATCCAAAAGTCCTACTAGCTATTAAGTAAACTTATCAAACGTTGTAATAAGTAGATTATCATACTGTGGTATATCCAAAAGTCCTAATAGCTTTTAAGCAAACTTATCAAACGTTGTAATAATTAGATTATCATACTGTGGTATATCCAAAAGTCCTAATAGCTTTTAAGCAAACTTATCAAACGCTGTAATAATTAGATTATCATACTGTGGTATATCCACAAGTTCTACTAGCTATTAAGTAAACTTATCAAACGTTGTAATAAGTAGATTATCATACTGTGGTATATCCACAAGTCATACTAGCTATTAAGCAAACTTATCAAACGTTGTAATAATTAAATTATCATACTGTGGTATATCCACAAGTCCTACTAGATATTAAGTAAACTTGTCGAATGTTGTAATAATTAGATTATCATACGGTAGTATATCCACAAATCTTACTAGCTATAAATTAGACGTATCAAACGTTGTAATAATTAGATTATCATACTATGGTCCTGCTAGTTA
>CM042146.1:95504659-95514659 GCA_023376005.1 Doryteuthis pealeii | reverse complement strand
TCTCGCAATTCGTTTTCTACTGAATAGCGAGTTTGTTCATAGCTACATTTCCCATAACGGTTACAATGTGTTGCATTGTGAACAGATAGGATAAATACCTACAGAACATGCATATTAGCTGAAATATTTGCCTACTTTAAACCGCTCACAGTTGCTCTCAGACCACTGCAATCCTGCCGTAAGCAAATACAAAAAAAACTGATGGTTAGTTCATTAGAAATGAGCAGAAGGACTCAGACTATAATATTAAGAGGACTTTATTTGAACACAATTGTTGTATACCCCTTATAAGACATCGAATATATAATGGAGAGACAGACTGACAGACAGACAGACAGACAGACTTGGTCGGCCGCCATGTTCTTCAGTCTGATTTCTCTTCAGGGCTTTCTGCTGGGGGTTGATTTCTTGGTTGATTTCTTCGGACTGTCATTTCTTGTTTTAAATTACTTAACAAACAAGATTTCTATTTTCTTCTAAAGCTTTATGTCAACAACCCAGCCCATGATTTCGCTGCGATGGAGAGTCGAGTCTCAGAGCCGATAATAACGTCCACACTTCTCGAAAATCGGGGCGCATCTGAAACTAATTCTCGCGCGTCTGTAATGGCGCGCTTTACCGGAAGGTCAAACGGAATGTCATTGTTTTTACTCATCGGCCACGGTAACCTTTCACTGAAATTCCGTTCTTCTACTATAACAAACTTTTTTCAAATGTCCTTACTACATGTACGTACATAAATCATAAGCTGCTTATGAATTATGTAACAGAATGAGTTCTGAAAATAATAGATAGTGAACTTTGAAATTTCCCATCATACGGGTAAAAATACCAAGAAAATTTGGTACAGCCATGGGAGGGGAGTTTGCTAGGCAAAGAGTTAAGTAGTCAGTCATTTAGATATTGAACAGGCTCAACGCTGCTTAACTTGGTCTATTGGGAAGCGGTGCTTTCAGCGTGAGTAGCACATATTTTGAATATCGTACTCTCTTATTTAACAGGTATCTAATTTAGTTACATACTAAGCACAATAACATAAGTATGGGTCACCCGGTGATAATCAAACTCACTATCTGATAATCTAGCTTGCTAACCCTTACACCACTTGAGGTCACTTGTTATTTACTAAGCCATTGCTTCGATAGGGTACGTGATCTAACAGGAACCAGTGCTTTCAGTGCAAGTATTGAAATTGTAGTTATTAAGTGTTGATAGGATATGGCACACAGGCCTCAATTGCTTACAGCCCCTGCTGTTGGCTTAAGCAGTCACCTATCTACGAAAGTGAATAAAAAGTAATGCCATTTTGTTTAGAACAGGTATAATTACCAACACAGGAACATGTATCATACATCAAAATGAAGCTGGTCCTCTGTGACTCATATCCCTACTTCTCCACATAGGGAAGTCAAAAAGTAATGCCATTTTGTTTAGGACAGGTATAATTACCAACACAGGAACATATATCATACATTAAAATGAAGCTGGTCCTCTGTGGATCACATCCCTGCTTCACATAGGATTGTCAAAAAGTAATGCCATTTCGTTTAGGACAAGTATAATTACCAACACAGGAACATATATCATACATTAAAATGAAGCTGGTCCTCTGTGGATCACATCCCTGCTTCACATAGTGTTGTCAAAAAGTAATGCTATTTCGTTTAGGACTGGTATAATTACCAACACAGGAACATGTATCATACATTATAATGAAGCTGGTCCTCTGTGTATCAAATTCTCACTTCTCCATATAGTCACCGTTTCTCTCAATAGCAATTTTTCACACGTCCGTCACATGAAATAGAGATTTGAGAGGCAAACATTATTCCAGTGACGACGATAAGGTGAAATCTGTAGTGATGAAGTAGCTCAAAGAACAGTCACCATAATTTTACAGGGCAGGAATACATGCTCTCATTCGAAGGTGGAAACAAACATAGAAATAAACAGATAGACAGAAATTTAGTTTTATATGTACTGATGTTTTTCTTAGATATGACATATACGTCTCAAACTGTTTAAAGTACCTGCTTTTAGCGTAACTCTTTAAATTCTCACAGTGCTCAATACACAAAAATGCACAGCAATATCGCACTATATCTATTAATAATGGAGATTCGGTCTCCATTTGTCTGTAACTGAAACTACGCCATTGCTTACATCACCATACCCAAAATCGTCAATACATAGAATAAAAACCAATAAATATTTGTATCCTTTCCATTGTATTAATGACAATTTAAATTAATAAACTATATAAACTACGAAATTGATTAAAAAATTGTATTACTTTAAATGGAAAAAAATGTGAAATATATAATTAAGTTTTAAAATTATTTTTTACTCTCGCACTTTTTTTCAGAAACAAGAAATTAACTAAAATGTCTACATATACCTACGATTTTGCGTAAAATATATGTCTAAAATATTCAAAATAATTATTTAATTAAGAAGTAATAGTTGAGCGCAACATTTTATTTGAGGGGACAGAACTAAGTTTCAATTTCAAATTATTTTATTTTATTTTTTTTACACCTTTAATAAATTTGATGATTTTACTTACTTATGCTACAAACCCTCTGACATTGAAATTTCGACTCCCACTTCATCAGGCAATATCTTTCAAAAATTAGTTTTTACACCGCCCAGGGGGCTTTTTTATAGTTATTATTATAAAAATGTAGAACAGGTTAATAAATCAGAACTCAGTGGATTTCTAGTTTTAATATTAACCAACCGAAATAAATAGATTGCTTTCATCGCATACGGTTGGCTTAAGTCAATGGTTCCCAACTTTTTTCTATGGACCCCTTTTAATCCTATTTTACTTTACAGTTAAATCCATTTTGCTTGCCTGACTCCCAAAAATGTTATATGGTCCCCGAGGGTCCACATGGACCGCGGTTGAGAACCACGGTTGGACCGCGGTTGAGAACTACGTATTCAATGATTAGCGTGGTTTATATTTCAATTCCTTTTTTTTAAATATCTCCCTCTTTTTAAAATTTCAAATGAGGATCGCTATTTAATAGAACTGTGCTTTCTATCCGGTCTTATTATTCTATCTTCCTAGTTGCCATTGAATAATTTGCCTATCTGGCTTATGTGTCGCACGAGTGACAACTGCGTTTGCAGTTGCATGACGATGAGAATCGGAAAGAGGCGGCAGGAAACATTGTGCCGAAAGACGATGAGGACCACACATCCTCTGATTTCCCTGGTGAGGGCAAGGCACGGCAAAACTCAGATGTAATCTGCCAATCGATATGGAGATTGAAAAATGAAGAACCGTCGGGTGGTGGGGATGAGGTGGTGGGGATGATGGGCTGTGGACGAGGGTGAGATAAAGCGAGGTATGAACGACAGGTGAAAAAAGAAGAAAAAGAAACGAAAAGAAAAATATGGAGAAATGAAATAAAAACAAACAAACAAACAAGCAAATAAACAACAAACAAACAAAAAAATGAATGGGTGAGTGACGAGGGTTGGCAGGATTTTAATACTATTTATTCCCGGGTAACACGCTCCGGCATGTCTTTTATTTTCAGCTCTAGATGTTTTCACGCTTTTCAATGCACGCAATATCGCCCCCCAACCACAGCCTCATCCCCTTCCCCCCCCTCTCTCTCTCTCTCTCTCTCCACACACACACACACACACAGAAACACACACACACACAAACTAAAGCATACACACACAAACTGTCTTTTTACATACATACACACACACAGTGGCACAAAAATACACACAAATAACTATAATAACTATAAAATTCAGCATAGAAGAATATATATATATATAATATATATATATATATATATATATATATAATTCCATATCATAGATACATAGGTATACCTTATGATAAACATTCAAATTTCTTGCCACATCGAAAAGCAAACACTCAAACACACATACACGGTACACACACACACACACACACACACACATATATATATATATATATATATATATATATATAGTTATCCACAGACACCGTGATTCGACGTTTCACATCTCATCAGTCTGGCTAGACACAGCAAATAACTCCGAACAGGAGCGAAACCCGTCTGACTTTACGTCTATCCGTCCGTTAACCTCTAGGCCATCGCCAGTTACTGTTAAGGAGCGGTGTTTTAACTGTTTTAAATACATACATCTGTGTATATACTTTACTATCACCAGAGAGATCAAATATGTAAACAGAAGATTATTGCGTTATGCTGGCGGTGAAAGTTTATTAAAGTTGCTTCTAAAGAGCTCTACCGGGTTACGGAGCATATAATAAGTTATCTACAGACACCGTGTTTCGATGTTTCACGTCTCATCAGTGTGGCTCGACACAGCAAGAGAAAATTGAATTTCTTGCACAATTCCCAGTGGATCACTTTTCCCACTCAGTCGTGCCTAGTCTTGTACTCTCTTTTTGCTAGTTTGCTACATTTGCTTATTATTATTATTATTATTATTATTATTATTATTATTATTATTATTCACTCGTTTTGAGTTTTCACATCAGTGTTAGCTGATGGTCTTTCACTGGAATCTGAGTGACAGCACGTCTCCTCAGGTCTCCAGGACTCTTCTGAGTATTCTGGCAGATTGCAGCAGTGCAGTATTCTGGATGGTCTCAATCTTTCCTCTGATTTCCAGATTTTCCAATCCTTTTTCCAATCCTTTTGGGACCGTTCCAAGTGCACTTTTTAACTCAAACGCTAAATCATATTAGCTATTTGGTCGGAAGATCGCATAGCTGAGAAACTGCCAGTAATGAAGGGCCCTTGATTCCATGTCTACACTAACTGCACTTATATATATATATATATATATATATATATATATATATATATATATATATTACAGGGTAGGAAGACGTTCATGATGACGTCATATCTGTTACAAGCTATGTAACACCGATGGAAGAAGCGAGTGGATCATAAGGAGGGCTATATTGAAATTAAACCACTTTTGATCACATTCCATGAGAGTACATTGATCAACCTATAAATATTTCTGCCCACTCTTATATATTATATATATATATATATATATATATATATATATATATCAACAGACACCGTGTTTTGGCGTTTCACGCCTCTTCAGTGTGGCTAGACACAACAACTACCTATGGATCGAAATCCGACTGACTTTTTGTCTGCCCGACTTCTTAACCTCGAGGCCATTTGGCAGCTGCCGTAACGGGGTGGTGTTAAAACTATTACATACATACCTTTGTTTTATATATTTTACGATAATCAGAGAGATCCAGTCTTTTTACAGACGATCATTGCTTTATATATGCTGGCAGTGAATGTTAATTTAAGTCACCCCTAAACAGCTCTACCGAGTTTGGGAGCATATAATAATAAGTCATCCACAGACATCGTGTTTCGGTGTTTGATGCTTCTTCAGTGTGGCAAGACACAACAACTACCTATGGCCAGATTCGAAATCCGACTGACTTTATAATAATAAGTCATCCACAGACACCGTATTCTGACGAGAACACCAAGCAGTACAGCATGCCGTTTTGAACTTTCGGGAGGATCTATTTGTTTCTGGTGCTGCTTTACTCACAGACTGTGCCCAACTGATACTCGTTTACTGTACAGTAGACAAAACCTGAAACAAACAAAGAGCATGCGCGAAATTAATAATTTAAGAGTGTTGAAATGTGCTCTTTACGTCTTATACGTTAATACGCGTGGAACATTTATTTGAAAATACTTGTGTTGGAAGACAAAATCGAATTGTCTTTCTTTGATACATTGAAGGAGGGAATTTTCAATAACAGATGTCCAATTTGGTCACGTGACGAGGTGAACCCTAGGGTCTCCCTCTTTTATCAACACGACGCTGGAAGCGACAAACTTGGCCTTTTCGCTTCGGTCGCAGCTACGCACATGGTGCCTGTTTTTTGTTCCTAGACCTCCTGAAAACTAGCAAGTAGTTTCTACCCCTCTGTTGTTTAAGCTTTCCTCGTGTTCCTTGTAACACCTAGTGTCTGTTTTATAGTTTGGAACGGAAACTGTGTTCCCTATTTGTATGTTGTGCAATTAAATCTAGATCTTAATACTCGCGTTTCTTAACTGTACAACCGTTATACTCTTGCAACACCCAGTGGTTAAAAATGAGACCTTCCAATGCGTCCGAGATAAAAATGTGATTATCTGTATTGCTTATCCGCCATTTTTTTAATTTCTTATGAGTGTCTTCACTTCAGCTAAATAATGGATAATTCCGTTTTTATTGTAAAGAAATAAAGGGAATAAAAAGGATATGCTACAGAGAAACTATATAATAATAAAGAAAGAATGAGAGAAAGAATGAAAGAGAGTAGGAGAAAGATAGAGAGAGGCTGAGCGCGCGGAAGCAATAATATTAATCTATTTCAATCGAACATATTGAAAACTTGAAAAGAAGGAAAGAAAAAAGAATAAGAGAAATTTAAATCAAAATTCGTGCGCCTAGGAACAACAGGGTTCCTGGTTCGATACCGGCTCTCGCCAACTTAGCATATGAGTAGCAGCACAGGGATCTGTCCGGTAAAGTAAAGAGCCGATGGTATGTTTGCTGCTCCACCTCAGATGCAAAAATAATCTCCTTGGTCTAGCGCCAGAGAAAAGGAGATAGACTCCCTCGCTGACTGGCTGATAACGACTTTAGGTGACCCGGACGACTTTACTTACTTACGTATTGAACTATTTCGAAATAGCTCTTATGTAAGCATATCAAACTCTTTAATAATTGGATTATCATACTGTGGTATATCCACAGGTCTTATAAGTATCGGATTAATTGACTCGTTTTTTCCCTACCGAATATTTTGTCTGAGTTAACCCTGTTTTTGATAATCTAATACATTATACGAGTGCGAATGTTATCTACGAATTACCACCCTGTTAATTCTTATACTTGATTTACTTGTAAAACATTTAATTGATGTTATTTGATTCAAACCGAGACAAATCTTGGAATATGATTTTCGTTTCTGTGTTATATATATATATATATATATATATATATATAATATATATATATATATATATATATATATATATATATACGTGTCAGTATAATAAAATAAAATAAATCCTATTTTATCCATTCAACATTTTCTTTCCTTTATTTTTCATTGCAACATACCGTCGGATTCGCTTCCATTTTCAAATTATATATATATATATATATATATATATATATATATATATATATATATATATATATATATATATATATATATACTTGGGGAGGGTCGATAAACCATTGATGGGAAATGTTTTATTCCTTTTGCTTATATTTCTTTCTGCCAATCTTATTTACTAGACATGATCGATGGATAAGAAACGGGTCAGTTGCAGCGTAATCTAACACTGTTATCCCAGTGACCTATATAAAAATCCAACTTATCCAACGAAATATCGATCGGGAAAAAAGATTTTCGAACTTTGAAAAGTGAATTTTGCTTCGATGTATATATTCTTGCGAAGAAATAATTGATTGATTGAATATTTTTAACGTCATGAAGATTGTGTGTTTGTCTGTCTGTAATCGAAACTATATTACAACTCAAGTCACAATTCCCTTAGTTATTTACGTCAAATTATCTATGATTTTTATTTTTATCTAAACCTCAATTATTATTAAAATTGTTTTACATTATTAATACTGTTGGCCTGATCTACATACTAGATATTTACCACGTACCTCACGTGTACGGGTTAGGCACAAGACCCTATTAATGTGGGATTACGCACGAACCGAAGCTCATGGGTGGCGGGTGCAAAAAATGCGTTGATCCCATCGGCATTCCTTCTCAAGGGAGCGCCTCAGGCACTGGGCAATAAACACAGCTCGGTCCCTTTAAATCAAGGGGTAGATGTTGCCTAGGATCAACGCTATTAGCTTGTAAGATCTAGGGCCGAAACCACCGGATACCAGGCGTTGGCCGGATCTACATACTAATAACATGCAAGTGTATTTATATAGGCAACAAAATAGCGGTTTACAGTGTGAACAGGAAGCCTAATTTGCATATTGATATTAAAAATTTAATTTTAATAGACATGTGCTTTTTATTATTGATTTCTAATTGTTTGGTTTTATCTTAATGAATATGAACAAAAATAAATCTTAAACGAAATCCATTAACAAGAAGAAATAACTGTAATTTTATTCTTTACTTCCTATTTTAACTAAATAGTTAGATTCGGAAAATTTAGCAATGAAAGACGAGATGATGGAAGAGTAAGTTTCAGTTGTTCTAGTTTTCGATTATACCCCCTGTTTCAAATCTTTTTATCTGCATTCTTCTTTAGTTTCATTAGCCTTTCTAATTTGATATAGTATTTTAGTATATTAAAACTTAAATAGTATTTTAGTATATTAAAACTTAAATACTTGCAACCGGAGCAAGCATATATTTGCTAGTAGCATACATTTCTAATGTTATAACTGTATCTTTATCACAGTAGAAAAAAATCGGCAGATTGGCCTATTATGGGAATCAGGCGAAGGAGAGATTTTGCTGAGGTGGTGCCTCACACCTACCGTCAGCTTGTTAGCGCACATATTACCAAATCTGGGTTTCTTATGCGATGGGTTGGCGAAGACCGGCACCGAACCCGGAAACATACATTTCCTAGTCAGATGCTTAATCGACAGAGCTAAACAGGCCTTTTTTTCTATATCTAAAAAGACTTAATGGTAATTCATCCTTCTTGGTGTAAAATATGTTTATGTTAAAATATAAACAAATATTAAAGCTATACGTGTATAATTATGAAATAATATTTGAATATGATGCCTAATCTGAATATGAGTATGGACAAATATTCATAAATATTCAATTTCCTTTGTACCATATTGACCGAATAATAATATGCTTTATACACATCATAACCAGCTGACGAAATTATATTGTTTTATCTTCGTGGGACGAACTCAGAAATTCACGGTTCGCTCCAAGACTCTTGGGATCCTGGGCCGATTCTCCGGTTAAATTGCCTTCTTATAGTGTACATAGATCAAATTTCCACCACCAGTTACTGTATAGGATCAGTTCAATATGGCGGAATGCATAGGTAGTATATAAATAAAGAGTCCGCACACTTTCATATTGCTTGAATTTCAAGAGTCATTTAAATTTCAAATATCAGCGTAAAATGAATAAAACACATGAACAGAAAAATTATTTACTAAAAAGAAAATAAGATACGCATGTCAGCTCAAATTTTATGGGAATTTTCGTTCAAAATGTAAGCCTCTGAAATTAGTAGACCAATTCATATATCTCAGTAGCAATATCGAAACTACTGGAAATGATGTCAACATACGCGTACGTAAAGTAAAGACCTGCTATTGACAGGTTAACGACTTTGTTTGAAATTTGATCTCTCTGATAAAATAAAACGGGAAATCATCCAAGCTGTAGCAGTGTCAGTTGGACATAAATGAAACACCTGGGGAAAAAGCTAAATAGAAGCTACATACGGAAGATGCGTATTGTTTTGATTATTGGTTGGTTGGTTTTTACGGCATGTCAAATCCATTAGGTCATTTTATGCCGAAGACTTTTCATTTTATTTATTAGTGATGGTAATCAATTTTTTTTTTAACTCAATTTAAAAAAAACTTTTTTTCGAACTCATTTTGTTTTATGTAACCCATAGGTCGGACCTTAACAGGTACTACCACTCCGGGTTATTTTATGCCGAATGATTTTTATTTTATTTATTCTTGATGGGTACTCAATTTTTAAAAAACTCAATTTGTGTAAAAAAAACTTTTGTTCTATGTAACCCATTGGTCGGACCTTAACACGTACTACCACTCCGGGTTATTTTTATGTCGAGGACTTTTTATTTTATTTATTCTTTATGGGTAGTCAATCTTTTTAAAAACTCAAACATTTTTGAGTTCATTTTGTTCAATTTAACCCATAGATGGGACCCCACCAGGTACTACCACTTCGGGTTAGTGTGGACCTGGGAAT
>CM042146.1:95472159-95499659 GCA_023376005.1 Doryteuthis pealeii | reverse complement strand
TTAGCGCTAAGTGAAAATGCAGTTACCGCGTCCAGGATTTGAACTCGTGGCGTAAAAACTACTATATATGAACTGCAAACCGGTTTTCACTGCCCATATTCTCTAGTAGCCTTCATTTAGGGACAGTTATGGAAGTCAGAGCTCACCGATAAGTTGAAGCGGCAATTCTTCCAGGTTATAGTGGTATCATTACTATTGTATGGCTGCACCACTTGGACCCTGATGGGGCGCCTGGATAATAGACTGGATGGGAGCTGCACAAGTCTGCTGCGTGCGATCTTAAACAAATCATGGAAGCAACATATCACAAGAAAGCAGCTATACGGCCACATGGTCCCTGTTACACAAACCATCCGAGTAAGACGAATGGGGCATTGCTGGAGAAGTAAGGATAAACTCATAAGCGACGTCCTTCTGTGGAAACCATCACATGGACATCCTAGTACGGACCGTCTCGCAAAGTCCTACATAGACCAGTTCTGTATGGATACTGCATGCTGTGCGGAGGACCTTCTGAAGTCGATGAATGATAGGGATGGTTGGCGAGAGATTGTCATGGACATCCGCGCTGCTGGCGTGATATGATGATGATGAAAGCACATAGTCTGAAGATTGTGGAAATCGTTAAAAGAGCAATCATCATGCAGTATGGACTGTTGTGCTGAACTGTTAATGTTTCCAATTGTAGTTGGTGCCCTTGGATCGGTTACTAAATGCCTTGAAGGAGACTGGGTAAACTTGAAAACAGAGAGGACTAGATATCATCCAAACAAAACACAGCTAGAATACTTAGATGAGTCTTAGAAATCGAAGGAGACTTGCTGTTATTCATACTTTAGTGAAAGACCACCTGTAAAAATTTTGTGAAAACTCGCCAGGAGAAAACGAAAAAAAAAACAGAGAAAAAAAAAACAAGATAAAAATTATTATTATTATTATTATTATTATTATTATTATTTGTGTTTTTCACACCAGCTTTAGCTGATGGTATTTCACTGGAGTCTGAGTGTTAATAAGTCTCTTCGGGTCTCCAGGACTCCTCTGAGTATTCTAGCCGATTGCAGCAGCGCAGTAGTCTGGGTGGTCTCAATTCTTCCTCTGATTTCCAGATCCTCCAGTCTTTTTTTCCAAGTTTATTGGTACCGTTCCATGTGCACCAACTACAATTGGTATCACTTTGACCCTCATATTCCATAGCTTTTTCAATTCTCTGGCAAGGTCCAGGTATTCATCCATCTTTTCGTTTTCCTTCAACTTCACCCTGTTATCTGCTTAAACCGCAAAGTCCACCAATTGACACGTTCTCTTTTTCTTGTTTTTTGTTTTTTTTGATAAACACTAGGTCTTGTTGTTGTTGTTGTTGTTTGTTTTCGATTTCATAATGCTCTTATAAATATATGATGGCTCATACCATTCATGAAGATAACGTCTTATGAACACACCAGTAACTTTCTCGTTGCTCGTGCTAATAGCAACAATGATATTGTGTATATAATTCTGTGTCACCTTTAGATCTCCAATTCCTTGTGTCGTGTGGCAAGGGCATTGGGATCATTCCAAGTGTTCCAGCATTGATATCTCCAATTACAATCTTTTCTTATTCTAATAATAAACCCACTTCCTTAGCAGGATAACTCTTTATATTTAGTCGCAAACAGTTAGATTAATGTTTCTGTTTTTCTTTTGAATTTCTGACATATTTCAAATCGACTCTTATTAGAAGAGAATCCTTTTCACAATTGAAAAAAGTGATTCAATTCCAGGAAGCTTTCAATACATTTAATTTAAATTGAACCAATCTAACGAGCAGTTTTTGTAGCTTTTGAAATATATGAAATGGATGCTCACATTTAAGATATTAGCCATTAGCTAGATGAAATTGTACAAGAATGTTACCCGTTATATTAAAAGTTATTTCCCCTTTGTTCAAATAAAATGTTACAGTTTTTATTCACCGATGAACCTGTATTTCTGAAAACTTCAACACATAACAGTATAGATTTCTATACGGAACAGCATCATACATACGTAACATAAAATGAGCCCGAAACGCTCTCTGATTAGCAATTACGGATTCACATGTCGTAAGAAACGTTTCAGCAGCAAAAATAGGGTGTATATGTAAAAGCTGTCGTGTAGCAAGAAGATAGGGACAATTCCAAGTGTTCCAGCATTGATAGTAACAATTGCCACTTCCGTCGGTTTAGCGCAGTCTGTAGAGCGTTCGACTAAAAACTTCAAAGTTCCAGGTTCGATACCGGCCCTTGCTAACACAGCGTATGAGTAGCACAGAGATATGTGAGGTAAAGTTAGAAGCTTATAGTAGGTATGGCGTTCCACCTCAGACGCCAAAACAATCTCTTAGATCTAGTGCTAGTGAAAAGGGGATAGACTCTTTCGCTGCTTGGCTGATACAGACTTTAGCCCACGCCGACGACTTTATTTACATTTTCTAATAATAAACCAAATTCCTGAGGAAGATGATGATTATTTTACATTTTTACGACAGCAGCATTTATTCATCATCTCTTAAAATGATGGTTCTGTTTTTTTCCCTTGCATTTCTGTTATAATAAAAAAAATCTGCTCTACACCGCATTCATAGACCTAACGAAGGCATTCGACCTGGCCAGCCGGAGTGTTCACAGCCATTGCACAAGAGATTGCCATAAAAAAAATTGGACTGTTCAGCCACTCACGCATTTGCGAAAAAAAAGTGGACACTACACAATCGTCTCTAGTAGACGGAAGGATGCCCACACAACACACTTGTTAGTAGAAAACCTTGTTCAAAATACAAAAACAATTAAATTTAATGATGGTTTAAATAGAATTTAATGAGCATTTTGTTGGAACAATCGCTTTGGCAATATTTAAAATGGATGCATATATTCAAGATATTTGACACCATTAGGGTTGTACGGTATACCGACATTTTACCCATGATGCAGGACTTTTTTTAATTGCACTGAAGGGATGCAATGCTGGTTGGTTGGTTGGATTTTCCGTCTTGTCAAATTTTATACTGTGTGCGTTTTTGTTTTATTCATTAGGAATTCAATATTTTGACTCATTTTGTAATCTACTTAACCCATAAAATAAACCCCAACATGTACTACATTTTTGTTAACGCATTTTCTTCTATTTAACCCATAGATGGGATCCTAACAGGTATTCCCACTCCAGGTCAGGGCAGACCTGAAGTTATGGCAATGAAGGGGTACTTTACACTCCCCAGAGCGCGAGAACTGGAACCTTACCAATAGTTCCAGTTTAACGTCATACCCAGTACACGAAGGATACACGAGAAAGTCAATACGATATACAACTTGACCGCAAGTTTTGCCAGTTTCAGTTTCATCACATCATCATAGCTGATTACACTGACACATTGAGGCGTGCTAAGTGTAACGGTTATCGCCCCAAGAATTTGAATCTATTTGCGTTTCACTTCGCGCTAATGTCATCGGGAAATGCATTGATAAAACCCTTCTACCTTTTCAGTTTTAATACCAAGCCTCACCTACTCGGTTCAGAAACAACTTTTTTTTTTCGAGAATTTGACTACCGAAAATAGTTAGCAATTTCCTTTCTTTCAACTAACTAACCTTTTTTTCTTTCTTGGAGTTGAAATATGTTTAATGCATTTAAAAAAACAAAAGAAACACTTTGTAATCTGTTCTTGTTTTTTTTTGTTGTTGTTGTTTTTTTGTTGTTTTTTGTTTTTTGCAGTGCCGCATGTTGTTTTTGAATACTAGAGTATTTCTTTCTCAGCAAAATCTTATCAGACACTTTAGAACATAGTTTTCCCCGTTTTCATTACCGTCTACTTCACAGGTGGAGTAAACCACGCAACAAATATTTTATGCCTTGCATAATCTTCCATTGGATGCTCCAAAGAGATTTATCATAATTGAAAATTCTTCCAGGCTGTGATTATATCAGTACTGCTGTATGGCTGCACCACTTGGACCCTAACGAAGCGCCTTGAGAATAAGCTAGATGGGAGCTGCACAAGAATGCTGCGTGCAGTCTTGAATAAATCGTGGAAACAGCACCCCTATTTACTTATGTACTTATGGTACAAACTCTTTGGCATTGCATTTTTAACTCCCCCTCATCTCAGGCAATATCTTTTGAAAATTAATTTTTACACCACCCGGAGCGTGTTGTTTTTTTTTTGTTTTTTTGTTTTTTTTTTTTGCTAGTATACTTAAGTTACTTGCCGAGCCAACAGTACAGAAATTAACTATTAAATGGTCTACGTAATACATTTGTTGGAATATATTTTGCATATAAGGTGTGCTGTGGATCACAACTTAAATTTATACACTCTTCGAGGTTGCGTGGACTGAATAGGCCAATCAACACGCTCGAACACGTGATTGGTTAACAATTTAAAGGTCTTGATTGACAGGCATTCAATTACTCGTGTTTAACACTGACAAACACAACGATTATAGGATTCTATTCAACACAGATCAAACTTAATGCCACAAGGGATCTCCGCTGTAAAGTGCTCTCACATGCAGCCTAAAAATGGTCACAGGAATCGTAACATATATTTTATAGCATATATATCATTGTACATTTACAATTATGATCATGCTTACCGTGTATATACATACGCACATGTGTGTAGTTTGTTGGGCAATATGTATGTCGAGATATTTAGAAAGATAGATGTGTTTTATATGAGCAAAAACAAGCAAAAGACGATAGAGACGAGTATTAGGCAGATGATCTTGTGATTCTATCAATTACACCTGCCCAAGTCGATTTATGCCCTAAAGAAGACAGCAAGTAACATTCGCCTTTATGTGAACTCAAATAAAATAGAGTTTGTGTATGTTAAACAAGTTGGAGACACCTTCACACTGAATGGTTTGGTTTTATTAATTTTGTTTTACGACATATCAACCTCAGTTGATTATTTAATGCTGAAAAATTTTGAAATAAATTCATTCTTAATGGATACACAATTTTTATAAACACATTTTTCTATTTAACGCGTAGATGGGACCCTAACAGGCACTACCACTCCTGGATGAAGTGGACCTGGGAGCAATGGTGATCAAGGGGTGTTCCACATTCCCCAAACCATCAGAACTGGAACCTCACCATCAGATAGAGTTTAACGTCATTCCCAGGACATAAAGACCTTCAGCCACCACCTTCTCTTCTATTTCCACCTCCCCTCTACTATTTTCACCTACCTTCTACTATTTCCACCTCCCCTCTTCTATTTCTACCTCCCTCTACTATTTCCACCTCCCTCTACTATTTATACTCTACTATTTCCACCTACCTCCCTCTACTATTTCCACCTCCACCTCCCTCTTCTATTTCTACCGCCCTCTACTATTTCCATCTCCCCTCTACTATTTCCATCTCCCTTCTACTATTTCCACCTCCCCTCTACTATTTCCATCTGCCCTCTTCTATTCTACTCCCCTCTACTATTTCCTCCCTTCTACTATTTCCACCTCCCTTCTACTATTCCACCTCCCCTCTACTATTTCCATCTGCCCTCTTCTATTTCCATCTCCTCTTCTATTTCTACCTCCTCTACTATTTCCATCTCCCCTCTTCTATTTTACCTCCCCTCTACTATTTCCTCTATTCTACCCCCTCTACTATTTCCACCTCCCCTCTATTTCACCTCCCTCTACTATTTCTCCTCTCTACTATTTCCACCTCCTCTCTACTATTTCCACCCCCTCTACTATTTCCACCTCCTCTCTACTTTTCCACCACCCCTCTACTATTTCTACCTCTTCTCTGCTATTTCCACCTCCCCTCTTCTATTTCTACCTCCCCTCTACTATTTCCACCTCCCCTCTACTATTTCCACCTCCCCTCTAATATTTTCATCTCCCCTCAACGATTTCCACATCCCCTCTACTATTTCTACCTCCCCTCTACTATTTCCCGCTCTTCTATTTCCCTTTTGAAACCAGTGTTCGTCTCTTATCGGTTCCCTATTCCGTACATCATTTCTAGCAGCCTAATAGGTTTTATTCTTTTTTACGTTTTCTTAAACAGTAAACCTGATTGATATTTCTTATCTTAGTCTGAAATGGTTTTCTACTTTTTACTCGTTCGGTTTCTCTTTACCTTCACGGACATCTTTATTTTTTATTTTCAATTTTTTTCTCCTTTTTATCACTCCTCCTCTTCCTTGTTTTTACAAGCTAGCTGCCATCTTTTAAAAGCCGCAACAGCAAAACACGCGAGAGTCTAAATATTCCATGGCGTCGTCGTCTTAAATTGAACGTCGTGAAGAGAAGATACTTCGCTGAAAAATTGTTTGCGAAGAAACTGATAAATTATGTACGGTTTCTTGCTTCAAATAAATTCCCTTATGTATACAATCGATTCTTAAGAAAACGTGGGGGGGGATTTAGCTATTAGATTATTTGTTATGAATTTACTTACATGCTGCTTAAATTAGTGTATCTTAGAATATAACATTTACTGGAATATGACAAAGGATTTTCCTTTTGAAGGAATATATACACGTACACAAAAACAAGCGAACACGAATATATATATATAATATATATATATATATAATATATATATATATATATTCCTTCAAAAGGAATATGTATATATATATATATATATATACATACATATATATATATATATATATATATATATATATATATATATATAAGTTAAAAGAAAGGAAATGAATCCGACGGTATGAGTATAGATAAAAGTATATGAAAACACCGCAAAATGCCGTTAAAGCGAAAACATTTTATAACATATTCATAGCTGATATTGAACAATATTTCGATTTTATGAAAATCATCCTCAGAGCTTGTTTATACTCCGTGTTGTTAAGAGCGGAGACAAAAGTCATATCAGTTCAAAACAAGCTTTGAAGATGATTTTCATAAAATCGAAATATTGTTCTATATTAGCTATGTTATAAATTGTTTACACTTTAACAGCATTTTGTGGTGTTTTCATATCCTTTTATCTATACTCATACATATATATATATATACATATATATACATATATATATACATATATACATATATATATACATATATATATACACACATATATATATATATAGAGAGAGAAAGAGAGAGATATACATATATATACATATATGTGTGTGTTGAGTATATGTATGTATGTGTGTGTGTGAGTGTATATGGATAATATCAGATATTTCCGTGATAGAATGTAACCAAAATAGAGAACTTCAACGTAGTGTACATTTAGATAGATTTCACATGGCAATAGCATAATCTTTACAGATCATTGCCGTCCCTCACAATCCCACAACTCCACCACCAGAACCCTTCCTTGCATGAGCCCTCAAATGACTCATCAAACCTGCTGCAGATCTACAAAGTTTGACGCAAATATGACATTGAAAAGACTTCTTCCCCGTTGAATGAGATGATTCAGATGAATCGGATGAGTCAGATGATAAAATTTGATGCTTATGCACCACCATATGTCTCTTAAGACCAGAAGCCGACTTACAGACCTTGCCACATATAGCACAAGACACATTATTTACTCCTGGAATCTGCATGGATTGACCCAGGTGAGATTTCCTATGATTGACATAGCCAGCCCTCGAAAGCAAAACTCGACCACATGTCAGACACTTCCAACCCTCCATGTTCTCTCCAATATGACAGGTGTAACCCTTTCGAAGTTGACGCTTTAGGTTTTCATGCACGATTCTTTCACTCTCATAACTGGTACAGCCATCATCCACATGAACTCTCCAGTCAGTTCTCTTTAGTGCCAGCTTTTCCCAGTTGTCAGGACTTATTTTTATTTTTACAAGGTTGTTTTTTAAGCAATCCTTATACCTCTTCTTAGGCTTATGCTGCGGCCTTTTGCCATCACGCAGCTGACCGTAAAAAAGTTGCTTTGGCAATCTAGCATCACCCATACGCACAACATGACCTGCCCAACGCATTTGAGCCGTTATGATAAGAGTTTCAATGCTTGAGCATCCTGTCCTTGCAAGGACTTCTGTGTTAGGCGTTTCGGAATTCCACTTGATGTCTAGAATACGTCTCAAACATTTCTGATGAAAGTGTTCAAGAATTTTCAGATGTCTTCTAAACAATGTCCATGTCTCCGAGGAGTACAATAAAACACTCAACACGCAGGACCTATAAACATTCAATTTTTGTTTTATGGGTAATGCCGGTACTAGACCATAACCGTTTTTTCGAGCGTTCCATAGGCCACAGATGCCTTCTGGATGCGCTGGTGAATCTCAGCATCCAAAGATCCATCACAAGTTAGTGTACTTCCTAAGTATGTAAAAGACTCAACAACATCCAGACAAGTACCATGAATGGCTATTGTTGGTTTGATATATGGTTCACCCTTTACGGGGGTGAACATTACCTTTGTCTTTGTCAAGCTTATTTTTAATCCAAAAGCAGAGCACGAGGCAGCAAAAAGGTTCACAATATCTTGAACATCCTCCTCAGTGTGAGCCAGAAAGTCAACATCATCGGCGTAAAGGAACTCTCTGATAAGTGCATAGGATGTCTTAGACTTGAAGTTAAATCTTCTCAAGTCAAAAACTCTTCCTGTGGTTCTAAATTCCAAGAGGACGCCTTTCTCACAATGTTGGAATGCATGAGATAATATCACAGAAAAGATATTGAGAATAGTGTTGGGGCCAAGACATCTCCCTGCTTAACCCCGTTATCTATTGGTATTTCATCCGACAATCTACCACTCATGACAATTTTAGCTTTCATACCATTGTGCAACCGCTTGAGTACACTCACAAATACCGGTGGGCACCCAACTTTACCCAACATTGTCCAAAGTGCATCCCTGTTGACTGTATCAAAAGCTTTCGTCAAATCAACAAAAACCTGATACAGGGGGACCCGTTGCTCTATACACTTCTCTTGTACTTGCCTAGCCGAAAATATCATGTCGTTTGTTCCTCTGGCCAGACCTAAAACCACTTTGTGATTCAGGAATGACTACTGGGCAAATGTAAACAAGCAATCGATTCAACAAGATTCTTGAGAGAACCTTGCTAACAGCACTCTGAAGTGTGATTCCACGGTAGTTATCGCAACTACCTTTATCTCCTTTGCCCTTATATACACACCAAAGCACCATCAATCCATTCATTTGCTAGAGGAGAACCGTTCCAACATTGAGTTAAGAGATCAAACAGAGCAAGATTGACATTAAAACTTTTAACCTTCAACAGTTCCACTGGAAGCCCATCCAAACCCGGCGCCCTACCAGAATTAATTTGTTTGATAGCCATTTCAAATTCTGTAAAAGTTGGTAAATGGTCCATCTCATATTTGGTCTCCTGTTGAGGAAGACTCTGCAGAACATCAGCACTGACTACTGAAGAGTTATTAAATAAATCCGTGAAGTGTTGTTGCCATCGTTGAAGGATTTTTCGGGTTCCTTAATCAAGGTGATGCTGTCCTTTGACCTTAGAGGAGCAATGGAAGAAGTTAATGGACCGAAAACTGTACGCATGAGGCTATAGAACAGCTTTAGGTCCTTTTTATTAAAGGCCTTCTGAATTTCAGAGGAGATTTTAGACCACCACTCATTTTTCATCCTCCTAATTTCACGCTGTAATAGCTGCTTGAACTGAATATATTTTCTTCAGAGTAGACGGTTTGAGAGATGACTTACTATGAAGTGTACTTATAAAATAACTTCTTTTTTGTTTCAATTAGCTGACTTATGGCAACTACATTGTCATCAAACCAGTCTCGATGTTTCCTAACTCTGAAGCCAAGAACAGCTGCACCAGTGGAATAAACTTGGTCTCTGAAGTTATCCCATGTTCCATTAAATTCCAGACTGTCAAGATGTTCACGCAGTCTTTCTTTCACATCCATTTGCTTGACCTTGCTCAACTCTAGGCGCCTTGGTGTTTTTAACTCCAGGCATGCGAGTCTTTTTACGAACACGGAGTTTAAATCCACCCCTCACTAGACTGTGATCTGTGTCGCACTCTGCACTACGCATAACACGCACATTGCAGACATCACCAATGTCACGGCGGCGAGTCAAGATGAAGTCAATCATATGGCCATGTTTTGATCTTGGGTGGGTCCCAGTAATTTTATGGATACGTTTTTTGCCGGAAAAGAGTATTACAAATGGTTAAATTGAGCTCAGAACAGAACTCAAGCAATTTAAGTCCATTTGAATTTACCCCACCGATACCATAACGACCAAGTGCATCCCATATTTCAAAATTCCTGCCAACACGTGCATTAAAGTCTCCCAATATAATCAGTTTATCCTCCTTTGGTGTAGAGACAATAGCATTGCGAAGGTCTTCATAAAAAGTCATGGCAGTCTCCTCACTGGCTTGAAGGGTCGGGGCATATATAGAAAATAAGGTCACGTACCGTCCATACTGCAGCTGGATACGCAGTTTCATAATGCGATCACTGATGCTAGTAGGCAACTCCAAAAACTTCACCAGTCTTTTATTCACGGCAAAAACCAACACCACCCTCGCGCCGTTCGCCCTTAGGCTTACCAACCCAAAAGAGTTTTATAGCCCGTTGATATTTCTGTCAACTGATCTTCATCTGACAATCGGGTTTCCGATAGGGCAGCAATATCAATCTGTAATCTCTGAAGTTCCTTTGTCACAAGTGCTGTTCTTCTTTCCGGGCGATCTGTAGAATTACGGTCTAACAAAGTTCTTACATTCCAGCAAGAAATGTTGAGTTTAATTCGATCAAGTTTATTATATTTCTTTTCTTCCTGCAAGAAATGAACCACCGTTAGCCGCAGGAAACTAACCAGTGTTGAGGTGACAGGCATTTTTTTTAGTGCACCTTTTCTAGCACCTTCCCAATAGTTTTGGGTGAGCAGTGCTCTCCTAAATAGGACTGCTCAGACACAAGAGTCTCCACCGGGGTTAGTCTCTGTCACGGGTAGACACAACAACGATGTTAGGATAAGACTCCTGCCGCCAATTGTAGATATGTAACTGCATGCTTCCAACTGGTCAGGTCTGCACACGTTGCCACACATCCATCGCCATGGGACTTTTTGAGAGGCTGATAGATGAAAGAAAGAAAGAAGGGAACATTTGTACATCATGATATTATAGTGGTAAACGCTTGTACAACACGAATACCACTCTCTAAATTTTCATGATTGTTGTCCAGTGACAAGCCTAAGCAAGATAACTGGCAATCATGTCAATTGCAGATGTTAAATTTAGATAGATTTCACATACATACATACACATCTATCTATCTATCTATCTATCTATCTATCTATCTAGATAGATAGATAGATAGATATGTGTGTGTGTCTAGAGATAGATATACTTATATATATTTTGCCATATTTATGAGTAAAGAAAGTTCAATCCATCAATAATACAATACACACACACACACACACACACACTAGTCTCATACAAATACACATGTACACACAAATGTATATATATATATATATATATATATATATATATATATATATATATACAGATGTGAAAATCGTATAGTCGAGAAACTGACAGTTATCAACGATCTGTGATCTGTGTCTACGCTACGCTAATTATAGTTGGAGTAATGGCGTAGTTGTGACCGTGCTGGGTTCCGACATCATAATAAGTGAGTTCGAAATCCAGCAATGCTATTTCGTTCAATTTCGGATTGATTCCTTTCAGAAAAGTATGAACATTTCACCACCCCCAGCTATTGGTTAAATATGTACCACTGCAGCTCTTAGACAAGTATGTCTCTGTCATTAAGTCACTCATAAAGGTTGATATGCCATTAAACAAAGTATAATAAAACCAACGAAACCTAACTTATATAATATATATATATATATGTATGTATATATATATATGTGTGTGTGTTTGTATGTGTGTGTGTGTGTGTGTGCGTGCGTGTGTGTGTCTGTAAATTTTTTATGGGGCCAACGGGTTGAATTAATTATTTTATATTAAGATAAATGGTTGTTTTTTTTAAATACAATTCAAACCATTTCGCGGACTTTCTTTTTTTATAATTAATACTAGCAAATATATTTACCCTCCGGGTGCAAGTATTTAAGTTTTAATGTAATAAAATATTGTATTAAATTAGAAAGGCTAATGAAACTAAATAAGAATACAGATAAAAAGATTTGAAACAGAGGGAGTATAATAAAAGATTTGAAACAGAGGGGGTATAATAAAAAATGGAACAACTGAAACTTACTCTTCCATACTCTCGTCTAATTTAAGTATTTAGTTATAAGAGGAAGTAAAGAATAAAATGACAGTTTTTTAATCTGTTAATGGATTTCATTTAAGATTCATTGAAGAGATTTTTTGCTTATATTCATTAAAATAAAACCAACATTAGAAATCAATAATACTAAGCACATATTTATTAAATTCGATTTTTTAGTATTAATATGCAAATTAGCCTTCCCGTTCACATTGTAAAGCGCTATTTTGTTGTATATATAAATATAATTGCATGTTGTCAATATGTAGACATAGTTAACAGTATTAATAATGTAAGACAATTTTATTAATAATTGAGGTTTAGATAAAAATAAAATCATGGAGAATGTGATGTCAATAACTAAGAGAATTGTGACTTGAGTAGGAATATAGTTTCGGTTACAGACAGAAAAACACACATTATAATAAGATATCTATTCATCTGTCTATCTGTCAATATATGTATATATATATATATATATATATACACACATATATATATATATAGAGAGAGAGAGAGTGAGAGAGAAGAAAGAGAGAGAGAGAAGGATAGATAGATTAATCTTAATTGAGAAATGTATGGATAAGTGTTATTGTCTAGGTGTCTGTGTATATGTGTATGCGTCTGCTAACCGCATTAAATCAAAAGGAAAAAATAATCAGGGGTTTAGCATCTTAAATTCCTAATGTTAAAATAACAAGACCATTTTACATACAATTGATAACCAAGATAACCTTTGATTCTCCAAGTTGCAACATCCTAATGAATGTAAACAGGCTCTGCCATTGGCACAAGAATGGCTAAACATTCTTTCATTTATGGTATTTGAAAACGTTTTCCTCAAAAACACAGAATTTGGAGATGTTGTTCACAAATTTGTTGTTTCCAAAATAATTATACAAAGTGAATGACGGAACTTTTCCTTGATAACATTACTGAGCTCCACACAAAAATACAGTCTTGATACTGCACTGATCACAATACCGACCATTTTCATATATATATATATATATATATATATATATATATATATATATATTTACCAAGGGTTGACATGCCGTAAATTCAAACCAAGAAACAAACTCTGTGTTTTAATCTTGGTTAGTCAACAGTATAGGAGAAGGAAAACTCTGTATTCAAACTAGCATTATTTTGATTGGACAAAGTATGGATAAAAATTAGGTCTAACTGGTCCCTTTAATATTGGTATTGCAACCGGTCTAGAAGATTGAAAAATAACAATTGAACCTCCGCTCGACTTGAGTCGTATCCTGCTCGTGTGGAAGGGTTAGGTAAATATTTACAACGATCGAAACATTGTGACTATAGACACCGAAGTCAAAGATACTAGTTAGAGGACATCAGTGAATAATAATAATAATAATAATAATAATAATAATAATATAAGGTATACATAATCTATATGTATATACTCTTGTTCCTAAATCTTCCGACCGTTATCATCTTGCAACACCCTCTGGTTAAAAATTAGAAAAACGTCCAAATAGTCCATGATGAAATGCAATTATTCTATATATCAATACTCATGTTCTTTAAATGTACGTCCGTTATCATCTTGCATCACCCTCTCCTTAAAAAATATCATTCGCCCAAGATGAAATTCAAAAATAGAAATCCTGTTTACCTGGTGTTGCTAATCCACCGGAATTTTTATTTCTTATGAATCTAAGATAAATAATTGATTATTTCGGTTTTATTATAAAAAAAGAAAGAGAGAAAAAAGGATATGCTACACGGAAAAATATAATAAGATGGAAGTGAGTTGGGAAAGAGAGTGATGAAGTGAACGCACACAAACGTTAACACTAGTCTGTTTCAATCGGATATAATGAAACGATGAAAGAAGGAAATAAATAAATAAAGAGAGAGATAGATAGATAGAGAGAGAGAGAGAGAGAGAATTAATGAATATTATTGAACTAATTCGCAATGGCTCTAAAGTAACCATATCCAATGTTGTAATAATTAAATTATCAATCTGTGGTATATCCACAGGTCCTGCTAGACTGCAAGATGATAACGGTCGTACAATTAAGGAACATGATTATTAATATATAGAATCTAGTAATAATGATATAAGGTACAGTAATTATTTACTAATTTCAGCTTAATTGTGGCTCAGGATAATAAGTATTAGACACTATGAAAATTGAAGCCACTGACAATGATTTGCAAGCTTAACACGATAACCATTACACCACGCGTGCTGCCCTACATAACAGATAGGTAAATGGACTGAGAAAAAACGAAGACATATTGACGAAGGAATGGTAGCAGATGGGAAGGCTGAAAGACGAAAAGAGATAAAGAAAACAGAGACAATAAATGAGAGTAAGGTTTAGAATAACCAAGAGAAAGAACGGAATAAAACCAGAATTTTAAAAAAAAGGCGTGAAAACGGAAAGAAGGACAAGGAGATGAAAAGTTATATTTGGCACCACCAGACCTTCATTGAGAAACATTTTCTAAATCCACAGAAATTCACACAATAGACGTTGAAAGACGCATAAACAGAAGAAAAGGAGCACCAATGCGCAAGGGAAACCCACTGAACGAACAATAGCTTTGCCTCAAAAATAACGAAAAAAAATTTCTTCAGCTTCATAAATAATGAAGCCTTCATTTGTCGAACGAGAAATTTTGGTTATTATTCTGGCAGGATAAGAAGGAAGAAATAATCTTGGAATTTGGATGACGAAATAGTTACTCGCTGTAACCATTTATTTTCTTTTATTCTTTTTTCTTGTTTTTTTTTTTTTTTTCTTTCCTCGCCAGTAACTACACATTTATACTTCATGTAATAAATATAATACATTTTAAGGCTGCTATTCACGAATTTTATCGCATCAATATCCGCATTCTGTTTAACACGAATGCATAGTATCAAAACCGCCAATTCCTATCCAATTATAAAACAAACAAATAATGAAAAAGCAACCACCTTTCTTTCCCCCTTGTTCCGTTTATCAGACTATACTCATCAATTCATGGAATCATGCAAAGCGTAACGGTTATCTTCGTAGGAAATAAAAAAAAAAACGGTTCACATCCTAAACTATGCTGTTTGCCTTTCACTTCGCACTAATACCCCTAAGAAAGGCATGAATCCAATTGCCCTGTTGCTAGCCACCAGTAAACAGTAGTGCAAATTAAATTCTTTAACTATGGTTGGGCGACCAGTCAAAGAGAAGGAAAACTCTGAATCGTTTATCAGACTATACTCATCAATTCATAAAATCATGCTAAGAGTAACGGTTATCTTCGTAAGAAATAAAACCAATGACCCTGGTTCAAATCCTGGACTGTGCTGATTGCCATTCATTTCGTGTTAATGCTATTAAGACGTATATAAGACGTGTTTCCTTCTCTTAGGCTGCTGGCCTTAATAGAGTTAAAGGACACAGTCTGCTCTGCTATTTATTAATATCTGGAGGGATGATAGATTGAGTCAAGCCTTTTCCAAGAAGATTAGATCGTAGTGAAACCCAAATAGCTTCGTCTATAGAACAATTATGTAAGTTGAAAATGGAAGGAAAAATAAGTAAAGAAAATGCTGAATTGATACAATTGATTTTATTTTATTTTACTGACACGTTTTTCGGTCAGGGGTTTATCCATGTACATATGCACTCTGTCTATTATTACTTTAAATACAAAGTAAAATAACAATAATGGAAAATTACAAAATCTTTTTAGTATACAAGGAATAATGGTCTTCGTCAGAGTAAATTATTTGGTGTTTTAAATCAAAGCGGTTAAAATAGAACAATTATATAGAAAAACGATTTGTTGTTAATATGTTTAAATATAGATAAGTGGTGTATTATTTAATTTTTAAACCCAAACTAAAATACAGGGTTTATCCGGAAAATAATAGTGATATGTAGACATCTTTTTTTTTTTGGGGGGGGGAGGTAGGAGAGGTAGGTTTGGAATGTCTTACCTCTCTGAAAAGTAGTCTGTAGTCTGTTTATTCTTAGCCCCACCGACAGAGCAGATACAGCTCAATGTTAGTAAAAAGTAAAGTCGGTGGAGTGACCTATTGTCGGCATAAGCCAGACATCGAGGGAGTCTATTCCCTTTGCACTAGTGCCAGACCAGGGAGATTTTTTGCAAAAGTAGAGCGCTACACCTAATGTCACCTTCCCACTTAACCGCACAGATTCCCCAAACTGTGCTACTCATGCATTGAATTAGCAAGTATAGAACCTTGCTTTTTCTTGGCGTATGCCCTAACGATTGAGCTAAACTGGCCGTTTACTTTAGCTCAATGGTTTGAAATCAGTTGTGGATAATTCGAGTCACCTATTACAATTATTGGACATGAGAATTAACCATTCGATACCGGCCCTCACTAACTCAGCTTATAAGCAGCACAGTTTGGATCTGTGTGGTAAAGTTGGGATCCTATGGTAGGTGTGGTGCTCCTCAGACGCAAAAACAGCTAGTGAAAAAGGGATAGACAACCTCGCTTTTCAGCTGATATCGACAATAGGCCACCCCTCCAACTTTACGGACTTTGTGGGATATTTTTAAAAAAATTTCCCTAGTATATACAAGATGTGTCAAAAACGTATCGAGATTTTTTGTACATTTTGACACACCTTGTATTCTGAAAAAAAAAGAACGTTCCATTCATTAAGTTTTTTCAGATGTGTGTTAAAAAAGGAACAAGTTTAAAGTTGTATTTATCAAGATAGAAATGAACAATGAATGGAACGTTATTTTTTTCAGAATACAAGGTGTGTCAAAAAGTGCAAAAAATATCGATACCTTTAACACACCTTGTAGATGTTTCCTTCTCTTAGTCTGGTGACATTAATATATTAATAATGGGGAGTGTCTGTATTTCTGTCTGTAACAAAACTACGTCATAGCTCTACGTCACAGCTTACGTCACAATATTCTTATGCTATATACACCTATAATTTGAGTAAGAAATTTTTAAAATTGTTTTTACTCTCGTCCTTTTTCTTTCTTTTTTTTCACAGTAACAAGAAGTTAACTAAAAAGTTTACAAATAAATAAATACCAACGATTTTGTGTAAAATTGATGTGGAAAATATTCAAAATAATTGTTTGATTATTACATGCATGCAACATTTTATTTGAGAGGGACAGGGCTCAGTTTTCATTTCAAATTGTTTTTTTTTGTTTGTTTTTTTACTCCTTTAATAAATATGAGGATTTTGCTTACTTATGATACAAACCCTCTGACTTTGAATTTTTAACTCCCAACCTCTCAGGCAATGTCTTTCAAAAATCAGCTTTTACGACGACGGAAGGGTGTTTTCTGTTGCTAGTACAGATAAGGAGCCCAGTCTTCTTTACTATTTACTAATACCTGCAGGGATAAATAGATTCATGCCTTTTCTGAGATGATTAGTGGAAGCAAAACACTAATAGCTTCGTCTAGGATTTAAACTCGAGTCAACGATTCCAATTATTGTACGTGGGATTTAACCGTATTTACTATCGACAATTGATATTGAGAAAAAGAAAAAAACGGTTTTAGCTTGAGGCTTGACAATTTGGAGCTTAGAATCAGTCGAGGGGTAAAATCTTAATCTGATTGGGTGTCTATTATCTGAAAAAATATATTCTCGAGTCAATTCAGCATAACTAATATCATTTTTTGATTCAGTTTTCCCAAAATAACACAAATACGTTGTAAGGTTCAAGGTTATAATATATGGTATAACTTGTTGAAACGAACAAACTCCGACAAGGGTGTTAAACATATAACAAGATGGACTTTATTACAGGCACATGGAATAACATATAACATGAAATACACATACAAGAAACAATATATAATAAAAGGACACATTCAATAGTTACGTACATGTACATATAAAATATAGAAGGAGTTATTGATAGTCCATGAGGTTGAAGTTGCTTACTGACTTAGTCCGTACGTGGGGGATAGAGACCCCCACGAGGGTGGGGTGTAGACACAAATGTCTAACCCATGTCGTCCAGTCCGAGAAGAAGGAGAAAAGAGAGTCACAGGGTTTGAATCAGGCGCTTAAATACAACAGACCCCTGGTGGTCGGAAACGGAAACACAGCGGGAAGATAACTCTTCCAGGCAAAGGGAAGACAATACCAACAACGTTAAAAAAATTATTCGCAACCGTGTTAGTCTAGCAGTTATTCTAAGGCTAACACACGTTCTGTCGGCTAGGGCAGTAGAATACACCGACTGCATCTCTGCAGATTGGTAAGTAAGTAAAGTCGTCGGGGAGGCCTAATGTCGGTATCAGCCAGACAGCGAGGGAGTCTATCCCCTTTTCACTAGCGTTAGACCAAGGAGATTATTTTAGCGTCTGAGGTGAGCGCCATGCTGCCATTTTAACAGATATGTGCTAGAAGGCGGTGGCGGAGGGTCTTAGTGTCCTGTGTATGATGTTAAACTGCATCTAGTGTTGAAGTTCCAACCATGGAACTCTGGGGAGTCCCTTCATCACCATTACTCCCTGGTTCAATCTGACCTTGAGTCGTAGTACCTGTTAACGTCCTATCTATCTGTTAAATATAGAAAATGAGTTTAAAACTGTTTAAACATTGAATACCCATAAAGTATGAATAAAACAAAAAGATTGTTTATTTTTAATATTCTTATTAGTATTTTATCTTTTATTTGTTTTTTTTATTACTTTTTATTATGTTTTATCCTTTATTAACTTGTTTTATTTTTTGATTATTTTCAATTAATTTTTAGTATATCATTGATTTATACCCTTATTATAATCTTTTTAGCTTTTTTATGGAAAGTTTTTAATTCCTCTATCCAACAAAAGTAGCATGTGAGTTTTATTGAACTTGGGTCTTTGTCTGTCTTTGCTGGTCTCCACGAATTTTCATTTATAAAAGGACATGCGCATGGTCGTTGAACAAACAAACATACAGACATACAAACAGATTTACTGAAACTTTATATATATATATATATATATATATATATATATATATATATATATATTGGTTTGGGGGTTGATTTTGAAGGCTATCACAATGCAGGTGTAAAGAAAAAAATAATAAGGTAACAATGGTGTTGTGTGTTAACCTGTATTTTATTCTTGAATTTTCGAGATAAAATCTCTTTTTCAGAAGATCACTGGAACTGAAGTCATCTCGTTATGGCATTTCTAGTTTTAAAAAAATGCCATAACAAGACGACTTCAGTTCCAGTGATCTTCTGAAAAAGAGATTTTTATATCGAAAATTCAAGAATAAAATACAGGTTAATACACCACCATTGTTAACTTATTATTTTTTTCCTTTACACCTGCATTGTGATACCCTTCAAAATCAATCTCCAAACCAATATATACACAATGCTTCAAGCAAATTAGAAAACTCTCTATATATATATATATATATATATATATATATATATATATATAAAGAGAGAGAGAGATCATGTCACTTGAGCAACGATATCTGGTAAAGATTTGAATTTTAAATTCGTCTCAGTATTTCAGTCGTAAAATGTCAACTTGTATTTACCGTAATCGCATATAATATTCTGTTGTAGTAGAAAACGTCGCACACACAGGTACGTGAATAAATCATGTGTACAGGAGAGGAATCAAAGCTTTCTGTTATTTTTTTTTATCTATTCGTCGGAGCGGGAATATTTCCGCACATTGTCCCTCGTCAAAATCTCTAAATAAATTCCAAGAAAAGAACTTACATTCAAGCCTCGTTGTGGCGTAGTGGTTACTAAGATAATCTTATACTCTATTGCATTGGGCGTAAAGATAAGAGCTATGTGTACAATTGCGGGCTCTATTAAAAGGAATGATGTTGTTACGATTCGTGTAGCCATTGTAGGGCTGCAGTTGAAGACAATTTTACAGTGGAGATCCTCTGTGGCATAATGTTTGATCCTTTCTTGAAGTAGAAATATATAGTATCAGTGTTAATCCTTGTCTATTGATCTGTACCCAAAGTAGGAGTTGTATCAGAGTTGAACCTGTCTTGAATTAGAAAAGACTTGTATCAGAGCTGATCCTGTATCGAAGTAGAAAGTTGTATAATCCCTGTCTGATGATCTGTCCTTCCTTTAAGCAGTCCTTCCAGCGAGTAATTTTAGGAAAATTTATCAACGCCTTTAATTAGTCAATTAAGTACATGTTTGGGCGTTTTAGATTGACCGACCCAGCCCCGGTTTTTGGAACAGTCTATAAATATAAATAGCGGTCTTTAGCGCAACTTATATCCAAAAGCGACTTAAAGCGAGTTAAAGTCATGGAAAATGGACTCGACGTCCCGAGTTCAAATCCTGGATGTGGTAATTGCATTTCAGTTAGCGCTAATACCATTGGGAAAGGTATGAATCCTACTCTCCCTCCAGCTATGGATAAAATAGTAGTGCAGACTGGGCTCTTTACCCTTGGTTAGGTAACCGGTCTAGGAAAAGGAAAACTCTGAATTCAAACCTGTTAAACTCCGCTTAAGAAATTGATCTTGTATCGCATCCTGCTCGTGCGGAGGGGTTGGTAAATATATATATATATCCAAAAGCGACTAGAGAAAAAACTAGATGGGAGCTGCACAAGAATGCTGCGTGTGATCCTGAACAAGACGTGGAAACAACACCCAACGAGAAAACAGTTGTACGACCACCTGCTACATATCACACAAACCATCCGAGTAAGACAGGACACTGCTGGAGAACAAGGACGAACTCATAAGTGACGTCCTCCATTGGAAGCCAGCACATGGACACGCCAGTGTGGGCCGACTAACAAAGACGTACATTGACCAGCTCTGTGCGCATACAGGATGCTGCTGCATAGAGGACCTCCCGAGAATGATGAGTGATAGGGACGGATGGAGAGAGATTGTCATGGATATCCGTGCTAACAGCGCGACATGATGATGATGATGATATCTAAAAATAATCCAACAGAGGTTGTAGGTAAATCTCTATATGTCACGTGGCGGGATCTATTTGGAAATGTGTATATGGTCAATTTAGAGGAGCAGAAGTGTAAATTGTAATATTCGTCACATACCTATCTTATACTGTTCTTCTTATCTCTGGACCGGATCTGATTGGATCCGAGTAGCTGTGTCTGTGTCCAGTAGTCTGGATCGGTTGTTGGGCTGGCATTTTCTCTGTTCTTTGAGTCTGGAACAACTTGGGAATCTCTTGGCACATCTTGTGCCGTTGATAGTTATTAGTAACAATACAAAGACGTTCTTATTTTTTATTAGCTCATTTATTTTATCATAAGTAAAAGGCCTCAAACGGACTCACCGCTAGAGTGATATGTCTCCTCTAAACAGCCAGACTATCCCAACTTTTTACTATCTCCCTCTCGCCACTGTCACATCCTCTGACCAATCAGAAGCCAACAGGTTACATTTCACACGTCATCCCAAAATGTGAATAACTTTCCATTATTACTTAACATATAATGTAGTTGTTGTATTGTTTTATGCACATGAGTGTAAATTGTAATATCCGTCATATATTTATCGTATGCTCTCCTATTTATGTTTAGGCTGGTTGGGTCTCTACTATTCTGGATTAGAGTAGCGGTGTCTGTCTGTGCCCGGAAGTCTGGGTCGATTGATGGGCTGGCACTTTCTCTGTTCTTTGAGTCTGGAAAAATTTGGTAATCTCCTAGGATATCTTGTCTTGTGCCGTTGATAGATTTTAATAACAAACACGAAACATCCTTGTTTTTTCTGAGCTCATATATTTTATTTTACCTCTAACCAAAAATACCTTGGAGAACAGGCACTCATCTTGCGTCTGTTCTCTTCAAACACTAAACCCAGACTGCCCACTCTTCACTCTCTTTTCCTCTCACACTCGGCTTCGCCTTGTGCTGACCAATCAGAACCCGAAACGTAGTATTTCACACGTCATCCCAAATTTAAGTTTACACTCATCGACCAATCAGAAACCAACAGCTAACCTTCCACACGTCATCACAAAATCCAAGTAACTTTCCACTATTACATAACTATATATAACTACATCTTTGGGTCAGGTAATAAAAACCCTAATATTTTTTAACATAGGATAATGTAGGGTCATCTCACTAGGTGTTTAAATATTATAGTGTTCTCTAAGTAATATAAAAATGACTTATGTTTTGTCGTATGCGCGACTAAATGAATTTGTGCTATGAAGGAAAATTAAATTTCATCATCAGAGTAATGTCTCATCAATAGAAAACGATGTTAATGCACGCATAGGAAAGTCATGGAAACGCATGGTCTGCTATAAACAAATTGTTGGCCATATGGAATTCCGATATCACTGACAAGTTAAAGCGACAGTTCTTCCAAGCCATAGGTGTGTCAGTTCTGTTGTGCAGCTGCACCACCTGGACCCTAACGATACGACTGAATAAACTAGAATAAAGAATAAATTAGATGCTAGCTGCGTGCAATCTGAAACAAGACTTGGAAACAACACCCCACGAGAAAACAGCTGTACGGCCCCATATCACACAAACCATCCGTTTAAGGCAAGCAAGACACGGCGAACACTGCTGGAGAAGCAAGGATGAACTCATAAGTGACGGGCTTCTGTGGAAGCCAGCACATTGGCACTTCAGTGTGGGCCGTCCAGCAAAGACATACATTGACCAGCTCTGCGCGGATAGGATCTCCCGGGGGCAATGAATGATAGAGAGGGTTGGCGAGAGATTCTCATGGATATCCGTGCTGCTGGCGCGACATGATGATGATGATGATGATGATGAGGAGGAGGAGGAGGAGGAGGATATAAGAGACAGTACCACCCACTACTGTTCTGCAAGGATGGATTTAGCATTAAATAACCAATGAATGTTGATATGCCCGTAAATAGAGAAAGAAATCAAAAGATATTTTGAACATTGAAAAGGCCGTTAAAATATACGTTCTGGATATTGCATAGTTTTTAGTTTCACTTGTCTATAATAATTTTTACGCATAATGTGTGGTATCAACTATAGTTATAGCGTTTCCGCTATTCCTATATAATACACGTAATTTGTACACAGTTATTGGGTTTCCACTATTTTCTAATCTGATTATAATGGAGATTGTTTGCTTGTCTGTCTGTAACCAAAACCATGTCACTACCCAAGTCATAATTCCCTTCTTTATGTATGTCACATTTACTAATTTTATTTTAATTTAAACCTCAATTATTAATAAAAATTATTTTACATTATTGATACTGTTGATGATATCTACATACGAATAACATGCAATTGTATTTATATATACAATAAAATAGTGGTTTACAGTGTGAACAGCAAGGCTAATTTGCATATTGCTATTAGAAATTTGATTGTAATAGATTTATGCTTGGTATTATTAATTTCTAATTGTTTGGTTTTATCTTAATGGATATGAACAAAAATCTCTGGGATAAATATTAAGTAACTGATTAACAAGAAGAAATAAGTAACAAGAATTAATTTAAAAAATAATTAACAAGAAGAAATAAAAGAATTTTATTCTTTACTTCCTATTTTAACTAAATAATGAAATTAGGAAACTTTAGCAATGAATGACGGGAGTGATGGAAGAGTAAATTTCAATTGTTCTATATTTCGATTATACACCCCTCTGTTTCAAATCTTTTTATCTGCATTCTTAATTAGTTTCATTAGCTTTTCTAATTTAATATAATATTTTAATACATTACAACCTAAATTCTTGCACCCAAAGGGTACATATAATTGCTAGCACTAATGATTTTATCAATAATAATCATCTTTGTGCACACAGTTATATGGTTTCAAGTATTACTATTTGATACAAATATTTTTTAAAACAGATCTATTTCACCCATACATGGGAACCTTAAAAGTAGTATCACTGAATTTTGACGACAATTAACATGCAACTCCTTCTCCATTTCTCGCCTTCATAAATGCAGCTTCAGTGACAATACCTTTTGAACACACTTTGTTTGGAGGAACAAAGCCTGAGAAATTTTCCACAGAAAATGAACAAACAAAAAGCAAACAAATCTAAAAACAAAGAAGACGAATCAATGAAGAGATGCGTGCGACAAACATGTCGTATTTGTCTCACAGCAATGAAAGACTAATTAACAGTCACTTTTGGCTTCCTAGTCACTTAAACATAAAGGAATCAGTAATTCGTCAATAATTGGAAGGAATCACATGTCATGCATGTGTTAGTCACATGACTGCCTCAAAGACAACTCGAACAAAAGGTCTCATCAGAATAATCGATTCACCTTGATCTATTTTTCCAATATAAACTTCACTGGAACAGGAAGATTTTTCTGAGAGCAATAAAAAAAGCGGTGGATTATATAGAAGGGGTGTTTAAAAAATAAATGCAGGATGCTGCAGTTTCATTCTTTTTTTCTCTTTTTCTTGCTTTCTTTCTTTACTTCATCTGCTTGTGTTTCTTCATTCTTTGTCTTATTGTTCGTTTATTTCTTTCTTTCTTTCTTTCTTTCTTTCTTTCTTTCTTTCTTTCTTATTTTCTTTCTTTCTTTCTTTCTTTCTTAGTTTCTTTCTTTCATTACTTCAGCCATTCCTGTTTATTCATTCTATGTCCTTTTGTTTATCTGTTTCTTTCTTCCCTTCTTTCTTTAATGAAGGATGCTGCAGTTTCATTCTTTTTTCTTGCTTTTATCTTGCTTTCTTCCTTTACTTCATCTACTTGTGTTTCTTCATTCTCTGTCTTATTGCTCGTTTATTTGTCTTTTTCTTTTTTTCTTTCTTTCTTTCTTTCTTTCATTACATCAGCCATTCCTGTTTATTCATTCTATGTCCTTTTGTTTATCTGTTTCTTTCTTCCCTTCTTTCTTTAATGAAGGATGCTGGACTTTCTTTACTTTTCTTCTTTGTTTACTTCATCTGTTCGTGTTACTTCTTTGTCTATCTGTTTGTTTGTTTGTTTGCTACTTTCTTTCTTTCTTAAATTCATCTTTTCCTGTTTCGTCATTTTGTTTGTCTTATAGTTTATTTGTTAGTTTCTTTAATTCATCTACTCCTGTTTTTTAGTTGTCTGTCTTATTGTTTGTTTACTTATTGCTTTTTATCTTTCCTTATTTGATACATCGCTTGTTCTTTGTTGTTTGTCTTATTGTTAGTTTCTTTCTTTCTTTCTTTCTTCTTCCTTAAATTCATCTGTTAATGTTCCTCCGTTATTTGTCGGATTCTTTCTTTCTTTCTTTCTTTGTTTTTCTCTTTCTTTCTTTCTTTCTTTCTTTTTCTCTTTCTTTATTTTTCTGTTCCCGTTTTCTTCGTTTCTTTGTCTTTTCATTTCTTTTCTTTCTTTTTTTCTCTTTCTTTCTTTCTTTCTTTCTTTCTTTCTTTTGTCATTGTCTTTTTTTTCTTTTTTTCTTTCTTTCGTTCTTTCTTTCCTTCTTTAATTGATCTTTTCCTGTGTCTTCATTACGTGTCTTTCTGTCTGTTTCATTTCTTTCTTTCTTTTTCTTTTATTTTTCTTCAGTTTTTTCTTTTCTTTCTCTTTCTTTCTTTCTTTCTTTCTTTAATTCATTGTTCCCATTTCTTCCTCGCCTGTCAATTCGTTTGTGCCATTCGTTTGTTCCTTGTACATTACTTTTCATGCGTGTTACTTTATTGTTGTATCATTTAATGTCTGTCATATATTCTATCGAAATCTTTTTAATTTCTTTCTTTTAATAATATTTTTGTATTGTAATTTTTCCTCATTTATTTCATTCTTTTTCTATTATATTTTCCTTTTCGTTTTTCCTTTGTAGTTTGTTGTTGTTGTTTTTTATACGCCCTGCCTTATTATTTTTCCCTTCTAATTGATAATTATGTTTCTTTTGTCAAATGTAGTAAAAAATATTTTATTTTCATTTTTTGCTAATTCTATTACTGTTTTGGTTTTATAAGTAAAATCTTTGTTGTCGCTAATTTGGAAAACCGATTCATGTATATAATTTCAACTAAAACGTAAAAGGCATATAGGAGAGAGTGAAACCGAGACCTAATGATCAAAAAGGCATTTAATTTTGGTAGATTTTCTATCAATCCAGTGAAAAAAGAGTTATCACATAGACAGAAAATTACACTATTAACATTCTTGATCAAATTCAGTTGGGTGCATATACATCCTTACGTACACACACACACCGCCCATATATATATATTGTGGACAGTGAGTGTTTGTGTGTGTATAAAATTATAAATGATGACCTTAGGCAAAAACAGTCGTAAATAACGTTTCTGTGTCGACTTTCCTTTTCACACACACTCACACAAACACACACACACAAAAAAACACACACACACACACATAACTGTCCATCTCCCTCCTCCTTTCGTTTTTGTATCCCCTTCTCTCTCTCTCTCTCTCTCTCTCTATATATATATATATATATATATATATATATATAATATCCAATTGCCGCTTTAACTTTTCTGTCGCAGTGACATCAGTAAATAATACAAAAGTGCTCACTATATTAAAAATACAGAGCAGTAATACTACTACTAATATTATTAGAGGAAAAATAAAGGGTCTACCATGGTTTCAATCAAATTGATATGATTTCTTCAGGACCCTACGTTAACTAAGTCGATGTAATTCCTTAGTTAAATTAAATTAAAATTTACTTAAGGAATTACATTAATTAAATAAAATTAAAATTTAACTAAAGAATTACATCTACTTAGTTAACGTAGGGTAGGGTCCTGAAGAAATCATTTCAATTTGATTGAAACCATGGTAGACCATTTATTTTTCTTCTAATGATAATATTAGTATATATATATATATATATATATATATATATATATATATATATATATATATATATATATATATATATGGGGATTGTTTTGAATTCAATCCAACGGTACCAGAAAAGGAAAACAATACGGACAACTGAATTTGTTGAGACAGAAGAAGAAGGAGAGAAAGATGAATAGAATGAGATAGATTTAGAGAAACAACAAAATGAATTTGACCAAGATGGGGGTTAACTAAGCAAAAACTCCATTATCACAACTATTTGTACAACTTATTCGCAATAGATTGTTAAACGCTCTTGTCACTGCCATATGGCTGCCTTTATAGCCACCAAAATTGCCACTTTGTTTTCATCTTTGCAGCTTCTCGACAGGCACGACCGACTGACGCTACCCATTTACAAGTGGAGCTTCGTGGTGCCAAAGTGAAAGTAATTCTATCCACACATTTAATGGCATTTTATGTAATAGATATGCATGGTTGATATCGGATGACTGAAAATGAG
>CM042146.1:95464659-95467159 GCA_023376005.1 Doryteuthis pealeii | reverse complement strand
AATAAATAAATAAGAATATATGGAGAGGGTTGAATTAAATAGATGAATAGCTCGATACGGATTCAAGAAAATGAAATTGATGCCGATTAGACTAGAAAGATTCCATTGATAAATTTGATCCGAATGAATGCAATGGATAGCAGTCTGTAATATTAATAGATAGATGTGAAGTGACTGAAGCCGCTAAAAACAGATTGATCAATTTGACAGGTTGAGATAGATCAATAAGAAAATAATAGTTCGAAATACATTTGCAACGGAAATAAATATTATGAAAAGGAATACACTAACAAAGCTATGCATGTTTGACAGCAGTGAACAAGATTTGCATTCGTAGCCTTGTTTTTATTAATGCAAATAAAAACATTTATGTATCTACTAGCAGGACCTGTGAATATACCACAGTATGATAATTTAACGGTCTAAGACTCAACGTAGGAACATTTAGCGACGAAAGTAATCCAAGTTGTTCTATTATTCGATTATGCCCACTGTTTCAAATAGTTGTTTGTTTGTTAATTGATTTTAACGGTATATCAACCCGTCTGGGGTTATGTCATGCCTAACGGTTAGGAAGTTATACATATCGTGTATTTATTTTTATACATTTTAGTAATTGGTTTTAACAACGTGTTAGCATTATTGGGGATTATGTTGTATGGTATTGATTTGTTTCATGTCTATATTCTATGGTATAATTTTATTTCCCTCAAAAAAGAGAGAATATCCTCCATGTTGACATTTTCAAACAGAACTTTCATATTGTTTGCTTTAAAATAACGGTTTCTGATATGAGCAAAGAAAATTCCATGAATAAGTGTTTAACTGTCAAAGGTGTTTGACATGTTTCAAATAGGTTGGACGTAACAAATTAATCTTATATAATATAAATGCTATCTTTATTAACATTTCATACCTGTTCATACCCCTGTTTCAAATAATTTGGACGTAATAATTTAATTTGAATAATATTAAATGCTATTTTTATTAATATTTTTGCTTAGCCCAATATCAATATTTAGAAAATTTAAATGAAATCAAAATAAGTGTAATCTTTTTTACTAGCAGGACCTGTGTATATACCCCAGTATGATAATCTAATTATTACAACGTTTGATATATTTGCTTAAGAGCTATTGCGAAGTAGTTCAATATGTAAAAAGTATAATAATCTTGATTTAACTCTCTCTCTCCCTCTCTCCCCCCACACACACTTTTGTTATTTCTTTGCTTCTTTTCATCTTTTCATTATCTTCGATTGAAAAAGATTAGCGTTATCACTTCCTCGCGCTCACCCCTCTCTATCTTTTCCCCACCCTCTTTCTTTCTTATATGTTTTTCTATGTAGCATGTCTTTCTTCTTCCCTTCCTTTCTTTATGATAAAAATAAAAATTATGTGGATAAGCCACACCAGATAATCAGGTTTTATATTTTGGGATTTCATCATGGACGCCTGGGACGGTCTCATTTCTAAACAGAGCGTGTTGCAAGATGATAAAGGACGTACTTTTATTAAGGAATACGTGTATTAATATATTGATGAACTAGCTATGAAGAGATTTAATAGACTGGGAGATCGGTAGACAATATTTCCCTGGGACATATTTTCGACATTATTAAGAAAGTTTCAAAAGACTTCAGTGAAGCTTACTTTAATCTTTACTGTTGGTGCAATCATTCAACTCTATTGTCTACAAACTTGCAGATAATTTCTTCTTCACGAACCTAAGGAAAGGAACATTGAACATCGTTGATGTATGCGTGTTTTTCTTCTTGCTGATCACAGACAAAACAACTGTCAGTTTTGAACATAATGATTATCGCTGATTAATGACTTAATTTCTAAATCGAATTGACGTATCGGCGTATGTATATTATTACGTTAGTATCTATCTAGCCAGGGGATCAGAGTTTAGGGACCGGACATGAATGCCGAAAGGGGTGGGGTGGGGGGTCCTTAATGAAAATTGTGAAATTGTGAAAAATACCTGATACCTATTACTGTTACATAATTCATTGTTAGCTTATGAATTATGTACGTACTGTAGTTAGATATTTTTGAATCAGAGTTCATGTAATTAAAAATAACGGGAGTTAAGTGGAAAATTACTGTTGCTCAGAGGACCACGAGGAATTATCAATGATTTAATGTCTTGTGTGCTATCTAATTTGATCAGTTTTAAATACTTAATTATAATCGTAACTAGGTGTATGTAATGTAATGGTTATCTTGTAGGAAATGGACACAGTAATGCAAGTTCAAATTCTGGACAAGGCTGTTTGCATTTCGTTTGGTGCTAATACTCTTGGGAAATGTATGCATACAACTATGCTATCTCCAGCTATGAGCAAATGTTAGGACAGGCCGGGTTCTATATCCTTGATATGGTAATCGGTCTAGGAGAAGGAAGGAAACCTCTAAATTCAAATCTGTTTAACTCCCCTTAAAATTGACCTTGTGTCATACCCTGTTTGCTCTGAATAGTTAGGTAAATACAT
>CM042146.1:95459138-95464459 GCA_023376005.1 Doryteuthis pealeii | reverse complement strand
GGATTTGTATGCATACAACTATGCTATCTCGAGCTATGAGCAAATGTTAGGACAGGCCCGGTTCTATATCCTTGATATGGTAATCGGTCTAGGAGAAGGAAGGAAACCTCTGAATTCAAATCTGTTTAACTCCCCTTAAAATTGACATTGTGTCATACCCTGTTTGCGCTGAATAGGTAGGTAAATACATATAATCGTAACTATTCATATTGTCAATATTACGTCGATTGATTGTTTTTAAAGCCAAATCTTGTTTATATATATATATATATATATATATCTATATATATATACGTGTGTGTGTGTGTGCGCGCACGTGCGTTTGTGTATGTGTGTGTGTGTGTGTGTGTGTGTGTGTGAGAGAGAGGAATTAAACAAAAGGCAGGTCTCCTGTTTAACGATTTTATTGGTGATCTTTTCAAGCTTTCTGGCCAACATTTTTATATTTGGATGGAATTCGTGGATTAGTCCACCGAAGTTCATATCCCGAGTACTTTCGGCACTTCTAAGTGCCATCATCAGGGGTGATATTTTACAGTTTTTCTTTCTTCAAAGTATATTAATGGATGTGGAGGCCGGAAGTAGGAGAATTGATAGGAAAAGTGTTATAGGCATTTTAAAATGTAAGTACTGCATTGAAAATTAATTTTATTTAAGGATGGTTTGTGTTGTTTGATGTATAAAGCTTCTAGTATTTGGAGTTTTTGTTTATTTTTTTTCTTTGTGCAGAATCTGCGTATTTTCTGTTAGGATATTTCGGTAATTACAGTGGGGGCATGCGTGTAATTTTAGATGTTGTGAAATGGAGCTATTATCTGCCATATGAAGAGTTAAACGGCGTGATAACGTCGTTGAGGTAAAACCGATGTAGGTATTTTCATTTTTAGGGAGACAGCAATCTCCTAAAGAACATTTAAATTTGTATACTACTTTGGTCTCATTAAGCCAACTTGTCTGGGGAGAGGAGTTGTTGCGGGTAACGAGGTTAGTTGTTTTGAATTTTGTGTAATAAATATTTTACCTTATTATCAGGCGTGGTTGCAGTAACGGTGTTCCGAATTAATTTTTTTTAGTGCTATTTCATCACCCTTGATGATGGCACTTCGAAGTGCCGAAAGTACTCGGGATATGAACTTCGGTGGACTAATCCACGAATTCCATCGAAATATAAAAAAGTTGGCCAGTAAGCTTGAAAAGATCACCAATAAAATCGTTAAACAGGAGACCTGCCTTTTGTTTAATTCCACATGTATAAATGAAAGAATGCTACCCAAATACACACGCACATACACACACACACACACACACACATATATATATATATATTATATATATATATATATATATATATATATATAAAGGCTTTTATAATTTGCTTGAAGCATTGTGTTTATATTGGTTTGGTGGTTGGTTTTGAAGGCTATCACAATGCTAGTGTAAAGAAAGATGACGTAACTATGATGTCGTTTACCAATTAAGAATAAATCAAAGATAAACAAACATCATAGTTACCTCATTTTTCTTTACACATGCATTGTGATAGCCTTCAAAACCAACCAGCAAACCCATATATATATATATATATATATATATTTTCAAAGTTAAAACAAATGTTCTATTTTTAACGAATAAAGGGAGGCAACTTCCTTGGCATTACTACAAAAAAATGCAAATTTTGAAAAAAATTATTTTTAGTAACTCCGAGCTATAACAGCGTCCGCGGAACTAACCGACGTTATTTGCAATCCAAAATGTGACATTGAGTAAAGAACTCCAACAAACACCATAGGATCTTGCTCGACAACCTGATGATTGCTATTTAGCATGAAATCTGGGTCGCTGTTAATAATGAACATTGATCTGTGAAAACTTTGTAAAATATATATATATATATATATATATATATATATTATATATATATAAGATTAGTTTATGTATTAATAAATTATTAGAAAATTTTCATTAATTTTATGCGTATTAATAAGCTGATGGTTGACTCTCAACCAGAGCTTACTTACACATATAGGATAAAAAGTGCTGGATGTTTGCTATGAGATAAATTTGAAGAATATGGTCGGGACAATCGGTTTAGTGTAATATCCAGGAAACCACCTTCGTAATAATCTTACCGTTCTGCAGAGGCAACATACGGTGTATTCTAAGCTCCACTGACTGAGCTATAGCTATAAATTTATGAATTTCATTCTGACCATGAATAAAATAACATCAACACCCCAGAAGATTTATAAGCTAATCTCAAGATTGGCCATAGATACTTTCCATATATATATATATATATATATATATATATATATATATTACAGTGTGTATTGAAATATCCTACTCGCGTTTCACCATAAGGATCTTCAGGGTTAATACCGATGAATTAATCAAGATATTGATTAATTACACTTAATTGTGGAAGTGAATATTGCAATTATGACCGTTGAAAACAGTTTTGCAGTCTTTATCGTATATATATATATATTATATATATATATATATATTATATATATATCTTGTGGTTAATTGTTTTATTTCCAAATTTTAATCAGGACATACATACATACATATACTAGCCCTGTCGGCTGCGGCTACAGAATACACAGACGGCACCTCTGCAGAGTGATAACCCACCAATGGGCCCACCTGTTGGCCATCAGTAGCACCCCATGATGCTTAAAGGCTGAGCAGTCCATGACATGCAACACTCCACTTTGGCCTTTACCTACGCTAGACGAGCGGTCGGAGATGCCCTCTACTATCAATTGGCTGGTTCCGTCAAGCCCTAGCACTGATATGATTGTCCCATCCCTATGACTTTTATGGCAGACCCCCAACCCATTTTATCATTAATATGCTAGAAGGCAGTATCTGTAGGACTTAGTGTCTTGGGTATGACGTTAAACTGCATCTATTGGTGAAGTATCATATCTGGAGCTCTGGGGAATGTGGAGTACCCCTTCATCGACATTATTCTCAGGTTCACCTTCACCTGGAGTGGTCGTACATGTTAGGGTCCCCCCATGCATATCCAGTTCAGAGGAAAAAGATGCCCTTGTCTGCCGCAGATTTTCCACAGACACAGACACAAGTACACGAAAAGCCGTTGATTCCTAACGATCATGGAGACGCCATTTGGAACTGCTTCCTTCAGGTTATCATACAGTCGTAGCTGTCGTACGTAATCGCTTGACTCTCCCAACAGTTCTAGTCTTCTCACTAGCACTATCCAAATATTTGTTGTCTTCCACTCGTTTCGACAGCCAAAATGCTACTAGTCATTTTTCCCGATCTGAGAGGGCAGGTCCTTAAATACCCAATTACTGTATTCATCCGGGCTCCTTATTCTGAATTGCCCGTGTTGCACGTTCGACATTTATCAGCACGCGTCAATCATCACGACGAGACTTTACATGCGGGTTACTCTGCACTGCTCATGTGGAATTTCACAAGCATTTCAGCAACGAAGAAGTGACGGTTCAATTTCTGTGGTCACTCGCCACACTCCTCCCCCTCGCACAGGCCAAACATATCCGAACTCGTTTCGTTCGTGGGGGCTGGAAATCTGCTCTTCCACAGGATTTTAGCTAGAGACTCTTTCGCCGAGTTGTGGTCCTTATATTACTGGATGTCAGAGCTGTGCAATTTGGGTGACCCTACCAAGAACGTAAGTTCCCAACAGCTTGGTTCTGACACTGCCAGGTTTACACGGACCTGTCGTTATGAAGAGGGGTTGAACTTTATAAATAATGTGCTAGATGGACGTTGAACAAAGTGCTTCCCCCGTTCTTTTAAAAGCCTTTTTTTTGTTCCGCAGGGTGTCTAGCTACCCTCCTCAACAGATAAAACCTGCGGGGTTTACAGGTTTAGTCGCCGATAATCCGACTATGAAACGGGTAGTACTGGGTTACATAGTACCACTAGCACATTGAACGACCTAGCACAGAATTTAAATTTAGATTACTTACTAAAGTCTATAATTGTTTACTAAGGACTAAGGGCCGGTTTAGCTCAGTCGGTAGAGTGCTCGGCTCCGAATCACAAGGCCTAGCACTGATATGATTTTCCCTTCCCTATGACTCTTATGGCAGACCCCCAACCCATTTTATCATTAATATGCTAGAAGGCAGTATCTGTAGGACTTAGTGTCTTGGGTATGACGTTAAACTGCATCTAATGGTGAAGTATCATATCTGGAGCTCTGGGGAATGTGGAGTTCGATACCGGCCCTCGCCAACTCAGCGTATGAGTAGCACAGGGATCTGTGTGGTAAAGTGAGGAGCTGATGGTAGGTGTGGCGCTCCACCTCAAAAACAATCTTCTTGGTCTAGCGCTAGTGAAAAGGGGATAGACTCCATCGTTGTCTGGCTGATACCGACATTAGGCCGCCCCGACGACTTTACTTACTTTTATTATTAGTTACTTGAAACCATACAATTTCTCAAATTATTTCTGTTGGTAATACATGAAATTGTCCCATGTGTATTAGAGCTATGTGAAATGCAAACCGACCCGCCCAGAATTGAACTCAGTTCGCCATGTTTATTTCCTTCGATAATAACCATTATAACTATGGTGTATAGTGTTGAAAGTTTCGCAGCTCGAAATATTGAATATGGTTACAAAACTTTTTCAGTAAACGTGTTGACCTTTCAATCAGTCATTGATGTCTGTGTCTCTCCTAATGGCTTTCATTAAGGCGTTGAGGAATTCCTGCGAGTATTGAAGGGAGAGGAAATGCAGTTCACCTCAGAGACTATTGACACTGCTGGGTTTTTGTCGATACTGACGAACCCCGCTGTGCTTCGCTGAGCAAAAAGAGGTTCAGGCTGGCTCCAGAGTTCCGGTAGATGGTCGTTTTTGATTGGACGCAAAACATTTATGACGTGCTTCCGCTAAGTTTTATTTCTTTACTAGAACTTGCTACTTCAATCATGATTGTTTGTCAGAAAAGGAAAAAGAAAAAGAAAAAGAAAAAGAAAAAGAAAAATAATGTTCTCCTTGGCCTCCGGTCTTTGAGGAATAAAAATGGTCGCTACACGTTTCACGTTGCTTTTTACTTGTCCAGTTCTTTTGTTCCTTCTTTATCTGAGTTCTGAGGTTTTCTGTTTTCTTTTGCAATCATGTTTATGTTTGATTCGAGATTACTTCCACATTATTTCAAATAAGTTGTTTGTTTTGTTTTATTTTTTTTTTGGGGGGGCGGGGGTGCTTTTCTTTGTTGGCATTGTTTGTTTTTTGTTGTTGTTGGTTTTTGGTGTTTTTTTTTTGGGGGGGTGTTAATATAACATCCATTTTCCCACTTCGTTTATGTCTCT
>CM042146.1:95441638-95456638 GCA_023376005.1 Doryteuthis pealeii | reverse complement strand
GTACATTTATCTTTTGGATTTATTTTTTCTCTTTTCTGCATATTGTTGGATTTATTTCCATATTCTACCCTACCCGTACACACAGAAACACACACAGAGACACACACACGCATACATTATATATATATATATATATATATATATATATATATATATATTTATTTATCAACCCCTCGCACGGGCAGGATGTGACACAAGGTCATTTTAAGCGGAGTTCAATACGTTTGAATTCAAAGATTTCCTTCTCCTAGACCGGTTCATACCTTTCCCAAGGGTATTAGCGCTAAGTAAAATGCAACACACACACACACACACACACATATATATATATATATATATATATACTGTCACTTGTCAAGCGCCGATGATTTCATGCCTTCGGTAAACTAATTTAGATATACAAGCTCTATCAATGGTATTGGGCACTCTTTACTTATAAATATAGCTATAATATCAATATATATATAAGGTGTGTCATAAAAGTATCGAAGTTGAAGCTGTATTTACCAAGATAGAAATACAATGTCTGCATAAAGTTGGATAACAACAAAAAATTATTAAATACATTAGAAAAAATTGCACAAATTTCTCATCTGCTGGATACAAAAAATATATAACAATATTGCACCCTTAGAAAGTAGTTTACAACTTAAAACAAAGACAAAAATAACTCAAAGAACAATAGTGAATAATAAACTTCCAATTCATTTTTACCGTATGAGGGTATGCAATATTTTCAAAATTCTTTTTTTCCCTCGCGTTTCGCAATTCTTTGGTGAAAAACAAGTATTTTCTTCAGGTATCGTGGGAAGGTGAAGCTGGTGGATATTTCTTCTTAAAGGACGATGTCTTTGATCTAAAAGGTGCCAAAAACATAGGGATCTTCCTGAAATAAAATTTCTCACTTCTCAAGCACTAAAAAAAAAAGGTGTTATTAAAAAAAGTTTTCTCAGAAACTATAGTTTTCGAAACTTAAACTGTTAGGTTTCTCTCTGAGAATAATAGTATCAATACTTTTCGGAATAATGAATTCGGAAATTAATACTTCTGTTTTTACATATAAAGGTAAAAAGACGGTACTCGTGAATTTTTTTCGGCCATTTTGCTTTTGAAGTGTTTCCGATTGAACGGTGTTAAGTGATATTTTGTACCTTAAAAATAAGACGATTTAAGCGATAGATCAGTGTAAAACTGCTTTATAGTGAATCAAATATATGGGGTGGAAAGAGGTTTTATGTTTTATGTCTAAAAGGTGTCTGTGTTTATTCATGTTGCGCGTTCGTAGGGTTTGCTTTTAACCCCATCTTATTTGGTAGTTGTGCTGAAAAGGATAATATTCAAGGAACAAAAAAGGAAGAGACAAATACAAAAGGTGGTTTATATTATTTAGGCTTTATTCACCGGACATAGCCACTGGCAAGGAAATATTTCCCTAACCGGTAAGAAAGGAGGAAGGATTCTTTCGTGGACTTGAAGGACTGCTGGAATTCTGTGTCCGCTTGTAAACGAACGAGCGCGTCGACCCCTGATACAACGGCATAAGTCCTAATAGTGCCGTGCATTTTGAGGCACTGTGAGACGCGGTAAAGAAGCAATACGTAACAGACCATTAAGATAGATCGGTTTGAAAAATGCTCTATAGGGAATCAACTATATCATTAAGAATTTGATAAAAGTGTTACTTTATTTGTTTTCTCGACACAAGAATTCATAAACATATGAATCTAGCATTTCAGCTTGAATGAATTAACCCTAACCATCTAACCCTAACCCTAACCCTAACCCTTGTGTACGATGGATTGTTCTGAAATAAAAAGGTAAAAAGGCGGCACTTATGAATTTTTTCGACTCTTTTACTATTGAAGTGTTTCCGGATGCGCGTTGTTAAGTGATATTTTGAACCCAAAAATGATAGCTTGCTGTAGTTTTTCAACCGGTTTTTCATATTTCCATGTTTTCACACCTTTCATACATGTTTCATTGTTTTTTATTATATCTTTAAGAATAATACCATTAAGCGATTGATAGGTTTGAACAATGCTTTATAGTGGGGCAATTATATCATTAAGATTTTTTTTTATTTTGCCAAAGTAAGTTGAAAAATTTCAGAACAATCCGCCGTACATTGATTATGGTTAGGGTTAGGGTTAGGAGATGTGGTTAATTCATTCAAGCAGATATACTAGATTCATATGTTTCTTAATTCTTGTGGCGAGAGAACAAAGAAAGTAACACTTTCAAACAAATTTATAAGGATATAGTTGATTTACAATAAGCAAGTAAATTCGTCTGAGTGGCCTAACGTCGGTATCAGTCGGACAGCGAGGGAGTCTATCCGCTTGCCACAAGAATTAGAGCAAGGATATTTTTGGCGTCTGAGGTGGAGTGCCACACCTAGAATCAGTTTCTCACTTTATCGCACAGATCTATGTATTACTCATGCGCTGAGTTGGCGAGAGCTGGTATCGAACCCAGAACATTGTGGTTCCTAGTCGAACGCTCTACTGAGAGAACTAAATCAGCTCTCCATCGCTTAATGGTCTTACTTTTTTAAGATATAAGAACTTACTGAACACCGTTCCTACGGTTGAGAAATTTCAAGAATATCGAAAATATCACTTTCAATGAAATCCTTAAAGATATATTTGATTCACTATAAAGCATTTTAAACCGACCTATAATCCAAATCGTCTTATTATTTTAAGGTGCAAAATATAACTTAACACCGCTCAACCGGAAACACTTAAATCGTAAAAGGGTCGAAAAAGTTAAAGAGAGTGAAATATGTTTTACTTGAGAAATAGATAAAAGTTTGTGTAATAAGTATTTGAGAGTTATCTCCCCTATTTTATAATTACCTCCCCTTTGGAGAACTCTCTGGTGAATACTAGACTATAAAAACTCTAAATAAGTGTACCAATTATTCTAAGTAGAATAAAGCTTTCCAAAGTCTATCAGTGTTATCGTTTGTCATTACAGTTAGTTAAAGAAAAAACCTACCTTCAAATTAAAGAATTACTAGTATCTCTCATAAGAAATAGTAAAGAAAAAACTCTATTCAGAGTAAAAACAAAAAATCCCACCTAAAACTTGATGGAAATTGTCTTCAAAAGACGGTGAACTACTTTTCAAAAACTCCGTGACACGTAAGTTGAAAGGTGTGAAATACCAAATTTATCAGCATCTTTGCAGCTGCTAAAATTCTTTAATATCAACGGCTTTTAATCTCATAGGCCAACTCTATACTAATCAAGTAGTAAAGAAAATTTCTTGCTGTCCACCCACGTGAGACCAAGATAAAAACTTCAAATATAGTCACAATCCAATACGACACAAATTCAAATTGTATTTCAATATTTTTTTAAAAAGAGAAAAAGTCAGATTCTGGTAAAAATAAAAACGTTTACAATATGTGAGTGTTTGTGTCTGTGTGTGCGCGCGTGTGTCTGTGTGTGTATATATAATGTTACTACGTACGATACAGTTTTCAATGTGAAAGGATGGGACTTGATGAATGATGATATTATTACATCTATCTATACATATATAAAGGGCAGTTGTATGAATCTGTATGTCCGGAGGAAACTACGAAAATAAAACTATTGACGACAAAGTAAATATATGTAAAGTCGTCGGGGCGGCCTAATGTCGGTATCAGCCATGCAGCGAGGGAGTCTATCACCGTTTCACTAGCGCTAGACCAAGGAGATTATTCTAGCGTCTGAGGTGGAGCGCCACACCTACCATCAGCTCCTTACTTTACCGCACAGATTCCTGTACTACTCATACGCTGAGTTGGCGAGGGTGGGTATCGAACTAGGAACCTTGTGGTTTCTAGCCGAACGCTCTACCGACTGAGCTATATAAATATGTAGACATTAAATATCATCAGGGCTTGGTTTTTGAGCACAAATAATGAAGATTTGGTTCATATTTGGGAAGATATTTAAAAATTCAAATATGAGAAGTAACAGAAGGGAAAGTCATTTGCATGTTATTTTGTTTAGCTTTTCTTTTTTTTTTTTTGAAATATAATATTGATTGATTAAATTAATTGCATCATTTATAGCTTTTTATTTTTAATTGTAAATCATTGAATGGAAATTTCTTACTATATTGTTATATATTTTCCGTGGGGATTTTTTATGGGGCAACCAGCGAGAATCTCATTCGCGATAAGTAATAATGGATCTGCGAGACTAACTTTAAAAAATCCCCCCTCTACTCAGGCGGCGCCGGGTAGCCACTTCTAGTACATATATAAAGGGCAGCTGTGTGTATTTATAAGCGGATGAAAATAAAACAATTGACGACGAAGTAAATATATATACACATTCACTATCACCAGAGCTTTTTTTAACAAAAAGAATGAAGATTTGATTTATATTCGTGAAGATAATTGAAAAATATAATTTAAATGATAACAGCTTGGATTTCTTTTGCAATAGATATTTTAAATAGGAAACATTAATTTTTCTATTCAGAATAACTTGATCAATACAAGGTCTTATTAATGTAAGGATTTTAATGGGAGATTTTACGAGGATCCAACTCTCGATTCAATAATAATGGACCTGCATGACTAACCTGTCTCCTCCCCCTAACCATGCGATCCCGGGTAGCTGGTTTTGTTCTGTATGTATTAAACATGCACATCTGCTGTGTTCATACGAGTTAGTTGTTTTGTCTTTCGTTACCGAATATTCAGTGTTAGTTTATCCATGTATGCGTTAATACATTATACGGACCTAGAGTTGGTTCTATACTACTACATACAGTTCTTATATTGTTAAAAAAAAATTTTTGAGATTTTTATAACAGTTTTGAAGCTGTCTATTTATTTTCTTTTAGACATTCTTGTGGGAAGTTTTTGTTATTGTTTTGTTTTTTAAGTTTACGTAGCTCATATATCAACGGTGATCAATCACCGGTTCTATCAAAGTAAAAATATCAAAACTTTGACTATGAATTCTTTATAAACTGAAGCAAAAAATGACGTATGTTTTTTTCAGAGTATATCAAATGTATTATAGTTTCCATAGTTCTTTACTTCAAAGATCATTTAATTTACATATGCAAAAACTACGACTTAATTATATATACTATCAAAAGTATGCATCGTCTAGGTGCAAATACTTACGTTTTAATGTAGTAAAATAAAATATATATATTAATACCCGTGTTCTTTAAAAGTATGACTGTCCTCATCTTGCAACTTCCTCTGGTTCAAAATGAGACCGTCCAAATTGTCCAAGATGAAATGCACAAATGTAAATCCTGATTATCTGAGGTTGCTTATTTGGCGAATTATCATTTCTCATGGTGTCTTTACCTCAGCTAAATAATAGACCATTCCGACTTTATTATAAAGAAACAAAGGAAAGAAAAAGGACATGTTACACAGAAAAAATATAATAGGAAAGAAAGAAAGAAAGAGAATAGGGAAAAGATAAAGAGAGGGAGTGAGCGTGCGGAAGCGATTAAAATAATCTGTTTCAATCGAACATAATGAAAGGATTAAAAGGAGGAAAGAAAAAAAAAGACAAGTGAGAATGTAAAATCAATATTATTATACTTTTTACATATTGAACTATTGCAATAGCTCTTAAATAAACATGTGATGACACATAAGAATAAGAAATCAGATAATCAGGATTTACATTTTTGCATTACATCTCAAACGATTTGGGCGGTCTCATGTTTAACTTGGGGGTGTTGCGAAATGTTAACGGTCATACTTTAAGGAACACAAGTATTTATATATAGATAATAGGCTACGCCTATTTCGTGATCAGAACTGAAATTTTAATTGATCTGCTCCCAATTCTCTGTCCCGTATTAATGGCCAAACGCAATGAAGAAAAGCTTTCCCGAAAAGAAATAATCATTCACAAACCACAGCTTTACATATTCTTAATTGTCCACGCGCCACAGACCACTTCGTTGAGAAACAACGGCGACAATAAATATCGAAAAAGAAGGCTTTCTTTCCCGGGTTTGTTCAAAACATAATAAAAAACCACTCTACTCACACTAAACCCTAGGGGTAGATGGAGGTTAGGGTCGAGAATTCGACAGTTCCTCTCTGCCTTTTTCTTTAATTGTTCCTGGTGAGGTAAAAGCTTAGGAAACGGTATACTACTATTTTGTAATGGAATCCACAGAACTAAGTGCTTTTCGACTTCAATAAAAAAGCTCCCTTTACTGCAGCCATTAGAGTTTCTCGATACGAAACAAGAGAAAGTAATTGTCTACTTTCCCGTTTCTCTTGCACACCTGATCTGCGTCCTTTCGGACTCCCGCCTCTTATGCTCTGACGTTACTCCGATCGCTGTAGGCTGCTCGATATTCGGAAAACCAATACATTGTCTTTTAATGAATACCAACTATGAGCAGAAAAATGTGGCTACGTTCCAGAAAGAACCATTTTCTCTCTCTCTCTCTCTCTCTCTCTCTAATGTGCACAACTTAGTATCTGGACAATAGATACCTAAGCCAAAGTAAAAAGGAAACGAAAAACGCGCTGGAAAGATGGCAGACAGAAGCGAAACCATGAGAGCATCCGTCCTCAAACATTATTGCAAATGCTTTCATTTATACCGGAAGTTGATTGGACCGTTGCTCAGGATATTGGAGTAAACGCTGTCTTTTTCCTGCTGTGCCCAATGTCCACATCAGATCTCCAACTGCGTAAAACGGTAACTTCAGCAGAAGAGAGCATTGCGTGTATTAAGTCATAGACAGAGTTAAAAGAAGATGGCGACTGTGTTTATGAAAGCGAGCGTCTACGTACTAGTGAAAGACACTTCATGTGAGTGATAGACGGACAGACATACACGCTAAACAGATTGGTGTTACTGTCTCATAGATATGACTGACGAAAGGATAGACAACAGATCAATAAACACACACGTCTCTCTCTCTCTCTCTCTCTCTCTCTCTCTCTCTCTCTCTCTCTCTCTCTCTCTCTTTATATATATATATATATATATATATATATATATATATATATATGTTTAGCTTATCGTGTATATTTATTGATTTAATTCGAAACTAGAATAGATTCCGAACAGCACAAAAATAAACACTCATATAGTGTAATGTCATTCCTAAAACCTTCCCTAATAATCTCGAACAAATTGTGTCACACAGTTTAAACAGAAACGTCAACGGATACGTGTTGTTTGAGTAGACATTTTTCATATTTGATGAACAAATAGACGCCACAGCATACTGGGAAATACAAGACTTACAATTTTTTTTTCAAAGTTTCTTTCTATATAGATAAATGCCCTGACGATGGCTTGCTAAAAAAAACCAAGACGTTTTACCGTCGGCTAATTAAAAATATCATCCTTCTGAACATCTTGTTTTTTTAAATTCTGTATATACTTACACACACTTTTGTTCTTAATATATATATATATATATATATATATATATATATATATATATATATATATATATATTTATATATCTATATGTAAGATTAATATATAATATATAATATATATATATAATAATATATATATATATATTATATATTATATATCTATATGTAAAGATTAATATATATATATATATATATATATATATATATATATATATATATATATAAGAGTCTCACGGAATCACTTGGTATGAGCGTGTCGACGTATAACTCCGATAATATAAGTCATTCACATTTGAAATCTTTCAGATACTTTAATATGCTTATAACTGAGAAACACACACAATTTAATTATTGATTTTTGCTGATTAAGTGATTCAATTAATTAAACGAAAGTTTAAAGATTTGTGGAACTCTTCATAATTCTTCAGAAGTAAGTACAGAAAGACTCGCTCTAGTTTAACCCACCCACCCTATAATTGATCGTGTCCAAGGAGCGCAGATCAGGTGTGCAAGAGAAACGGAAAGTAGACAATTACTTTCTCTTGTTTCGTATCGAAAAACTCTAAAGGCTGCAGCAAAGGGAGCATTTTTATTGAAACCCCCACCTTTAGTTTCAGGTATTTTGACAGTAAGTGTCCGGCCTGGGCGAAGGTCAAATTTTATTAGCTGAGCCTCGACCGAGAAGCTGCAAAATTTTTTCACTTGATTCCAAGGAACCCTATAGCCCGGCAACACCTAAACCCTCGCCTGAAAACGACAGAAATGGGTTTATTCCCGGTGCTTTAGCCCCCACCCTCCACCGAAAGACGGATTTGAAGCTCATCCATTAAACAACCTTCTTAGATTTGGCTTGATGGGTAGTCAAAACTCAGTCGAAGATCCTTTACAACTGAATACCAAGTTTGATCATTGTTGGATGTCCTATACTTGTGACACATCCTAACAAGTGCTAACAGTTTGGGTAAATAACAAGTCTGCCTTCAGTAGCCGCAAGCCAATTTAGACATGAATAATATTATTACACCCGCTATATTTAAATATAACACATTTCATGGTCAAATTTTCAATATAATCCTTTTTCGAAAATTTCCTGTTTTGTAAATTAGTTCTAATTGTAAAAAAGTTTTTTGGATAACAAGGAAATATCAAGAATAAATAAGTATTTATTTCTTAGAACAAAATATATTGATCTTTAGTTCTAGGTTGGACGCTCTTTTTATCAAGACCTCGAATGAGAAATTTGTCAACCATTCATTTGCTATGAGAAAACCGGAATCTAGCGAAACTCTTGACGACTTTGCAGGATTCTAAAAACTATGACGGGATCGCAATTTCCAATAACGCAAGCTAAACAACATTTATTTTTTGCGGGAAGATCGTGCCGTACCCTAGAATAGAATGTGAAAGTAACTCGATAGTCTTGAGAGGACTTTTATATACTCTGATAATTATAACTATAAAAAGCATGGTTTTGCTCTACTCGTTTTTTCTCAAACTTTATTTGTGAAAATGCATTTTAAATAATTACAGATAAAATATTTCTTCGAGGCAGGTAACTATAGCTCAGACTACCGGTCAATCTAAAGGATTCTTAAACTTAATACGCCCATTCGTCTACCGGTCAATCTAGAGGATTCTTAAACTTAATACGCCCATTCGTCTACCGGTCAATCTAGAGGATTCTTAAACTTAATACGCCCATTCGTCTACCGTCAATCTAGAGGATTCTTAAACTTAATACGCCCATTCGTCTACCGGTCAATCTAGAGGATTCTTAAACTTAATACGCCATTCGTCTACCGGTCAATCTAGAGGATTCTTAAACTTAATACGCCCATTCGTCTACCGGTCAATCTAGAGGATTCTTAAACTTAATACGCCCATTCGTCTGTAATAAAATATTTGGGGTCGGCAAGGATTTCCATATACGAAGCTGATAGCAATGAAATATTGATGCCTTAGTCTAAAAAAGTAACATTTATTGATAGATATAAACTTCTAGCTGAGAAAATTATGGAAGCAATTATGTATTTATCTAACATGTTTGCCACGGGTATATGACACAAGGTTGCGAGTATGGGGCATCGATCGAGGATCAAACCCCCAATTCAGTAGTAATGGATCTGCAAGTTCTCCCTTGCTACCAGTTATACCGCAAAAATTATAACTATTTACTCAAAAGAAGAATCATTTAGCATTAAAATCTCGCGTACTTTTTAATGTTCATAAGAAACAATATAAAATTTAGTGTTTGACTTTTACTGATTATGTGATATAATTCAATTAAACATCAATCGATTTATTGAACGTTTCAAGTACAAAATGTAATTCTTGGTATAATCACTGACATTTTCCTTTATTGGAGTCATACTCTGCCATTAATCCCGCTTAACAGCTAATTAACCCAATACGTTTTACATGTAGATAACCAGTTGGGAAAATACTTACGAGCCTTTAGATTTTGATAAATCTTATTTTTTGTTAGCCTATTCTATCAAGTATAATATTATTATAGCCAACAGGTTTAAATATCACAAAGATTCCATAGGTGAAAATTAAATGTAATGTATTTATTCGAAAATTATTGTATTTTTGTACTAATTGTAAAACAATTTTGGGAAGAACGAAATAATAAAAATATTTCAAAAGTAAATAAAAAAAATTGTAATTCGAACAATATTAATTTTCTAAAATTCTTAGCTTCCTTTTTTTTAAGGACATTTTTTCTTAGAATGAACGACTAGAAACCACAAGGTTACTAGTTCGATACCCGCCCTCGCCAACTCAGCGTATGAGTAGCACAGGGATCTGTGCGGTAAAGTAAGGAGCTGATGGTAGGTGTGGCGCTGCACCTCAGACGCTAAAATAATCTCCTTGGTCTAGCGCTAGTGAAAAGGGGACAGACTCCCTCGCTGATTGGCTGATACCGATAATAGACCGCCCCGACGACTTTACTTTTTTTATGAGGACTAAGAACCAAATATATTAATGTTTAGCAGGAGCTAATTTGAAAAATTTAACCGAAGGATAAATTTTCAGCTGAAAAATATAACGAACCAAATAAGTATTTAATCAACCCGTTCACCATTACTAGTTTGGGGCATCCAGCGGGGATCAAATTCGCTACTAAGCAGTATGGATCTTATGATTCGACATACTTCAGAAAATGTCATTGAAAAATAAAATATCAAATAAAATTTTGTTTATAATGAGGAAAAGCACAAATTTAATTTTGAACTTTTACTGATGAAATGATATAATTAAAAATCATCGATTTGCGGGACGTCTCACCGTTCTTCATGAGTAACAAAAAGAAACTTCAGACCTACGATTTTTAAATATTCCAATTCTACATTCCAACAGTCTTTTTTAATTCAGTACTAATTGTAAGAAAGAAAAATTACTAACTAAAAAAAAATCATTTATTTTGAGTACTACTCTAAATTTTATGGGGTAAAAAAATTAATCTAATACATTTTCTTACATTGTAACTCAACAAGAAAATTAAAAATTGGTTCAAACTACTTAGAGTTTACGATAAAACTTTTTCAAATATTCTAAATGTATGTATTTATCTAATCCGTTCGCCACGGGTAGAATATGAAACAAAGTCGCAAGTATAATGCGTCGACTTAGGATCGACCTCGTTATTCAGTATTATTGCATTTGCGAGACTAGCTTGCAAACAATTACACGATGATGGACGCCATTATTCGTTACACAACAGTTTGCCATGCGTAGGATGTGACACTCGATCACAAATATGGGGAATCAAGGAAGGATCAAATTCATTATTCAGTAGAAATGGATCAGCGAGACTATCTTTCTCAATATTAGCCCCTTTTTTTAATCATTATTTAACCAACGCGTTCTCTATGTGTAGCATGTGACACAAGGTTGCAGGTTTGGGGCATACAGCGTGCCTTGAACTCATGTAGTAGTAATGAATCTGCGAGACTCGCTTGCTGACTGTTATGCCGAAATGAGATGAATTCCTTATTCACCCGTATCGATCACCATAGATAGGATTTGACAAAATTCGCAAGTCTGGGGCATCCAGCGAGGATCAAATTCACTACTCAACAGTAATGGATCTTAAGAACAGAGTTTTACTTCAGAAATTGTCATTGTGATATAAAATCTCAAATAAATTCAATATGTTTATATTAAGGAATAATACAAATTTACTTTCGGATTTTTACTGATGAAATGTTATAATTTAATAATCAATATTAATCGATTTGCGGGACTTGCCACAGTTCTTCATAAGTAAAAAAAAACGTCTTAAGACGCATGATCATTAAATATTCTAATTGCACATTTAAAGAGAAAGTTTTTTTTTTAATTCAGTAGTAATTGTAAGAAAAAAACTTAATTCTTTGGTAACTAAAAAAATCATGAAAATCTTTCAGACCAGTGGATACCTTTATTTGAAGTACTATTTTAAATGTAAGCCCCCCCCCACACACACACACACAAAAAGGAATAACGAAAAAGTGTCTATTTGAATTCTTTTTCATTGTTACATTTTTATGGGGTAAAAAAGAAAATAAATTAAACTAATACATTTTCTAACATTGTAACTCAACAAGACAAATATAATTGGTTCGAAACAATTACGAGTTTAGGGTATTTTTTTAAAATATTTTAAAATTTAGTATTTACATCACTCGTTCGCCACGGGTAGGATGTGACACAAAGTCGCAATTATAAGACAACCAGCAAGGATCGACCTCACTATTCAGTAGTAATGCATTTGGGAGACTAGCTTGCTAACAATTACACTATGATGGGACAGTCTTAATCTTTACACAAACTGTTCGCCACGCGTAGGATGTGACACGCAATCACAAATATGGGGAATCCAGCAAAGATCAAATTCATTATTCAGTAGTAATGGATCGGTGAGGCTATCTTCTCACAATTACACCTCGATAGGATGCTCTTTTCAAACCGGTTCATCATGTATAGGATGTAACACAAGGTCACGAATAAGGCGCCTACCGCTAAAATAAAATAATGATCATTATACCAGGATGGGACACACTTATTGTTTACCCAACACGTTCTCCATGGGTAGGATGTTACACCGCAATGGGATATATTCTTTATTCATCCGAATCTCTCACCACAGGTAGAATGTGAGTAAAGTTCGCAAGTGTGAGGCATGCAGCGACAATTGAACTCACTAAAAGATAATTTCACTCCGGTCATGGACCGGGTACTTCTGCTAGTATATATATATATATATATATATCTTATTATAATGGAGATTGTGTGTGTTTCTGTCTGTAACCGAAACTATATTACTAATCGAGTCACAATTAACATAGTTATTTACATCACATTCTCCATGATTTTATTTATATTTAAACCTCAATTATTAATAAAACTTCTTCACCTTTTTATTAGCGTTGTCCATATCTACATACAAATAACATGCAATTGTATTTATATATACAAAAAATAGCGGTTTGCAGTGTGAATAGGAAGGCTAATTTGCATATTGATATTAAAAATGTGATTTTATTAAATATGTGCTTAGTATTATTGATTTCTAACTGTTTGGTTTTATTTTAATGAATATAAGCAAAAATCTCTTCAATGAATCTTAAATGAAATCCATTAACAAGAAAAAATAACAGTCATTTTATTCTTTATTTCCTAATTTAACTAAATTGTTAAATAAGTAAAATTCAGCAATGAAAGACGGGAGTAATGGAAGAGTAAGTTTCATTTCTATTTTTCTATTATACCCCACTCTGTTACATATCTTTTTGTCTGCCTCTAATTTAATACGATATTTCATTACATTAAAACTTAAATACTTGCACTCGGAGGGTGCATATATTTGCTAGTATATATAATATATACTCGTAATAGCGCGCCTAGAGTATGAAATCGCTTCTGCGATGACACAGTCAAAAACGTTAGCCACTACACCACGCGAACCCTACTCTCCACTACAAGAGCAAAAGACAGCGCCAATCATACACCGTAAACAATATTAAAGAATAATCTCTCATAGATTGACAACCCAAGAGAGAAAAGATTTTTTTAAACAAGAAGCAAGAAAAATGTAAAGAAAAAAAAAAGAGAAGGATACACTAGACGAAATTATTAATAAGGCGATTGAGGACGCTTTATTTAAAAGTAAAAAAAAAAATAAAAAAAATTATTCGCCATCTTCCTTCATGATGAGTAGATCAGATCTCCTTATTTGAGGTACAAGATAAGCACGTCCCCCACGAGACGATCATCGCCAGTCTTTGTTTGGTTCTCACTAAAAAAAAAGGGGAGTCTGTTGAGAGATTTTCCCATGATAATCATTGTCCCTTATGTATAGTGGCGGTTTGAGACATTGGAACGGTTGAGTAGACAGTTTCTCGAACAGGAAGTTTATTTTGTTTGCTCGAAATAAGGGTTTGACTATTGACATTACGGATTATAAATAATAGTATTAACTGTCTCTTAAAATATAAATAGATACAGCGGTATCTTGACTAATTCCTAACTCTGTAGCGTCTGATGTGGAGTGCTACACCTACTATCAGCTCCCTACCTTACCGCACAGAACCAAACCGTGTATCTCATAGTTAAAAATTATTGACATCTATGTGGAATTCTATGAGTGTGTTTCTCTTTTACTCCTCTCCCTCTCTCTCTCTCTCTTCTCTCTCTCTCTCTCTCTCTCTCTCTCACTCTGTCTCCCTGTCTCTGTCTCTCTCTGTCTCTGTCTCTCTCTGTCTGTCTGTCTGTCTGCTCTCTCTCTATCTATCTATTTATCTCACTTTCACTCTCCTTCCTCTCTCGATCACTCTCTGTCTGTGGAGCGCTACACTTACCACCAGCTTCCTACTTTACCGCACAGACTCAAGCCGTGCATCTCATGGTAAAAAATAATTGACATCCATGTTGAATTCAATGTGTGTGTGTGTGTGTGTGTGTGTGTGTGTGTGCGTCTCTCGCTCTTTCTCTCTCTCTCTCTCTCTCTCTCTCTATCTATCTATCTATCTATCTATCTATCTATCTCACTCACTATCCTTTACACACTCCTCCTCTCTTGATCACTCTTTATGGGGCGCATCACCTACCACCAGCTCCCTATTTTATCGCGCAGACCAAGACCTGCAACTCATAATAAAATATCATTGACATCTATGTGGGATTCTATGTGTTTGTGTGTTTCTCTCTCTCTCTCTCTCTCTCTCTATATATATATTATATATATATATATATAATATATATATATACATATCACTTCACACTCTCCTTCCTCTCTTGGTCACACTCTATGGAGCGTCTCACCTAGCATTAGCTCCCCCGCTTTACCGCACAGATCCGAACTATGCTATTCATGTGCTGAATTGGTGAGTTGCAGGTAATGAACCCGGAACTTTGGGGTTCGTAGGCGGATGCTCTACCTACTGACCTAAACAAGATGTCAAGATTCATGCTGATGTAAAGTTATCTAAACTGCGAGGTATAGACAAACTTTCATAAAAGAAATTAGAGATTAAAATCGTGATTTATTTTGATTCTTTCCTTAACCCGTTTGCCTACTAAATTTCACCCACGGATGTACCAAATTTCTTTCGAATTTTTTA
>CM042146.1:95344138-95434138 GCA_023376005.1 Doryteuthis pealeii | reverse complement strand
TTGTGCTCCACATAAGACGCAGTAAACAGTCGCTCTGGTCTAGATAGTTAAAAAGGGAGAATTATCTTACTGTCAGGATGATACGGACTATCGACCACTTCGTTGACTCAACTTTACACTTTCGGCTTTGTTTTTGCAATAGAAAATACATAAATCGCCTACATAATTGTCTTAAACCTATTGCCATTATAGCAACCCCCAACCCTTTTATTATATGTATTCTAGAAGGCGTTAGGGTTTTAGTGTCCCCGGTATGACGTTAAACTGCATCCAAATGTGAAGTTCAAATTCTGGAGCTCTGGGCTAGAGTAGAGTACACTTTTATCACCATTACTCCTAGATCCACTCTGACCCGGAGTGACAATACTTGTTAAAGTCCCATCTAGGGTTTAAATATGAAAAATGAGTTTTGATAAAGTTTAAAGTTTGAAAATAAATCTGGAATAAACCGAATATATATATATATTCATCGAAAAGTTACCACCACGTTTTCATTGTAGTAGCATAAGTAGCTAATCCAAAAGGGCCCAATATATTTCGTGAAATATAGAGCATTTATAGTTGAAGAAAAATGTTTATAGTAGTAGAAAAATCTTTTTCTCTCTACCACGGTTTCGGTGTTCAAAGTATATATATATATATATATATATATTATATATATGTGTGTGTGTGTGTGTGTGTGTGTGTGTGTGTATATATACTTATCTACACACACACACACACACACACACACACACATATATATATATATATATATATATATATATATATATATATATATATATATATATATATATATTCCAGTTTTCAAGCTTTAAGATTTGAATAACAGGGGATACTATGAAGCAGAATCTTCGATATATTATTAAGTGCAAAGAAATAAATATATTGAATAATTCTCCGAAATTTAAGGAACTCAGGTGTAATATATTTGTTGACATAAACGATACAGATTAACGTTACTTTTTTACGTGATCAATGAAAATAACACTGGACGAAATGTTCATTGCACAAACAATGGGAAAAACAATGAACGAATTCTTTTACATTTTTTGATTTATAATATGGAAAGGTAATATTCGTTTTCAAATTATTAGAATTCAAAACATCTGTCATTAACAAACGTAAAGAGATTCCCTGTCATTTATGACGTGAAATTTTAAAGAAAAAAAATAGTTAACTGAAATAATTTGAATGCCAGAAACATATTTCAATTTCGGATGCTGGACGTAAACAAGATTTCAATGAAAATAAAAGGCACATAACAGATAATTTTGCAGTTTACTACAAGTGTTATTAAAATCAGAAATTTTCTTTTGTCCTCATTTTTTTTTTTTTTTTTGGGGGGGGGGGATCCTTGTTTACGAAGGCAAACTGATTTTCATGTAGTTTAATCTTTTGATGAATAGCATTGTTGTGTATTCTTTAAAGTAGCTATTTCCATTGAGTTACAGATTTTCAGATTATATATATATATATATATATATTTATTTATTTATTTATTTATTCATATTAACTAATACAAATATTATATATATATAATTTTGATATTCTCTCTCTCTCTCTCTCTCTCTCTCTCTCTCTCTCTCTCTCTCTCTCTCTCTCTTCTCTCTCTCTCACTATATATATTTCATAGATATACAGGGTGTCCCAAAATAATGTATACACTCTTTGAATCGTTATAACTTATTCAATTTATGTAAATAAGATTGATTATATAAAATATCAAATTATATATATTATATATATATATATAATTGATATTTCATATATACATACATAATTTTGATTTTATATGTATTCATACATCATTTTGATATCATATATATATATATATATATATATATATATATATATATATATATATATATATATATATATATTTGATTATGTGTATATTTCTCATCGATGCGAACATCGGGCGATTTACTGCAACCGATGATCAAATAGCCGAGAAATTAACAGTCACCTAACGCGGTTGATTCGATGTCTACACTAACCTCATTTATATATACGTAATCTTCCGATCATGTATTATATATCTACAATTATATGTATTATACAATATATATTCTAAAAATACACATAATTTGGGATTATATATATATATATATATATATATGTATATATAATATATATGTGTATATGTGTGTGTGTGTGTGTGTTGTGTGTGTGTGTGTGTGTGTGTGTGTGTGTGTGTAGTGTATCGAATACATGAATTCAACGGTGTATGGTAATGCTCAATTACCAATCTAAGTTGATTTCTTGATTGTAGATTCGGTGTCTCTCTACGACTAAAACTACATTACTGCTTACGTCACAATAGCCCCAGGAATTGCGTAAGTTTATCAATGTGTATTTAATTCATAGAAAAAATCATTAATACGTTGAATAAAGAACAATCCTGTATCATACATACTCACAAATTAAGTATGCAACATTAAACGTTAAATTGTTTGTTAAAACAAGTTTTGATAAATACTTTACGGTGTTATTGATTTATATAATCTGTTTCATTTTAATATATATATTTAAAGTTATCAAACGTATAAAGTTTTACGAGAAAATTATTTACAAACAAGAAATAGTCACATAATCTTCTCCATATTAAATTTTTATACGGTGAAAATAAACGTCCTGCTCTGTAGGGCCGGGTTAGCTCAGTCGGTAGAGTGTTCGGCTGGAAACCACATCGTTCCTAGTTCGATTCCGGTCCTCACCAACTCAGCGTATGAGTAGCACAGGGATCTGTGCGGTAAAGTAAGGAGCTGATGGTAGGTGTGGCGCTCCACATCAGATGCCAAAAAAATCTCCTTGGTCTAGCGCTAGTGAAAAGGAGATAGATTCCCTCACTGATTGCTGATACCGACTTTAGGCCGCCCTGATGACTTTTACAATCAAAGGAGGACGGGTTATCTTGTTTTCATTCCGCTAACCATAGCCGTGCTAGCGGCGTTGTAAGAAAACAATGAAGTTGAGGACAATCGTCCGAATAATAGAAATAATACTAATCATCAAGCCTCATCTAAAAAATTCAAAGAAATTCAGAGAAATAGTATGTCAACCCTTGCTGCGTTATTTAATAACGGCCACTTTTTTTATGTCTATTATCTTTTTTAAAATTCAAATTTCTGTTTACATTTTTTTTTTTTACGAAAGACTGGGACAAAATTAAATTTTACACCGCCAGATGAAAATGTTTAAATTTCCCAATCACAATATTTCCATTTTATTAAAGCACCGTTATTCAAAAAGGTTTTTATTTTACAATTGAATAATGAGTGCTTTCTACAAAGCTAATTTCAAACTTCAATATTTTCACAAATGATCTTGAGATTCGTGAAAATGTTGAAATTTCACAATCACAATATTTTAGATGAATGAAAATGCCGTCAGGTTTTACAATTAAATACGACGAGCTTCTTTTTTTTTCTTTTTTTTTTTTTTCAAAATAAATTAATTTTAAAAATCTAAGACCAAACATATTGAATGCAAACATAATGTTATCTTTATTTGTCGTCGTAGTAGTAAGGTTTAAAATTACCATGGCCAGACAAATGATATATATATATTTTCTGTGTCCATGATGTTGGGTGCTGCAGATGCAGATCCTGAATTGGGAAGTCGTTGCCTTGTCGAAACAGTCGTTGACTTATAAGGTCGAAAGAGCTTTCCAGTGTTCCGGATATCGCACATGTTGTTGGCGAGTTGTCCGGTTATGGTAAATTAATCCAATTATATCTATCTATCTATCTATCTATCTATATATGAATAAGATATAATGAAAAAACAAACGATGTTTACAACTGAAATAGGCTCATCAGAAGAGAAAGTGTGCAAACCGTTTCGGGGCCTAATTCTCTTGACGGTTTAAAATTCTAAGAGAATTAGGCCCCGAAACGGTTTGCACACTTTCTCTTCTGATGAGCCTATTTCAGTTGTAAACATCGTTTGTTTTTTCATTATATCTTATTCATACTGTCGGATTAATTTCCATTTTATTTTCACATATATATATATATATATATATATATATATATATATATATATATAACCACACTGATGAGAAGTGATACTTCGAAACACGTGTCTGTGGATTACTTATTTATTATATATATACTCCCACTTTGGTCGAGTACTTTAAATAGGGATTTAATTGCAGATTCGCCGTTCTGGGGTGTAGCTAAATCTCGCATTGTTTACAAATGTTTGAAGCCTCTAGTGAATTAATTTCCGCTTAGAAATGTAGCGATTAAATATTCTCCTATATTTGACAGCAGCCTCTGGCCGTACGGGTAAGAGGATTGGCGATTGAAAGTTCATTCGGGTCTCAACCCCGGCCAGGGGTAGCTGTTAAGGTATAACCACACCGATGAGAAGTGATACTTCGAAACACGTGTCTGTGGATTACTTATTTATTATATATATATATATATATATGTGTGTATGTGTGTGTGTGTGTGTGTGTGTGTGTGTGTGTGTGTGTTGTAGAGTAGCTAACACCCTTTCAGCACTGTACCAGATGAACTGGCCCATAGCCTTAAATAGTGTACAATTAAGGACTCCAACAGTAGATTAAAAAGCTGATTAATTTTCGGACTGATCTTACTGCGTTTCGCTATACCGCATTTGACCCTCCTCTATTTCTTGTAAGTTTGTCTTGTTTATTGTTTGTATATTATTGTTCTGTGTTTTTGTATGTATCCGTTAGCATCGGATACTGGAGCTTAAGCACTCAATTTCTTCTGCGTATCATTCTACCTCGACGATACAAAATATATATACATTAAGCGCCTGAATATAAAACAACGTTCCAACTCCTGTCTTTCTTGGTAAAGTTATTTTACTGTAATAACATAAGCCTAGTAAATATTATCCTATAGGAAACACATAGATTTCTATTGTCTACAGGTGGCATATATATATATGCTCATGAGACCGATATTTTAAAAATTGATTTATATAAATTGGCACACAGACTTAATTCATTGTGAATAAAGTTAGAAACGTAGCTGAATTGTATCGATTAATTAATAGTGACCATAAAAACGGCATACAAAAACAGAATTACATAATTTTAAAAGTAAATTTGAAAGCCTGTTTAGTTCAGTTGGTAGAGCATTCACTGAGACAATCGCAAGGTTCTTGGTTCTATACTGGTCCTCGCCAACTTAGCGTATGAGAAGCACAGCATTAGTAATCTCATCTGTGCAGTAATGCGTCTGGGAGTTGACGTTAGGTGTAGCTCTCCATCCTATCAAAATCAATATCTCACAGTCTCTCTCTCTCTTTCTCTCTCTCTCTCTCTCTCTCTCTCTATATATATATATATATATATATATATATATATATATATACTCAATAAATGAAGGAAAAAAACTTTAACATTTCTTCATTACAATCATTTATTTCAACCGCATTACAGCAGCATCTTCAGGTAATCGCAAGAACATAACTCTTACTGAGAAATTCCCAAAATAACATCGCTTTTATATCTATTAAATTGATAGATATAAAACCAATGTTATTTTGGGAAATTCTCAGTAAGAGTCATGTTCTTGCGATTACCTGAAGATGCTGCACTAATGCAGTTGAAATAAATTATTGTAACGAAGCAAATTTAAAGTGTTTTCCTTCATTTATTGAATATATTGCTCTGTCCGTTCATTCACTGGCACTAGGCACATTGAGCTCTCAAATACGGTTTACCTGCATCAGCTTGGTTAAACCACACATGGAAAGATCCTATCTACGGGAAAATATACATATATATTATATATATACCCGATATGCAAACGGGTATATAACAATATTTGGTGTATATCGTATAAATGCGCCCTGGCCTCCTTCCCTAAAAATCGCTAAGCGGTGCCTACTGAAAACCCAACCGCGCTACTATTCAACACCCTAACTGTTTGAAGGCGTTTCTCCCATTTATTGTTACCTGTTCACTGTTTTGGCTGATGTGCCCTCCGGCCATCTTCATGTATTTCCTGTCGGAATCGGGAACCTTCTCGAATTCAGAAACCTTCTTTTCGAACTCGGTAACCTTCTTGTCGTAATCAATAGCCATCACGGAACATTGAACCCAACCTTTTATTCAATCCAAGGGGGTATCCAGTTCCCACATCGGCCGAAACGTTGTACATGTAACAATAAAGATGAGGATAATAATCCGAATAATCCAAATAATATTGATTATCAAACCTCATCTCAAAAGTTCAGAGTGATACTTTTATGTCCCATTGGAAATTAAATTTCTCGTACATTTGATTAACAAAAAACAATGTATCTTATTATAATGGAGATTATGTAACTGTCTGTAATCGAAACTACGTCACCACTAACGTCACGATTTTCTTACTTATTAAAGTTATTTTCTCAATGATTATGAAATATTCATTATCTAATCTTAATTAGCATCTTATTGATTATCGATGTATCTATTAAAGTCTGACAAAACTGCTCATATTATCAATGCCTCCAAAATTCTGAAATATTTGTTATATATGTCTAAGAAATAAAGATTTGGTAGGAATAATTTCCATAATGATTTTAACAAAATGAGTTTAATAAATAATTATTTGCTGTTACTGATTTCTAATACTATCATGTTAATCTCAAACGGATTAAAATCAACCCTAAATATAATTTTATATGGAAATCAATGAAAATAACATTGAAATAAATGTCATATTTTTACATTTGTACTTATTTAGTTTCGTTAGTCTTTTTAATTAAATGTGATATTTTATGTGATATTTTATTACATTAAAACTTAAATACTTGCGCCAAGGGGTCGCATACTTTTGCTAGTTTATAAAATTGGTAGGAGTTTAAAATTGAAATTGCTTGATCTAACTTATGCAAAAATAAGAAATGAATGATTTGAATTAATATTGAAATATGAAATTATAAAAGCGATGAGGCTTATATTACGAAAATGAATACGTGCTAACTCGATCATAAAATATTAGATTATTATGAATGTTTTTCAAATTTGCTTTGACAAATATTAAATGGCAATAATAACATTTTATAAAACGGGCCATTCTCTAAACGTTCACATAAATCTTCGGTTATGACAATTACTCTTTCGGGTGTTTACAAGATCGAGACAGAAAAATACAGCCATAAAATGTTGATTAGTTTATTAGCGCAATAAAACTGACAAGAGCTGTTAGATTTCAAAATATAAAATTACTCATAGAAAAAATATATCAGCAAAATATTCATAATGTAAGAAATAATATTGAAACGATAGAGTAAAGAAAGAAACAAAGAAATTTTTTTTTTAAATGACAGATAAGGACAAGGAGGATTACGAAGTACAGAATTAGGAAGAGAAAAGAAAGGGCGAAGAGTTAAACGGTTCAAACGGAAAAAAATGGAAAATAACGAAGAAGAAGAAGAAGAAGAAGAAGAAGAAGAAGAAGAAGAAGAAGAAGAAGAAGATTGTGACTTCACAAAATGAAGAAACATTTGAAAACGAGGATTGAGAAAAATAAATTAAATAGTGTAGAAAATAAGTAAAACAAAGTCGTCGGGGTAGCCTTAAGTCGGTATCAGCCTGGTAGCGAGGAAGTATATCCCCTTTTTACTAGCGCTAGACTAAGAAGATGGTTTTTAGCGTCTAAGTTGGAGCGCCACACCTACCATCAGCTCCTCATTTTACTACACAGATCCCTGTGCTACCCATACGCAGAGATGGCGAGGACCGGTATCAAACCAGGAATTTTATGGTTCCCAGGCGGACGCTTTACCGACTGTGCTAAACTGGCCCTGTGTAGAAAATAAATGGCATATATCAATCACGATGTGTTTTACAGAATGTCAAATCGTGTTGGGTTATTTGATGCCAGAATCAATCTTTTTTAAAAGAAATCATTGTATATAAAAAAAAAATTAGTTTAGTTTCACACGAGGTCAGATGTCTGGGGCACTCATTGAGAACTGACTGTGACATCATATTCCGCTAATAAGAATTTTACAAAAACAAACAGATAGCGAAAGAGGGCGGAGAGACAGAGTCGACCACATAGAATCACGCATATAGTTATTTATTAAGGTTAGCTTAGATGTGGCTCAAGACCAGAGTTATGGGCGCCCAATGAGAATCGAACTCACTAACAATAGTTTGCAAATCTAGCTTGCTAACCATTACACCACGTGAGGTGCCCAAGTTATTTACTAAGCGTAGCTTAGCTGCGACACAAGGCCAGAAGTATGGGGCACCCTGTGAGAATCGACCTCACTAACAATGGTTTGCTAATCTAGTTTGCTAACTATTATACCACATGAGGTGCCCAAGTTATTTATTAAGCTTAGCTTAGATGTGGCACAAGACCAGAAATATGGGCGCCCAATGAGAATCGAACTCACTAACAACAGTCGACAAATCTAGCTTGCTAACCATTACACCATATACACATATACATACATTGTATACCTGAGTAAATTGAATTTTGCAGAGTGTTTATTAATACCATTTGAGATGTATGAGAGGTTTGAAAATATTTATATCATTTTGTAATCTAATTACTGGATTAATTTTCGTTCAAATTACCTCAAATTTTCACATCATGTGTAGAAACAAACTCAAATGTCTATTACTGACATTTATTTGTTTTTCCTTATGACACAGAAAAAAAGAAAAGAAAACACTATAAGTAAAATTCAGAGTTGTGTCTACTCATGCTGTTAAAATTAAAGATCATTTGAACGGGAATTGGTTAAGATTTAGAAATTATATCATTTTTAAACACCCCGTATATTAAGAGTGATGCAATTTTACACAATCACAACCCACACACATGCACACACACACACACACACAACATATATATATATATATATATCTTATTATAATGGAGATTGTGGGTTTGTCTATCTGTAACCGAAACCATATTACTATACAAGTCACAATTCCTTTAGTTATTTACATCATATTCTCCATGATTTTATTTTTATTTAAACCTCAATTATTAATAAAATTGTTTTACATTACTTACACTGTTGACCATATCTACATACTAATAACATGCAATTGTATTTATATATACACAAAATAGAGGTTTACAGTATGAATGGGAAGGCTAATTTGCATATTGATCTTAAAAATTTGATTTAATAAATATATGCTTAGTATTAATGATTTCTAATAGTTTGATTTTATCTTATTGAATATGAGCAAAAATCTCTTCAATAAATCTTAAAAGAAATCCCTTAACAAGAAGAAATAACTGTAATATTATTCTTTACTTCCTATTTTAACTAAACAGTTTAAATTAGGAAAATTTACCAATGAAAGACGGGAGTAACGGAAAATGATGGAAGTGTTGGTTTCAAAGTTGTTCTATTTTTCAATCATACCCCCTCTGTTCAAAATCTTTTTATCTACATTCTTATTCAGTTTCATTAGCCTTTCTAATTTAATATCATATTTTATTATAAAATTTAACTAAAATACTTGCACCCGGAGGGTGCATATATTTGCTAGTATATATAATTAAGAGTAGCGTAGACGTAAAGTCACCGAGGCTATTCTTCAAACCAAGTTTTATGCACACACACACGGACATAAACACAAACATATAAACACACACACATAAAAATACACACAGAGATACACATATAGTTATTTACTAAGCTTAGCTTAGATGTAGCACAAGCCCGGAAGTATGGGGTACCCATTGTGAATCAAACTCACTAACAATGGTCGGCGAATCTATCTTGCTAACCATTGTAACGTTGTCCCTTTTTTCCGGGCACTAAAACGATGTCTGTAACGTTGTCGTATATCTGGTCACAGTACCCAAAGCGATATCCATAACGGGGCGGTGGTGGTGGCGATATATTCACGGTACTAAAAATGTCTTCTTGTTGATAAAAATTACAACGCGAGAAATATGTAGTCACAACTGCTAGCCTTTATTTCCAGGGTAGGCTCCTCTCGTGGGTTAGTATCAGAGAGGGGGAAAGGCAGAGAGAAAGAGTGAGAGAACACTACTTGATTACTGTGACCCCATACTAGGCACCAAAGGCCCGTCCGTTCCCCTACGCGTCCAAAAGCAAAAAGAGGCCGGTCCCTTTATTCGTTGTTCCACGTCACCACGTGACTTCCGGTGAACACTTGAAACTTCCGGTTGACACTCAAATGTGTGTGTGTGTGTGTGTGTGTGTGTGTGGGTGTGTGTGGGTGTGTTTGTTTGTTTGTTTTTTGTATACAGTGGTACCTTGACTTGCGAGTTGTACCTTGACTTACGAGTCTCTGTGCGCCTGTAACTCAATTTCCTTGTATATCAAATCGATTTTACCCATTGAAATAAACTGGAATGCTAATAATCCGTTCCAGACCACAAGAAAACCCTAATTTTTGTTACGTTTTCTTTGATAGGAAAAACGATACTGTATCGTATAAAAACATAATAAAATAGAATATAATGAATTATGGACTGTATAATCTTGTAAAGTTTATAATATTTTTCTTGGTTGTAATAAACTTTGAAGCAGGATGTTTTTAGTTAACCTATTAACCTATTTTAGTGAGCCTATCTAAAGCTTTATCCTACCTCAAATTTTAGTTCACAACACAAAACAAAAAATCACCATCTTAACTCGGAAAACTCGTAAGTTGTATCACTCTTAAATCAACGTCCATATATATATATATATATATATATATATATATATATATATATATATTATATATATGAGGGAGACTAAAAGAATATCCGCACATTTTCCATAACAAACCATTATTATTGGGACACTACGTTCTGTACATGTGTGCCTATAGTTGGCACGGACTTTTTAGCCATATCACCCAGATTTTGCTTGCAGTCTTTACAGTGTAAACATGGCTGCTCGACTAGAAGAACAAAGAGCATTAATCCGATTTCTGCAGTCGGAAGGAGTGTCAGGGTCTGAAATACCTACGGAGACAGTGCATTACCGCATAGAAGTGTGTATGAGTGGATAAAGAAGTTTATTAGTAGCCGGACAAGTGTCTTCCATATTATGAGCGTGTAAATTTTTTCTCTCCCTTCAATATTGTACCGACCATATTGCCCTTATGGAAAACACCCAAATTGTTGTTCCAGGAGGTGGCTGAAGGTCTTAAATTCCTTGTTATGACGTTAAACGGCATCTAATGAAGACGTTCCAATTGCCATACTCCCAGATCCACCCTAACCCAGGATGGTAGTACCTGTTAGGACCCCAGCTATGCGTTAAATAGAAAAAATAGGTCAAAACTGTGTTTTAAAATTGAGTTTAGAAAAAATGTTCAAAACTGTTATATATCATACCTATGAACATTAATGAGTATTATTTCTCTGAATGTTTGAGATTGCGACAAGAAGGTTCCCGAGTCCGAAAAGAAGGTTCCCGAGTCCGAGAAGGTTCGACAAGGAGGGCACATCGGCTGAAACGTTGTACAGATAACAATGAAGATGAGGACAATAGTCCGAATAACGCAGATAATAATAATGAGTATGTTCTAATCTTCATAAATACAGGAGCATTATGTTGACTGAGTAGTCGTATACCCCTAGCAGTGGTTTACCTTCTTCAAGCCACTGGCTGGTATTGTATTTTGTAATGTTATAAATGTTCCATTTCATTTCCAACCTCCGTTTGGTTATTTCTCATTTAGTAACTTTGTTAGGTTACAGCAAATACCCACCAAGAATAAATGAAACAAAATATCTTCGACATAAAATAACCCAACAAGTGTTGATATGCCGTAAAATCCATCCAACCAACCATCCAACCAACCAACCAACCCCCAAAGTGTCCACACTCAACCAGCTTACAAAAGACGTTTTCCCGATTAAGGTATTTACCTCGCATCCCACTTATGTAGGTATGACACAAGGTCATATTAGTGTGGGACCACCCACGAACCGAAGCTCTTGGCAAGACTGGTGCAAAAAATGCGTAAATCCCGTCAGCATTCCTTCTCAAGTGAGGGGAGCTCAGGTACTGGGCAATAAACCCAGCCCTGCCTCATTAAATCAAGGGGGCATGTGTTGCCTGGGGAGAAGGCCCCCTGGGATAACGTCTTTAATATACATCACAGGTCCAGTGTCCAAAGCCACCGGACCCCCGGCCCGAAGAGCGGGTCATTAATGTTTTCCCGGTTAATGTAATTCTCCCCATTCTCTCTGACTCACTGCCTTCGTTTTTATTGGCATATTCTCCTATCTCCTCCGACGTCAGTTTCAGCTTGAACCTTCAATATTCCTACCAAATTATAGTCCTCGACTAACCACCATTATCCAGAAATTGGTTTATTTCCTTGCTGTAATGTTTTATTTTATTTTTCGCTTTTGGCTTTTACGGAGCCATGATAATCTTTTACGGCTGGCAAAATAACGAGGGGGGAAAATACTATTTTATTAGCCTTTCCAGTTGGCGGCGTATTGTGCATCTTTATTGAAAATTTTGACACCGATAAACAACATGAAAATAGTCCATACTGCGTCCGTCTCTGATATCATTAGTGGTTATTTTCAATTAGATATCATATCTATAGCTAGGTGAAGGAATATAGATATCTTTGGCGACATTCAGATATTTTAATTGTGCCTCCCCCTCCTCTCTCCTCTCTCTCTCTATATATATATATATATATATATATATATATATATATATATATACATAGAGAGAGAGAGAGAGAGAGAGAGAGAGAGAGAGAATATATATATATATATATAATATATTATATATATATATATATATATATACGACGTGAATATATTTGATCCTACCAAAATGGAATGTTTTAATAGCTGGTTATAAAAGCAGCAAATATGATAATAGATCTCTGTCTCTGTCTCTGTCTCTGTCTCTCTCTCTCTCTCTCTCACACACACACACACACACACACACACACACATACACACATTCTTTCTCCCCACTCTCTCCATTTCCCTCACAAAATTTAATTTACTCTTTCTCTCTGCTTTTTCCGTGTCTCACTCTGTCTGTCTGTCTGTCTGTCTGTCTGTCTTCTCTCTCTCTCTCTCTCTCTCTCTCTCTATCGTATATATATATATATATATATATATATATATATAATCAAACGGTTGATCCGTCAAGCCCTAGCACAATATGATTTGCTCAACTCTATTGCCCTTATGGCAAGTCCAACCTCTTTTATCCTATATATGCTAGAAGGGTATTGGTGTCTATGATCTTAAACTCTATGGGATACTGAATGTCCAAATCTGGAGCTCTGCGGAATGGGGAGTACCCTTTCATCACCATTACTCGCAGGTCCACTGACCCGGAGTGATTATGGTCACATCTATTGGTTGAATTTAAAAAAATGAATTTGAAAAAACTTGTTAAGTTAATTTTAAGAAAATTGAGTACACGTCAAGAATGAATAAAACAAAATGTGTTTTGGCATAAAATAACCCAACAAGAGTTGACATGTCGTAAAATCCAATCAACCAGCCAACAAACCAACCAATTCCTCTTTCCTGTCGACCAACCGGTCGTTATTTATTTTGAAAGGAAAACACAGAAAAAATCATCACAACTTAAAGAAGAAACAGAATCTAACTTTCTTATTAACAAGATAGAAAAAGGCGGACGATGATTTCAAACCGTCCGAAGAATTTTGGCCCGAAGCATTGCAAGACAAACGCAGACCGAGCGAATATAATCCGACTATCTTATTCCTCATCACAGACAAAAGTCTTCATCGTCGGTCAAAATAACTCCTGCCGGCGCGCTTGGTAAGCAAGCGAACAAATCCAGTGATTTTTTTTGTCTGCGAGGAAGGTACTGTCGCTGTTTATTTTTGGAGCCAAGCATAACGTTCAGTTTTGGATTAGGCGTGGTTGGAAACAAAGAAAAAAAAAAGGTTTTCAATCAATAATCTACCTGTATTGATCCAAGATCGATACGAATACGCGTGATGAAATGATATTTTATCATATAAAATAATGCGAAATAATGATTCTTATAAATATATTATATAAAAAAAGGGTAATATAGAATAAGTCAGTAAAATTGGCGGAGTTGTCTATTAGCGGTATCAACTGGACATCAAGGGAGTCTATCCCCTTTTCACTAGCACAAAACAAGGGAGATTGTTTTTGCTGAGGTGGAGCGCCATGCCTATCGTAAGCTCCCCACTTTACCGCACAGATCATTTTACCCAATCTGCGCTACTCATGCGCTGAATTGGCGTGTTACTCAAAATTCATTGATCTCGATATTTCTTTCTTTGCACAGCGAACTAGAACAGCGACGTTCATAAATCAAACAAAGTTGCTGGAGTGGCCTATTGTCGGTATCAACCGGACAGCGAGAGAGTCTATCCAATTTGTCTAGCACTAGACCAGAGATTGTTTTTGCTGAGGTGGATCGCCACACCTACTGTCAGCTCCCCACTTTACCGCACAGATTAGTTTATGCAATTTGTGCTACTCGTGCGTTGAGTTGACGGAGTCCAGTATCGAACCAGGAACCTTACGATTCATAGGCGGTTACCCTATCAACTGAGCTACCAATAGACAAACTATCAGTTATAAGCAAAAACAGGTTAGTTAAAAAAGCATTAGAAACACTTCTACTCGCTGCAAGGGACTAGTCCTTTTTTATTAATATGAAAATACTAAATAAATTTGAGTGATTCGATAAAAAAATAATTTTATCTGAATAACACTGTTTTAACTTTTTTATAGAATACTCAGTGTAAATACAGAAGCCTTTGACAAGGGTGGCGGCCACCTGAAATATTGGATAGATTAAAGATCAAAAGCAATACAACTTTCAACTTTAGAGTTTTATTTTTTTGTATTTTTAGATGCTTCTAATGGAACCAAAAACGTTCCCAATAACATTATATATATATAATATATATATATATATATATAATAATATATATATATATGAAGTGAACAAACGATGTGTTTGGAATGGTGAAGGCCGACAATTTTGGGGAGATTATGTGCTTAATTAGAGTCATACTTAATTTGTTAATTAATTAACTATAATTCGATGAATTAGGCGTGCATATCGGTTTAAACGTAAAGCGTAAATAAATCGAGAAAAAGTCGATCTCTGTATGTACATTTCGGACACTCTAACCGTTATACTAGCAGGCTTCCCCAGAATTTCTCGTTTATTTTAAACTGATATGTATTTCGCACTTTTTGGGTGACTTATAGCACGACAGTATGAAGTGAACAAACAATGTGTTTGCAATGGCGGAGGCCGACAATTTTTGGGAGATTATGTGCTTAATTAAAGTCATACCTAATTTGTTAATTAATTAATTATAGGGAATATATGGGGAAGCCTGCTAGTGTAACGGTTAGAGTGTCCGCCTGTCAGTCTGACAGGTAGGGTTCGAATCACGCACAAAGCACTGCCCTGTCTATAGCTCTGCTGATGAGGCCTAATGGGCTGAATGTACATACAGAGATCGACTTTTTCTCGATTTATTTACGCTTTACGTTTAAATATGCACGCCTAATTCATCTAATTATAATTAATTAATTAACAAATTAGGTATGACTTTAATTAAGCACATAATCTCCCCAATATATATATATATATATAGTTTATATATACATGTGTATATGTGTGTGTGTGTCTGTGTGTATCTGCATGCATATCTTGGTCTCACAACATAATAAGAATTACCAAAATAATGCCTAATATTACTGCAATTTTCTGCTGTGGTCTAAATATAATATTAATAAATAAAAAAAATATAATTATTCAATTACTAATAAAACATTATTTGTCAATATTAAGGAATAAAACTTCTTTTAATTATGAAAAAAATAAAATGTGTATTCATAATTATGGAAGTGAAATAAGACGTGCAAATCACTTTGATGGAGTGGTTGGCTCTGATACGAGTTCATTCAGATAATAATTTTTAAAATAAAACAAATAAATGAGGACAAAAATATATTGGAGAATCTTCTAACTTTCTAAGGTTGTCATGGACACGTAATTAGGAAACTTTAAAACGTGAGAAAGGAAAAACGTGAGAAATTGCGCGTATGGCCGTTATTCAAAATATGAATTAATTAAAGAATTTAAAATTATAACCGCGATCGATGTTTCTAATTACGTTGCTATGACAACCTCATAGCTTGGTGTAACCATACCTAATGTATTTCCTTCCTAAAATTTAATATTAAAAAAACAGTATCTAATAAAGCTCGTATCAAAGTGAAATGTTATATAGAAACATTTCACCAAACAGGGTTTCACCGATCATTTCTCTTGCATTCTATCAGACAATCATGTGTTGGTGTTTGTTCTGTAGTGTTTATTTGCTTTAAGTATATAATAATTTTTGCAAAAAATGAAAAAGAATTAGAAATATTAGAATATATAGCCAGGATATACGGATGGAATTTGGAATCGAAAAATGTGCTATGCTTGTAATAAAAAGGGGTGAAAGAAAACTAATGAATGGAATACGACTACCAAATCAGGAAACTATAAAATCTCTTGGTGAAAATGAAAGCTACAAATACTTAGAAATTTTAGAAGCGGACAATATCATGCAAGCAGAAATGAAAGGAAAAGTTAAAAAAGAATATCTCAGGAGAACTAGAAAACTTCTAGAAACGAAACTTAACAGCAGAAATCTGATCAAAGGAATTAATACCTGGGCTGTCCCCATTATAAGATACTCAGGACCATTCTTAAAATGGACAAAAGAAGAACTCAGACAGATAGACCAAAGGACGAGAAAATTAATGACCATGCACAAGGCTCTCCACCCTAGAGATGATATAGATAAATTGTATGTGTCAAGAAAGGAAGGGGGAAGAGGTCTTGCCAACATAGAGGAATGCGTAGAAACCACAATCCAACAACTTGAAGATTACACAAGGAAGAGCAAAGACAAACTACTTATGGCGGCCAACAATAGTAGAAACGGCAGATGGACAAACAGAAAAACGACAAAGGCTAAAAAACAAAAATGGGAAGAAAAACAATTATATGGACGCTTCAAACGACAAATCGAAGAGGTTGCACATGGAAAGACTTGGACATGGTTAAGAAAGGGAAACCTCAAAAGAGAAACTCAATCATTAATAATTGCTGCACGAAATAATGCCATAAGGACAAACTATATAAAAGCGAAACTTGATAAGACCCAACAAAATAGTAAATGTAGACTTTGCGGTAATAGAGATGAGACTGTAAACCATATACTCTGCGAATGTAGCAAACTAGCACAACGAGAATACAAAACTAGACACGACTGGGTTGGGAAGGTGATCCACTGGGAATTATGCAAAAAATTAAATTTTGACCACACAACAAAATGGTATATACATAAACCAGAATATGTTCTTGAGAACGAAACGCATAAAATTCTCTGGGACTTTGAAATAAAACGGATCACCTTATCCCAGCAAGAAGACCAGACCTAGTGTTGATAAACAAAAAAGAAAGAACTTGTCAACTGGTGGATTTTGCACTGCCAGCAGATCACAGGGTGAAGCTAACGGAAAATGAAAAAATAGACAAATATCTGGACCTTTCCAGAGAACTGAAAAAGTTATGGAATATGAAAGTGAAAGTGATACAATTGTGGTTGGTGCACTTGGAACAGTCCCAAAAGGATTACACCATTCAGAACACTGCACTGCTGCAATCTGCCAGAATACCAGAAGAGTCCTGGAGACCTGAGGAGACTTGCTGTCCAGTGAAAGACCATCAGCTAATGCTGATGTGAAAACTCAGGCTAGTATATTATGTCTGAGACCTGTCAGCTGGTCCTTGTAACACTTGTTGGGTTGTCTTCCCTTTGCCTGGAAGAGTTAGGGTTTTTTTGTATTTAAGCGCCTAATTGTGTGGGGTTCTCAGCCCCCACAGGCATTAGTAAGTGACTATAACCTGCCATTACTGTTATATTCTAGATATATCTATTTTGTACCCTTCTTTTTATGTGTCATTCACATTTGTCACATATATGTATTTCATGTCTTATATGTTTCTCCATGTGCTGTACTTATATCAAAGTCCATGTTATGTTTAACACCCTTGGTCGGAGTTGTTTGTTCAACCAATTATAATTTATATTATAACCTTGAACCCAACACATTCATCTTAATTCCACAGAATATTTATATCTTTCCACATATTATCTAACATTGCCTTAAAGGAGTTTAGAGATGAGGCATTCACTATTGATGATGGGTTTATTCCATGTATTCACACTCTGTTACTAAAATAATTTTGTCTTGCTTTTGCTTTACAAGATTTTTTAAGAGTTTTATTCATGACCCCTGGTATTGATATTTTCAACAATGTTTAGTAGATCGTTGAATAAAATCCATGGGTATATTTGTAGACTTCAATCAGACCCCCTCTTGTACGTCGACAAACCAAACTTGGTAAGTCTCTCTTCCTTTGCTTGTTTATTTGTTTTGTTTTACGGCATATCAACTTCAGTGGATCATTTAATGCCGACAAAGTTTTAAAATAGATTCCTTCTTAATGGATACTCATTTTTTTCATAAACACATTTTTATTTAACCCATAGATTGTACCCTAACAGGTACTACCACCCCGGTTCACATTCCTACTTCTTCGCAGTCACCGTTTCTCTCAATAGCAATGTTCTGCCTTCGAATGAAAGCATGTATCCCTTCCCTTAATAGTTGAATGTTCTTTGAGCCACTTCTTCACAACAGATTTCACTTCCTCATCACTGGGAGAATGTTTGCCTCTCAAACCCTTTTTCATACGGCCAAAGTGATGATAGTCTGAATGCGCTAAATCTGGTGAGTAATCTGTAGTGAAGAAGGGGCTCAAAGAACAGTCAACAGACTTTTACGGGGCAGGGATACATGCCATCCTTCGAAAAATAAAGGTTGACATGCCGTAAAAACTAACCAATCAACTAATAGGTTTCAAATGTCGAGGAAAAGCTCGCTGACCAAGGAAGAATGGATACCACCTGATACTAATTCGGTATTTGAAAGCAACACTGAGAAGCGAACCTCATCTTTTAAAAAACATTTTCCGACCCACTCTCCCATCAAATCTACAGCCACACGTATGTTAATCAGTGAAAAGGATTCAATAAAGTCACAACATAATTAATGATGACCGAATGACGCGATGAAAAAAAAGCTTTATCTAAAGATAAAATCCTATAAACTTATCCCTTAAAATAATTTCCAATCCACTTAGCAACAAAAAACTACAAACAATCTACTGTCAAAATCAATAAAAATCCTCGAAAAAAAGACATAACAATAGATTTGACCATTCCTCACAACCTACTATAAAATAACCCTCGATGGGTTGACATACCGTTAAAATCAATCAATCAAGTTTCACCTGCCGAGAAAAATTCGCAACGATTTTAAAATGATAATAAAGCTGACCAAGGAAGAATGTATACCACCGAGGACAAACTGAGACCGTTTCCTAATACGATATTAGAAAGCAACACTAAGAAGACACCTGGAAGCGAACTTCCACTTTTAAAACCACTTTTCGACCCACTCTCCCGTCCAATCTACAGCCACACGTACGTTAATCAGTGTAAGGATTCAATAAAGTCACAATAAAAGTAATTATGACCGAATGACGCGATGAAAAAGAAGCTTTATCTAAAAGATATTAGATCAGTTGCTGATTGGCAACTTGTTAGACGACAATCATTTTGAACTTCCCATGTGGTTTAGTCGGTGATTGGCCAGTTGGATATAAAATAAGGGTGATTTGGTTTTGGTGCTGAATTAGGTTTTTCTTTCGAAGCAAATTAGTTTGTTCACATCAGCCAGAAAATTGGCCCGTCTTGTCTACAATAATAGACGAACTTTATCGCTTTGCTGGAAATAAAATTGAAAACTTGATTTTCTAGATTTCTTATATTTATTGGGAAAAATCCTTCTGTGCTTATATCGATTCTTTTGATATATATATATATATATATATATATATATAGAGAGAGAGAGAGAGAGAGAGAGAGAGAGAGAGAGAGGGGGGGGAGATAGCGATATAAAAGGATGAAAACACACACAATGCTTTTAAAATGAAAATATTTTATATCATTTTCATAGCTAATATTGAACAATATTTCGATTTATAAAATCATCATCAGAGCTTGTTTTTAATCCGGACTCATCGAGAGAGGAGAGAAAATAATTCAATTCAACCAACAATAAAAAAACAAGCTTTGATGATGATTTTTATAAATCGAAATATTGTTCAATATTAGCTATGAAATGATATAAAACATATTCATTTTAACAACATTGTGTGTTTTCATACCCTTTTATATATACATATACCGTCGGATTCATTTTCTTTTACTCTTAACTCATATATATATATATATATATATATATATATATATATATATATATATATATATATATATATATATATATATATATATATATAATAATATATATATATATATATATATATATATAATGTGGGAGATGCGTTGTGTAATGGTTAGAGTCGTAGAAAATGGACTTGTTGACCCAAGTTCAAATTATGGATGGGGCTGTTAGCATTTCACATACAGCTAATATCATTGGAAAAGGTATGCATCCAACTACACTCCCTTTGTATTGACTGATCAGTATTCAATTGTGTTGCAGTTGAATCTGCTTCTGAGAATCAAGTCTTTGTAAGTTGTTTAAATAGCAGCTTGGGCTAATCTACTATGTAGCATGATCAAGTCTATTTCCAGGATTCTGATTGGCTGGCGGTTTTAGTGTGTATATTTTTATCCATATATGCTGAACATTAAACCATGTCATGTCGGTTGCTACAGAGTGTATTCGGTTACTTTTTCTTCTTTTTTTTTGTCTGGTGACTAGACGCTAGTCATAGCCTTCCTGTGAAGGTGAGTGTGATATCTATTCTACAAGAAGTATGCCATCAAAGGAGATGTTTCATTGAGTCCAGAAGCTTTTATGCTTTTCATTGTTTTTAGAAATTCCTCGAGTTTATTTCTCGTAAAATCTCCTAGTTTGATATTTAGTTGGCAATTAAGGATTTGCTTTGTATTTCCACCTGTGATTTTACGAGACTTTCCAAAAAGTTTCTTGAAGTGTTCCTTCAACTAATTGGCTGGCAGATTTTCGCCTTGATCTTGAGCGTAACTGCAGATACAAAGTTGAATGCCCGGTAGGTGGTAATTGTTTAACTCTGAATGTTATCTACTAAGCCCCTGTTAAAACTGTAAGTAAGTGTCACTTATGAGGTAGCCCCTGTCATCATCATCATCCTCATCACCTTCATGTCGCACCAGCAGCACGGATCACCATGACTCTTCTTCGCCATAGGCCATTGCTTCTGTAATGTCTTCTGTGCAGCATCCATGTTCTACGAAGAGCTGATCGATGTAGGTCTTCGCTGGTCGACCCATACTGGTGAGTCAACGTGTAGGTGCACAGAGGGGAACGTCACTTATGAGTCTGTCCCTACGTCTGTAGCAGTTTCCATCATATCTTGTTCGTTTTAATCGGATGTTTTATCTTATACTAAAAGCGGTTACCCGGTGTTACTTGCTAGGGGGAGATAAAAAGTTAGTCTTGCAGATCCATTGATTGTTTTTGTCTTACATAGTTGTTTTAGGTTTTAATCACGAATGCAACAAATAACTTTTCCTTCTCTTACGATTTGAATCCAAATCTTCAATTTATTCCCAGACATAAATAAAATCCTCATTATTTTTGCACAAAATGCAAGTTCTGTTGATTGTGAATATGTATATATATATCTATATTGTCATTAAATGTTTTATTTGCGTGACAGAGAACGATAAAGGAAAAAGAGCAAGACATTGTCTTGCCTCCCGGGATCGTCCCCCGCATGCAAAAACAAATGCGTTTTGGGTACTGGACGGACGCGAGGTTCGACTGATGTGCCCGGATGTTTGACTAATATGCCCATAAAATAACAAGTGAGTCAGCAGTCAGCAGCAGCAGAAGCAGTCGACGACGACGCGCTTTTCAGTAAAGAAATGGATTTTAGTCGAACAGAAACAAAAATAAATAGGAAATGTGATTTTGAACTGCTAAAGATTATTTCGACTACGACGACGGATTTTCCAGCTGCTAGACGAAGAATGTGTTGACCAACAGAGGGTCTGGCTTGTGAGAAGACGGAGAACTCGCTTGTTTTTGGTTCCCTCTCGGCGGGAACTTGTTGATTCGAAGGTCTATTACGCCCTATATATTTTCCCCCCTTCTATATATGTATATATATATTTATATTGTCATTAAATGTTTTATTTGCGTAGTTTCCTCCGGACATACATACAAACATAAATAAACACCAGTTGTCCTTTATATATGTATAGATGGAGCCAGTGGTCGTACAGCTGTTTTCTTGTGGGAGGTTGCCCGGTAGGTGGCAATCGGTTAACTCGTGATATTGTCTACTAAGTCCCTGTTAAAACTAGAAGTGAGCCTTATAATGTTGTAAATTTTTACAATGCGAAAATATATTTTAAGAGGAAGCGTTATTGAATGGCACAAAACTATCATGCTATACGAAAACAAATAGATAAGAATATCCAATAACCCGTTGTCGAGTGGAAATTGATTAAATCGGCGTACGAATGTGGAGCAGACATCTAAAAGCTGTAGATTGTGCTGGGAATAAAAGCTACACATTATAAATTTTCCAGATCAAAATCGCTTATGAAAAAAAATAAAAAATAAAAAACGGAAAAAAGAGTCACTTCGTTTCCCAGTTCAGACACGAGAATAAATATCTGTTATGCTTGTTTTATATATTTATGCAATTTTATCTTATATGAAAGTGTCGAACTTATTTTTTGACTGCCATATATATTGATATTTTCATATACAGAGTTTCAGTGATGTCGAGTTTAGTAATAAATAATGCCTAACAATATATGTTTACCTAAAATCATAAATAACTGGTGATATTTCTATATAATAATACACATAAATTGATTGGAGTTCACTTGCTTAGGATATATATATATATATATATATATATATATATATGTCTGTGTGTGTGTGTATATATATATCTATATATGTGTGTGTGTGTGTGTGTGTGTGTGTGTGTGTGTCTGTGTTTGAGTATGTATATAAATGGATATATACTTATATATTTATGTGTAAAAATAAATAAGCAAATCGTTATATATACGTTTGAGTTCTCAATTTTTGTTGAATCCTACCAAGTAAACACTTGGCATCATCCACACACACACACACACACACACACATATATATATATATATAAAGTAAAGTCGACGGGGCGGCCTAAAGTCGGTATTAGCCAGTCAGCGAGGGAGTCTATCCCCTTTTCAATAGCGCTAGACCAAGGAGATTGTTTTTTAGCATCTGAGGTGGAGCGCCACACCTACCATCAGCTCCTTACTTTACCGCACAGATCCCTGAGTTGGCGGGGACTGGTATCGAAATAGGAACCTTGTGGTTTTTAGCCGAAATATATCAACCCATTGCACGAGCATGATGCGACACGAGATCAAATTGTTAATAGCTTTGAATTCAGTGTTTAACAGGTTTGAATTCACTGTTTCTTCTATACTGGTTACCTACTAAAATGTCCAGGCAGTCTTATTATTTAGCCATAGCTAAGGGGGTTTACTTGCATATATTTCCTACTCGTATTAGCACTATGTGAAATGTAAACAGCCTCGCCCAAGATTTGAATTCGGGTCGACGACGAGTGCATTTCCTACGACTATATATATATGAAAACCTAAGAAAATATATTGTTGTTCGTAAGTATATGGGGTAATAGTATGCCTCTGCTGCGGGTAGTGGCTAGTATATTGGTATTAATGGCTACTTGAGTTATGAGTTTCCATAATATTAATCCTTTCTTATTTTGTATCAGACTATTTTGCCCTGTATACTAGAGGATTTCTCTTAATTATATAGTCTATATCTAAGTTTGTGCCTGCATTTAAAAAATTAATTCATTTCGTGTATTTAACAGTTGTTAAAAACAAATTATTTGTATACAAATATATGTATATATACATGATGAAGGCTTTGTTGGTTGCAATGCTACTGTGTAAATAGCAGTCATTGTATGAAGATTATTGAGAAAGACCTCCGAAAAGATCGGATGACACTAGGAAAGACTAGTGACCGTAGGGAAAGACCACCCCGTGACATCAAACCGACAAAGTCTGGTGGTATCGTGAGATACTGCTGGGGTGCTCTGGGTTAGTGGTAATGATGCTTCGGCCCCGTCTCTCGCCTAAGACAGCGAGAGAAGGGCCGACTAAACCATGCCTGAATTCAGAGTCGTCCTCTGATGAAGGATTGTTGGTTGCAATGCTACTGTGTAAATAGCAGTCATTGTATGAAGATTATATATATATATATATATATATATATATATAATATATATAATATATATATATATATTATATTATTATAATGGAGATTGTGAGTTTTTCTGTCTGTAACCGAAACTATATTACTATACAAATCACAATTCCCTTTGTTATTTACATCACATTCTCCATGATTTATTTTTTTTTTATTTAAACCCAATTATTAATAAAAATTGTTTTACATCATTAAGACTGTTGGCCTTATCTACATACTAATAACATGCAATTGTATTTATATATACAACAAAATAGCGGTTTACAGTGTGAATGGTAAGGCTAATTTGCATATTGATATTAAAAATTTGATTTTGATAAATATATGCTAAGTATTATTGATTTCTAATTGTTTGGTTTTATCTTATTGATTATGAGCAAAAATCTCAGGAATAAATCTTAAAAGAAATCTATTAACAAGAAGAAATAACTGTAATATTATTCTTTACTTTCTATCTTAACTAAATAGTTAAATTAGGAAAATTTAACAAAGACAGAAGGGAGTAATGTAAAATGATGGAAGAGTTAGTTTCAAAGTTGTTCTATTTTTCAATCATACCCCCTCTGTTCAAAATCTTTTTATCTGCATTCTTATTCAGTTTCATCAGCCTTTCTAATTTGATATATGTTATTATATTAAAACTTAAATACTAGCACCCGGAGGGTGCATATATTTGCTAGTATATATAAGGGGGTATGAACATTACAGCTATAGATGTATACATGTGAGTGTATGTAAATATGTATATGTGTATATATATATATATGTGGGGGTGTTAATATTTATATGTATATGTGTTCATGTATACAGATGAAGAAAATTACAGATCGGGAAGAATCCGACATATTTTGAGGAAATATGATATAACATTGAATAACGAAATTGGTTTCAGAAGCTTCACCTGAATGAACTTTATTGTTTTAAAACAGAGTGTGTATAGACGAGTAAAGGATGAAAAGAGGAGTCGCTCACATATTCACTGTGGCGATTATTTTCGTCACATCTATATATGTATGTATGTATTTGTATTGATTCGTGTGTATACGTCTATGTAAGTTGAAAATGGAAGCGAATTCGACGGTATGTTGAAAAGAAAAATAAAGGAAAGAAAATGCTGAATGGATAAAATAGATTTTATTTTATTTTATTTTACTGACACATGTTTCGGCTAGGAATTTATCTGAGTACATGTACTCTATTGTTATTTAAAATACAAAATAAAATAACAATAATAGAAAACTACAATTTGTTTTAGTATACAAGTAACAAGTATACGTCTATGTATGTATTATGCATATGTAGGTATGTGTGTATATACGTATGCGTAATTTTTTTTTTTTTTCATAATTGAAAAAAAATTTTATTGTCAAATAATGTTTTATCAGTAACTGAATAATTATATTTCGTTTTTGATACATCAATATCATATTTAGTCCACAGCAGAAAATTACAGTAATATAAGGCATCGTATTATAAAGGTAATTCTCATTATTATGTTGTGAGACCAAGATATGCATGTAGATACACAGACACACACACACACACACACACATACTCACACATTCTCATACACACACATATATATGAACTAATCGTATTGTATATATATATGTATATATGTGTATATATATGTTTATATCTATGTTGTTGTTGTTTTTGGCATCCGTCCGTCTACTAAAGACGACGGCGTAGTGTCACTTTTTTTATCTGCAACTGCGTGAGTGGCTGAACAGACCAGTTTTTGAATAGCAATCTCTGGTGCAGTGACTACAAACAAACAGTGATGCTTACTGGAGTTGCTGTTGTCTCTCCTTCCTTCTGGCTCTCTTTTCTGCGGTGGCTACTTTCCTCTCTTTTCCACTCCTTCTCGTTCTTTGTTTGACGAGGATGCGCCAGGTCGCACGGTCTTTTTCACAAGCCTCCCATGTATTGGTGTTGGTGTGGCACGTCTTCATGTCCCTCTTGCTGACGTCTATAAAGCACAGGCGTGGTCACCCTACCGGTCGGTTGCCCTCTACTATTTCACCATACAGTAGGTCCTTGGGAATACGGCCATTGTCCATCCTCCTGACGTGACCAAGCCAACGCCGGCGTCTCTCGCTGATAATGGCAGATATGCTGTTCATGTTTGCTCGTTCCAGCACATATGTGTGGGCATTTTGTCCTGCCAGCGTATGCGTAGAATGCGGCGTAGGCATCTGAGGAGGATATTGTCCAGTTTTCTCACGTATGTGATCCAGGCTACTGGAGAGGAGAGTACTAAGAACGCATGCTTTGTAGGCGCGTAGTGTGGCATTGTCCCAGACTCTCTGGCTCAGTTTGGCCATAACTGCCGCCGCTCTCGCGATTCTGCTGTTGGCTTCACTGTCAGTATGTGAGAGAGTGTGTGTATCTACACGCATATCTTGCTCTCACAACAGAATGATGAGAATTACCGTGTGGTGTTTATATATATATATATATATATATATATATATATATATATATGTGTGTGTGTGTGTGTGTGTGTGTGTGTGTGTGTGTGTGTGTGTGTAAGTTGAAAATGGAAGTGAATCTGACGGTATGTTGAAAGGAAAAAAACAAAGAAAATGCTAAATTGATAGAATAGATTTTATTTTACTGACAAGTGTTTTGGCCAGGTGTCGATTTTCTATTATTATTGTTTTATTTTATATTTAAAATAATAATAAATAGAATACATGTGTACGTGAATAGACTCTTGGCCGAAACACGTGTCAGTAAAATAGAATCTATTTTATCCATGAAGCATTTTCTTTCCTTTTTTTATTTTTTCCTTTCAACACACACACACACACACACACACACATATATATATATATATGTGTGTGTGTGTGTGTGTTGAAAGGAATATATATATATATATATATATATATATATATATATATATATATATATATATGCGCGTGCGTGTGTGTATATCTAAATAGATTAGCTGTTAATGGTTTGTATAGATAAACCCAGCAAGTATACAAATAAGACAAATATGAATCTGAAATTGAAATAAATATTTGATTGACTGTCCCACCCACCATGTCTGGCTAGATTCTCGCGCTAATTTCAAAACAAATGTCCTAACTGTCTATAAAAGTGAAATAATAAAAACGTGACACATTAATTAAAGATTTCTCTACCTAGCACACGATTCCTATAGAAAGATTAACGCGTCGTTTTGTTCACATTAATAAGCAATTTCGTTGTCTGCAAGCGCTTCAGTTTCAGAATTATAAATCAAGTCTTGCACGTCAGGTCATTTTCACAGTCACCTCCACCAGTGCCAAACAATTTCATGTCCCAGTGCGATCAAATTCGCACGACAAAGAACTGATTTCATTGTCAACTAACAGACGTTGGACATTGTAATCAAACTCTGGCTGTTTGCTAACAGATTGAATTCCCAATTGCTAAATGCGATTGACTTTTAGATATAGCAACACGCACTGTGATTTTTTTGTATTTTTCTTATCTTTTATTTGTAATTTCATTTTTATTCAACTATATGAAAGGCTTGTGCAGAAGGCTTGTGCAGAAGACCGTGCGAAAGGAAACAAGGAACGAAAAGGACTGAAAAATAGAGGGGAAAAAAGCCGCCACAAGAAAGAGAGCCAGAAGGAAGGAGAGATGACAGCAACTTCAGTAAGCATCACTGTTTGTTTGCAGTCACTGCACCAGATATATATATATATATATATATATATATATATATATATATATATATATATATAATACTTTTTCAGACTCATTCAATTTTAATAGTTTAATTTTGTCTGACTACCATCCCCCGAAGAAACCAGACCTTGAAGAGTATTCTTTTTTCTCATTTGACTTCCTGTCGCCATGGTGACAGTCTTACAATGTATACATTTGAAAAAGGAAAAAACAATTTTAATTTTTTTATTTTTTGAGAAGTAATTTTTTCTGTTATGCAATTCAAATTATTTTGATTTACCATCTGATGAGACTGAATTTTGGGGAGCTGTATTAAATCAACTTAGATTTATAAAGGCCCCAATTTTGGTCGAAATAAATTTATTATGGAATAACGGTGTTGAGTTTTTCCTTCCTTTTAAAGATAAATATTGCTCTGTATGTAATCTAAAAAGTTTATTATACATTGAGCTCTGTTTAGTGATTTAAAGATGCACTGTATTTATACATATTGGATCATAAAATAATAATACTGTGTATCTTAGGTATCACATATAGAATCATCCCTTACTACCATGTTTTGAATACCTCACATCTCTCTCTCTCTCTCTCTCTCTATATATATATATATATATATATATATATATATATATATATATATATATCCGTAGATGGGTTACCAGGTAAATTGGTATTAGGATGATTCTAAATTGGATCTTACTTCCAACACCGGAATGATAGAGTTGTCCAAGTTAAAGTTGAGAGCTCGATGTTTAATATTATTGAACAGAGCAATATGATATAAAGAAAAAAACTTAAGAATTAATCATTTTGCAGTTGTGAGTAGATCTATAACCGCAAAATGACCGATTTTTAAGCCTTTGCCTTAATCAAATATATATATATATGTGTATGTGTTTGCATGGGAATGACAATATATATACGTATATATATATATATATATTATATATATATATATATATATATATATATGTGTGTGTGTGTGGAATTAAACAAAAGACAGGTCTCCTGTTAAAGGATTTTATTGGTGATCTTTTTAAGTTTTCTGGTCAACTTTTTTATATTTGGATGGAATTCGTGGATTAGTCCACCGATGTTCATATCCTGAGTACTTTCGGCACATCGAAGTGCCGAAAGTACTCGGGATATGAACTTTGGTGGACTAATCCATGGTGAGCCCCACTTCAATAAAACAAGAGTGTTGATAATATTTGACTCTCCTACATTTATTTAGTTTATGAAAAGAAAAGAAATCATTTTGTCTATCCTTCTAAAATGTACCCCAGCATCGATGAAAGAGAAAATTTGATCTCACGCTGCTATTCAAAAGTTTGCTAAACTAGTAATTTCATTTTACCCCCCCCCCCTGTCGGCTGGGGCGTTAGAATGCACGACTGCACCTTTACAAAGGGGTAAGACTCCCCCAATGGGGCCACCTGTTGGCTGTAACCCGTGATGCTTAAGGATGGAGTTAGTGGATGAGCAATCCATGACCTGCAACACTCCACTTAGACCCTTACTTAGGCTAGACGGGCGATCAATCAGCTGGTCATGTCAAGCCCTAGCAACTATATGATTGCCCCAACCCTATTGCCCTTATGGCAAGCCCCAATCCTTTTTATCATATGGGTGCTAGAAAGCGGTGACTTAGGTTCTACATGTCCTTGAAATGACGTTAAACTCTATTTGATGGCGAGGTTCCAGTTTTGAAGGTTTGGGGAATGTGGAGAACCCCTTCATCACCATTGCTCCCCTGGTCCACTCTGGCCCGGAGTGGTAGTACCTGTTAGGGTCCAATCTATGGGTTAAATAGAAAAATGTATTTTGTGTATCCATTAAGAATTAATTCATTTCAAGACTTTGTCGACATTAAATGACCCACTGAGGTTGATATGCCGAAAAAAAAAAAAAAACCAAACCATTTTGACACATAAAGAAACGGAATTGTTTACGCATCTACGTGCCCAGTGGGGAATTGCGTACCTGACAAAACCGTAAGCTCAAATGACGATATTGGAAACACGACCACTGCTATCTCATCACAAAGATTGACACATAACTTAAACCAATACGAAGAATTATTATCCCCAATAAAGAAACCTACTGAGAGAAAACAGACAAATAATACACAAATCCAACAGTAGAAAGCGACAGAATCTATTGAACGTGTCCACGGAAAGCGATGTCATTAAATGCATCGGAAAAGCGTACAGTGCACTTGACAGTTTATCGACCATATGTAGCGTAATTAAAACGGTATATGGAAAATTTGAATTAAAAACAAAAGGGCAATGGGATTTCTGGGTTAAGAGAAAGAGAAAATAAAAAGAAATAAGAATAAAAAGTAAATAAAGTTTTAAGATTCTAAGCACTCAGTGTATGTCAGTCAGTGACCCGTCAACGTCAACAACACCTAAACTAGTTCCAAGCGTAGCAAAGCTCACATCTGTGTGGTAAAGTAGGAAGTTAATGTTAGGTGCAACTTCTCACCTCAGATGCAAAAACAATCTCCTTGGTCTAGCGCTAGCGAAAAGGGGATAGACACCCTCGCTGTCTGGCTGATACCGACAATAGGCCACTCTGTCGCCTCTACTTACTTACTTTTACTGCACACACAGACACACATAGACACACATAGACACACATAGACACAGACACAGACACACACGCACTAACACACACACACACATAAACACATACATATGCCTGTGCTCACACATGTTGGCATCCTTCCGTCCACGAAAGACGATGGCATAGTGTCCAAGTTTGTTTGTTTTTTGGGAGGGGGGCTACGTAGCCTGGGTGGGTTGAAATGGGGAATGTGCTGTTACCCAAGCAGCAGATTCGCCTCTCCACACTGTCGCTGTAGTCTGTGGTCCAAAGGAAAGGTAAAGAACCAATGCAGTTTGGCAACGGCAGTGGTGCAGGAGTTGATGTGTAGCACTGAAATTCAGCATTGCTCCACCGTAGGGACTTCGACTCTGGATTTGTTTTCGGGGTTTACTCCCCTACCCTTTCCTCGGAATCATGATTTTATAACACTCTAGCACACACATACGCACCAGAGAAACATACGAACACGTGTGAATTCCATAGAAATGAACACAATTACACATGCATTGATTAACATACAAAGATATTTTCCGATGCGCCGATCGTGACTGTGCATGCACTTCATGTGCGTTCTATATAAGGAACAAACAACCAACCCCTATCGCATCAAAAAAAAGTTTGATAGGGTTATATTTAAACGCCGAGCTTTTAATCAAAGCCTCTCTGACAATAGTCTGGTGAAGCATATACAGAGAACTGGAAATGGACAGAGGTTGAGATCGCGCTTATTTATGCAAAAATATGCAAATATTCTGGCTCCGTTGACGGCAGGTTACGGTAGGAATGTTGGGGAGGCGTGATGAGGTCGGGCAGAGAAGACGTCATTTGTTCCACACATTTTCACCCATGTGCACTCGGTCTTTTTCAACAATTGTTTTCTTTTTTTTTCTTTTTTTAGCGAGGCGTGTGGATGATTATAAAATGTTGGAAATAGCCACTCTTGATAAAACACCGAAGAAGCATTAAACTCATTACTACGAATTCATTATAATTGCTGACTTGCGGCAGCTTTAAAAATAAACTTTATTCGTGAATGGCCGGTCGAACGCATACAATCGAGCAGATAATTATGTCTCAGAAGAAATACAAAGTCATAGGACTAGAAATGCGAATTCAAATTCGATTCTCACCGTGTGCCCTGTACATATAAATATAAATTGAGTATCCATTAAGAATGAAATCATTTCAAAACCTAATCGGCATTAAATGACCCACTGAGGTTGATATACCGTAAAACAAAAGAAACTAAACACACACACACACACACACACACACACACACACACACACATATATATATATATATATATATATATATATATATATATATATATATATATATCAAACCCTCCCCACGAGCAGGATGTGACCCAAGGTCAATTTCTTAAGCGGACTTCAACAGGTTTGAATTCAGAGTTTTCCTTCTCCTAGACCAGTTGCCTAGCCAAGGTTAAAGAGCCCAGTCTGCCCTACTATTTACCATAGCAGGAGGGACAGTAGTATTCATACCTTTCCCAAGTATATTGGCGCTAGGTGAAATGCAATTAACACGTCCAGTACTTATAGCCTCCAGTCAGTCTGTTTAGTTACTAATGCAGAACAGCGCGCAAGAGATTATAACATCAGATTACGTATAAAAAGGATTACATTTCATTACATTTCACGGAAATACCCGAAACATTTGAGATGCTAGGGTTAGGGATAGGGTTATATATATATATATATATATATATATATATATATATATATATATAATATCAGTCTAACAATTCTCTGCTGAAATCATGTCTTCATCAAGTTATGTAAAACATGAGGAACACTGTCGTAAATAATTTCTCTCTGACTTGTGTGCATGACTTCGACCTAGACCCCGTGCACTACTCAATAACCCTACCCGCTCGATCGCCTCTCATGTTTTTTTCTGGCCTCCCTGTCTGTGTTTTCTCAAACATATGTACGCATTTATATACACGTGCATGCAAATATAACAACTATATTTTCTTTCGTTTTCTTTCACATGTATTCATAACACCTGTATGTTTAAAGAAATGTGTGACTTTTTCAAGATAACTGTGTTGAGATTGCAGCCTTCCTCCTTTAAACATGATAACATTAGCCTCGTTTTGAGCAAGGAAAACGAATTAGCAAAACTAATAAAATAGCGGCAAAAAATTACGTTTGAAAATTCACTTACAAAAAAAAAGAGCGCTTTGGAAAATCAGATTTCTCAAACAACATCTTTTTTTGTTTTTTATTTTCTTTCTTTCTTACTTTCTTTTTTGTTGTTTTCAAACGCTCACGGTAATCTATTAAAGAGAAAGACAAAATCTAGGTATCTTCAATACAAGATTATAACATTAATTCAATGAATTAGTTTGCTATCGTTTGTGCTGGAAAGCATCCGGTTTTAAAATTAAGAAATGTTTACCTTCCGGTATAAGAGTAGAAGCTGAAATGTTATCCTTTCCAATTCATTAAAAAACAACAACTACTAAGTGTAGAACTTCTTTTTAGGTAAACGTTGTACTAATAAATCAACGTAATTACCTCCCCTTGAATATCTGTCTGTATAAAAGCAACCCCTGACTACGCCAGTTAGATCGTAGTCAGAGTAAAGTAAAATAAAGCTTGCTGAAGTCTGAAACACTGGTTCTCCTTTTACTACAATTAGTACATAAGATCTTAAAACATTAATGTTGCAACTGAGTAGGAAGTGTTTAGCTGTTTAAAAGGGGATGTATTTCAGGACGAAATATTTCAGCTCGAATAGGCGACCTCATAACGAGATATCTCCTAATTCGAAAAACCCGTTGCAAGACCGTGAACTACCTAGACGTTCACAAAGAACTCATAAAGAACCAAGATATTTAAAAGACTTCCTACTATGAGTAAAGAAATACGTAGGAGAATGTACTAATAAATCCAACGTAATCACCTGCCCTAGAATATCTGTCTGTATAAAAGCAACCTTTGACTATGCCAGTTAGATCGTAGTCAGAGTAAAGTAAAATAAAGCTTTCTAAAGACTGAAACACTGGTTCACTTTTTACTACAAACGTGATTACCTGTTTTCTACAAAACAAAACATGGCAAACACCGGGCATCTTTAACCATAAGAAATTATTATGATGTTATTACGGAAATATGGGCCGCTATAAATAAATTATCGGTCATATGGAAATCCAATTCACAGACAAGATAAAGAGACAGTTCTTCCAGGTCATTGTCGTGTCAGTACTGCTGTATGGCTGCACCACCTGCATCCTAATGAAGTGACTAGAGAATAAACTAGATGGGAGCTGCACAAGAATGCTGCGGGTGATCCTGAACAAGACGTGGAAACAACACCCCACCAGAAAACAGCTATACGGGCACCTGCAACATATCACCCAAACCATCCGAGTAAGGCGGACAAGACACGCGGGACACTGCTGGAGAAGCAAGGACGAACTCATAAGCGACGTCCTCCTGTGTAAGCCAGCGCATGGGCGCGCCGGTGTGAACCGACCAGCAAAGACGTACATTGATCAGCTCTGTGTGGATACAGGATACTGCATAGAGGACCTCCCGAGAATGATGAGTGATAGGGACGGAAGGAGAGAGATTGTCATGGATATCCGTGCTAACAGCGCGACATCATCATGATGATGATGATGATGATGAGATTATTACGAAAATACGAACAATAAGAAATGATTATGCTATTTTTAAGAAAATACAAAAAAATATAAAAATAATTATTATCAAAGTGAGTATTGCATTGATGCTCAGCCACCAGGATTCCATCCTTAAGCATAACGGGTCACAACCCACGGCCAACAGGTGACCTCATGGGGGGTTTATTACTCTGCAGGGGTGCATTCGGTGTATTCTTCTGCCAATCACATGACATTAACTCATCCTTTGAAAGCTAAAGTCCAACCCCTCCTCATCGCGACAGGGCAGTGTAAACGTGGCAGCTGTCAGGACTATACCGATGGGAACTTAAATTCCTGTTAGGGACGCCTATGAGGGTCAGGCCTGGCACCCCGTGGTCCGTCTATGAGGGCCACAACCTGGCGAAAGGGGTCTGATGAAAATTCCAATTCTGTGTGCATTGGAAACCGGTGGTTGCTTTAGGTCTTCTCGTCCCTGGGTAGGCTGGATAACCTCCGGCAAACATGAGTGTCAACACGCGGGATTTTGAGAACCAGTTACGTACTTCCTCTTCCCGTGATGCTCTATTTTTGAAAACGGATGGGGCCGATCAACCCACTCCGTTTTAATGCTGTCACCAGACACGAAGTAACAATTTCAGGAATAGACAGATAGTTTTTGTTTTTCAAAAACTAGATTTTATCGCCTTGAAATAAGTGTAAAGAAGCCACCCAGCATTTCTAGAGAGAGAGAGAGAGAGAGAGAGAGAGAGAGAGAGAGAGAGAGAGAGAGAGAGAGAGTGATAGTGAATTCTACCTTATTACCAATGGAAAGAAATCAGGGCTCTATTTGTCTTCCTCAAAGATAATTCTTTTAAAAGTTAAATAAATAAGTATCTCTCTTTTTTACACATACACACACACACACTCTCTCTCTCTCTCTCTCCCCTCTCTCTCTCTCTCTCTCTCTATATATATGCGTGTATGTATGTATAATTAGGGTATGTTGCCGTGTCTACACTACCCTAACTTAGACATATTTGCTTTATCAATGATATTGATCACTCTTTATTTAAAAAGAGTGATTTCATTTTTTTAAGCCAGGAAAGTGGCTACCTATCATGATTTCCGGCACTTATTGCCGGGAAGCTGTGGGCTGAGCCCCCATCCCATATAAATCATAATCGACGGTTGGCCAGTTGAAACTGCAGTTGTCGGTAGACTGACTGCGAATGGATTGGTGGATGTACTATTTACCCTTAGCAAGAGGGAGAGTAGTTAGATTTATACCTTTCTCAAGGGTATTAGCGCTATGTGAACTGTAGTTTCGTCCTGGATTTCAACTCGGGTCAATGAGTCCTCTTCCTACAACTAACCATTACACCATGGCATTCAACTGTATAGAACTATAGATAGTTTTATTTTTAACTTTTTAATCCCACCCAACGCCGGGCAGTTCTCTAATATGCTATAGATGCAAGGAGGAAGATAAAGGTTCCTTTAATTTCTCTAAAGAAAGAGTATGAATTTTCTTTTTTAGAAAATAGAACCACATAATTTTGTCTTGCATCGAAAAGCGCCACTTGATAACTGTCTTTTTGCTGCCTCAAGTGATGAAGCTGCTACTCTTGATTTAGTTATATCATTTCTTAATTTGAGAAACGCGAGGCAATTTACCGCTACTGAATTCTACTTTTCATCCCCCAAGAGGATTGCTGGCTCCATCATCAAAACCATAAGGTGTTATACATATCTCCTACACATACACAAATTGAAGCCTGTCGCGTTAGTGATAAATTTAGACTCCGTTGCCAGTTCAGCATTCTTCCATGTCAATACTATTTAGCTTCATCTTTTGTTTTTAGATCTTACGAATATAAGTAACGAGATTATGGTGATTTTTAAACGCTATTTTAAATGTCTCGAACGTTCTAAAAGCCTCAAAGACCATTGATAGCGAGTTCTAGTATTTGTGGTCCTATGCCAGTCAAGATGACTTAGTTCAGTGACTACCACATATGTCTCTGGCTAGTTGCTTTGTCAAAGTCTTCAGCGCCCACGTCGTGTTCCTTTGATCCGCAGAACTGGGATCAATGTAACTTGGTCGGAGTGTCTTTGTCGAGAAATTAGTGGAAATGAGCTGCCGTAGTTGCTGCAACTCTAAAAAGGAGACAACACTGATTTTACTGCCTTTGGCTATACCGCATTTGACCCTCCTCTATTTCTTGTAATTTTGTCTTGTTGATTGTTTCTAACTTACTGTTCTGTGTTCTCATATGTATCCGTTAACACCGGATACTCGTCCAATATCTTTGCGTATCATTCCATCGTTAACAATAACGACGGTTTTATTATCATATATAATGGAGATGAATATGTTTTGCACACTAGATCGGAGAGAAAAGACACAGTGAGGAGCTTTGTCTGATGTTTTGGTATATCTTACTGGATGACCCATATTGCTGGCATTGTGCCACAACTAATGTAGCGTAGTCAGCGGTGGACTGATATGTAAGTGATGGCTAATCGTTAGTAGGAGAGATAAAATACAAAAACATAAATTATTTTTAGCGGCACAAACTTTCGTTGTTCTGCACACTCCATTCATTTCTGGCGCCCTGGAAGCGACCAGGTTCAAATCGTAGAATAACCTGTTTGTTTATCACTGCATGTTAATAATGGACAAGTAGTAGGACAGACGGGGTTATTTGCCCTTGGTAAGGCAAAGAGATTAGAAGAAGATAAACACTTAATTCAAACCAGCTGTACTCTGCTTAAACTGTGAAATTGTATCGCATTCTTCCTGTAGTGGGGAGGTAGGTAAATGCAGACATTGACATATTTTCCCTTATGATATTTTTAACGTACCAGGGAGAGTTAAAATTCACTTCTAGCGATCGACGTGTCTTCAGAGCTCCGTGAGTAATCTGAAAATCTGATGTTCTAACTTTCACTTAGACATCAGCGCTGAACAAACTGATACTATCTAAACTTGAGAATCGTAAATCACTGCCTGCTTATGCCAGTTAATAATCGTTCCGGCTTCATTCATGAAACTTCAATCTCGGACGTTCTCGATCAGAGAGTCAAAAATTAAGTCATCGAAGTTTGAGCCTGGTCGTGCGATTTTGCTTACTGTCTTTACAGTGTAAAAAGGTTGATATGCCGTAAAGCAAAGTAACCAACCAACCAACCAACCAACCTACCTTCTTTTACTAAGGTTACCCCCATACATGTAGCGTTACTTTCCAACGAAATTCGCTAAAATTCAAGCTGAGTTTCATGCCAACATCCCCGCCCTCCAAGTTAAGCCCTGTGGAGGGAAACGGTCTAGTCTCCGGTCACTTTGTAAGGTAGTACAGTACAATTCTCTTAGGTTTTCAACTGCACATGAGAAGTGACTCTAATACCAATACCACCACTCAGTAATTCTCTACAGTCATTTCTGACGTCTGTCTACTAATGAAATAACAGTTAATTGGACAACTCCATTAACCTGACCAATAAGAAAATGTAATTAGTAGTTTTCGTTTTATTAACAAATGCTCGGTCACAATCGTTAACTTATCCACGTTGATTTCTGCATACAATGTAAAGTTAATTTGAGCAGTTTATCCCAACCCTCTTCAGACCGATAAGCCAATTACCCAGGTATTCCCTTTAACGACAGTCTCTCCTTATTTAAATCATATCGATCGTCACTAAGCACTAAAATACTATATATTAATACTTCCGTTGTCATCTTGCAATACCTCTGGTTAAAAACTGAATATTGATCATGAAAATTTGATTTTAATAGATATGTGCTTGGTATTATTGACTTCTAATTGTTTGGTTTTATTTTAATAAATATGAGCACGAATCTTAGTGATAAAACTTAAAAGAAATCCATTATAAAATATTTAGTTAAATTATGAAAATTTAACAATGAAAGACGAGAGTGATAGAAAGTAATGGAAATTTAGTTTCAATGTTGTTCTATTTTTCGATTATACCCAATCTCTTTCAAATCATTTTATCTGCATACAATATGGTCTAGCGCTAGTGAAAAGGGGATAGACTCCCTCTCTGTATGGCTCTTACCGACATTAGGACGCCCCGACGACTTACTTTATTATACTAAAGCTGAGCAAATCAATCTTTGTCTCCTAGAGGCTGTTTTACTCCTTAGAGTTTTACATGAAAGTTATACTAAAACATTCCTTAGTTTTAGGATTGAGTTATGTTTGAAAATTCCATTTTAATTAGTTCTAATTAGTTGTAATTTGCAGTTAAGTCAAAAACATACCCGTCTCTAACTTGACATTCTACCTGTCACTTTCCCCATCTCTACGTATATTTTGATTACCTCCTGTTATATATATTAGTTTCCCAGTGAGCATGGGATATATTCGAGAGTTATGAAACGTGTTTGTATGTTAGGTTTCATAAACAGCCAGCTGAGCCAACATCTTGGCTCTCAATAAATTCAAATTAGGTCAAACATTCCTACATATTTCATATCTACCCTTTTCCCGAGGCGTTTTGTTTGAGCCAATGGGGTTAAACTAGGAGTAAACAGTTATTGAGTAAAAGACAAAACAGGGCTCAATGGTGTCGCGGACAGTAGAAATTATTAGTATTAGATGCTGCTTTGAAACAAATGGTAACAATTGCACCTTAAATGTATTGCACACTATAATGAATAAATAAATAAATACAGCTCTTACACACGTAATCGAGCACATTATTTTCAATTATCCGATACTAAATAAAACTACATATATATATATATATATATATATATATATATATATATATGAAGTGGTCAAATAATGTGTTTGAAATGGCGAAGGCCGACAATTTTTTGGGAGATTATGTGCTAATTAAAGTCATACCTGAGTAAACAAACAGAGATCGACTTTTTCTCGATTTGTTTACGCTTTACATTTAAACTGATATGCACGCCTAATTCATTTAATCATAATTATTTAATTAACAAATTAAGTATGACTTTAATTAGCACATAATCTCCCAATATATATATATATATATATATATATATATATATATATATATCTGTGTGTGTGTGTGTGTGTGTTGTAGGAAAATAGTTCATAGTACAATATGTTCCAAGAACAAAGTGTAATGGAGTGGTACCAAATATTGGTTAGACGAGACTTACAGTGTCTTCCATAGTTTTTTATGGTGACGTGTAGTAAATGGTAAGAAATTTGGAGACTAATTCTCTCTATTTTCCTCTATGGAGAAAACTGGAAATTATATCCTTTTGGCTTCAAGAGACAAGACTGAAAGAGATAGATGCTGTCCCTTCGCAGAAAAGGAATCAAAGAGAATGTTTTACGGATTTAAATGATTGTGTGACCAAAGGATATGGGGTGTGGCTTTCCACGCCCACAGCCCAAGTAAAAAACTATTATTTTTGTCTCTCTACAGCGTTTTTCGAAGGTTTGTTTTCCTTTAGGCGTAATATGGGCCACTGTGAGGAAAGAGATTCTTATTCCTGTTTCTTTCTTCCGAGTGAAAAGCAAAAACAATATCAAGCAGGCATTTGTTTTTAGATGAAACTACTCCAAGATCCAAAATCCACACCTGCCTCTTGATAATCATCTAAAGTGAGGTAATAATTAATCACGTGGTCCTAAGGCAATATTTCCACAGGCAGAATGTGCTCCTTATATTTTCTAAAAGGAGTAATGTCCGGATTTATTGCTCGGGCGCCTGGGGCACTACACGGAACCACGCATATTTTGCCCTGGCCACGCATGAGCTCCCCACGTTAAAATAATTTCATGTCAATCTGACATGGTGGGAGTTCTGAGAAATAGATACTCTCAGATGAAAAATAAAATTCCATTGAAAACCACAATTTCGTCGCGTTCCAGCCTTAAATTTTCAATTTTTTTAATATGATTTTTTAAATATTTTTATTCATCTATTTATTATTTTTTTACACAGCGAAAGAATTGCATTTATAGAAAAAAGTTTTATAAACAATAATAACTAGATTTATGAACATGTTCGGTTCCAATTGTAACAGTGTTCTATAATGATATTGATATTTTTATTTAGGAAGAATTGAAGAGTTCTAATTAGCATTTCATTGTTATATTAAGAACTTGGATTATTACTACAAATGGTATTCAGTATGTATGTAGATCCTATGAACTTATTATTCAGTTGCAAATTTGACTAAAAATTGCTTTATTGACTAAGTTAAGGTATTTTAAGTAAATGGGTCTTATAAAAAGGCTTATGTACCATCCTTGCAAAAAAAACATGGTTGAATATTTTGGAAAATCATATTGACATGTTATTTATACACTGTTATAACTTGTGTTTTTATTGATAAAAAAATGATGTATAGACATTTTTGACCATATGACCTTAAGGCACCCCATCCGCGATCTCGACTCGTGCGGACACTTTTCTCATTTACACCGCAAAAAATCCGGTTGTTTGTTAGGGGTTAGGGTTAGGGTTAGGTTTAAGGGTTAGGGGTTAGTTTTATAATTTAAAAAAAACTCTAAAAATTGTCTGTACACAATTAACCGGATTTTGACGGTGTAAATGGAAAAAATGTCCCCACGAATCGCAAAAGTTTCATATGGTCCGACATTTTTATCAGTGAGTCCTTTGTTGTAATTTCTCAAAGATTATAGAATTTGCTATAATAAACAAAATTACCAAACAAATCATTGTTCAAATTCATAAATTGTATACCAATTTCACAATACCAATAAATCAAAGTACTCGTCCTGTCAGCTGGGACAGAAGAATACACCGACTGCACCTCTGCAGAGAGGTAAGGTCCTCCAATGGGGCATCTGTTGGCCGTGGTTGTTGACCCGTGATGCTTAACGGAATCTTATTGGCTGAGGTGCATGACGTACATTTCACTTTGGTCTAGACTAAACACGTGGTTGGAGAGGCCCCATCCGATCAATCAGCTGGTCACGTCAAGCCCTAGCGCCTATATGATTGCCCAATGCTTCTTCATGGCATATCCCCAACACTTTTTATCTACTTGTGGTGGTTGAGGGCCTTAGTGTCCTGGGTATAACATTAAACTGCATCTAATGGTGAAGTTCCTATTTTGGAGCTTTAGAGAGTGTGGAGTACTCTTTCATTGCCATTAATCCCAGGTCCACTGTGACCCGGAGTGGTTGTACCTGTTAGGGTCCCATCTATGGGTTAAATAGAAAAAATGATTCTTTTTAAATGTATATAAAAATTGAGTTTAAAATGTTGAATTTTCAAATACTTTTGATACTATTTCTCTGTATTTCCCTAGTTCGACAAGAAGTTTCCCGAGTTCAAGAAGGCTCATGAGTCTAACAAGAAATACTTGAAGAAGGCCGGCATGTACATTGATCGAAACGTTGTACAAATAAAAATGAAGATGAGGACAATAGTCCGAATAATCCAAATAATACCAGTTTTGAGATCTATTAAGAATTAATAAAACAAAATATCTTCGGCATAAAATAATCCGACAAGGGTTGACATGCCGTAAAATCTAATCAACTAAGCAACTGAATTACACATAATGAATGATTGTTTTTGACAATTCCTCATAACTTCTGTGGGGTCAAAGGTCAATAGTCTAAATTTCATAATCTCGTTAGGGGTCTTAGTTTTATAATCCTGTAAATACTGTTTGAATGATTCATCGGATTTATGAAGGAGATTATCCTGTTCGTATATTGCCAGATTAAATGGGAAAGATGGTTGATGTTAATGTGATCCCTCTTTAGAGATTGTCCATCGCAATATCCGGTACTGACACGCAATTATTGCCAACAATCACCTATGCGATTTTCAGACCACACATATATTTAGGTGGGAAACTATCAGTTACCAAGTGCCATTGAATTCATATCTATACTGCACTAACTTAGATAAACATCTTCAATCAATGATATTGAGCATTCTTTATATAAATATAGTATACTATATTATATATATATATATATATATATATATATATATATATATATATATATAAATTTTTACTTGAAGGCACTCAGCATGTATCGCATAAAATTCGATACTTTTTCTTATAGAAAATGAACTTTTACTTGAAGGCATTCTTTATGAAGAAAAAGTATCGAATTCTTTATGAAGAAAAAGTATCGAATTTTATGCGATACATGCGTTGTAAGTGCCTTCAAGTAAAAATTTAATATATACTTTATTCAGCAACGTTCTAAATAAACAAACATCCAAAAATCTTATATATATATATATATATATATATATATATATATATATATATCTTAGTTAACTTTAAATCCACCAAGCAAACAAATATATTTACTTCTGGATTTTAAAAAGAAAAAGACGTTTTAAAATAACGTTTTAAAAACAAATAGCTGCAAATTTCCGACTGCAGTTTCTCGTCGTAGCGCGAATCTTCAATCTGGTGGCGCTCTTGATTCTCTAATACTATCTGGTGGCGCTCTCACCCCTCCCTAATACTATCTGGTGGCGTTTTTGCCTCTCTCTAATACTACTTAGTGCTGCTGTGACCCCCCTAATACTATCTGGTGGCGCTCTTGCCTCTCTCTAATACTATCTGCTGGTGCTCTTGCCTCTCTCTAATACTATCTAGTGGTGCTCTCAACCCTCCCTAATACTATCTGGTCGCGCTCTTTCCTTTCTCTAATACTATCTGGTGGCGCTCTCACACCTGCCTAATACTATCTGGTGGCTTTCTTGCCTCTCTCTAAAACTATCTGGTGGCGCTCTTACCCCTCTCTGATACTATATGTTGGCACTCGCACCCCTCTCTGATACTACCTGGTGGCGCTCACACCACTCTCTAATACAATCTGTTGGTACTTTCACACCTCTCTAATACCATCTGGTGACGCTCTGATACCTCCCTAATACTATTTAGTTGCGCTTTTGCCTCTCTCTAATACTATCTTGTACCGCTCTTGCCTCTCTCTAATACTATCTGGTGCCGCTCTCACCCCTCTCTAATACTATTCGGTAGCGCACTTTCCTCTCTAATACTATCAGGTGGCGCTCTTGCCTCTCTCTAAAACTATCTGGTGGCGCTCTCACCCCTCTCTAATACTATCTGGTCGCACTCTTTCCTCTCTATAATACTATCTGGTAGCGCTCTCACCCCTCCCTAATACTATCTGGACGCGCTCTTACCTCTCTCTAATACTATCTGGTCGCGCTCTCAGCCCTCTCTAATACTATCTTGGTGCCGCTCACCCCTCCCTAATACTATCTGGTAGCGTTCATGCCTCTCTCTAATACTATCTGGTGGCGTTCTTGTCTCCCTCTTATACTATCTTGTGGCGCTCTTGCCTCTCTCTAATACTATCTGTTGGCGATCTTGCATCTCTCTAATACAATCTGCTGGCGCTCTCACCCTTCCTAATACTATCTGGTGGTGCTCTTGCCTCTCTCTAATACTCCTGGTGGCGCTCTCCCCTCCCTAATACTATCTGGACGCGCTCCTGCCTCCTCTAATATTATCTGGTGGCGCGCTCACCCCTCCTAATACTATCTTGTTGCGCTCTCATACCTCCCTAATACTATCTGGTGGCGCTCTCACACCTCCCTAATACTATCTGGTGGCGCTCTTTCCTCTCTCTCTCTCTCTAATACTATCCGGTGGCGCAGTTGCCTCTCTCTAATACTATCTGGTGGCGCTCTCACCCCTCACTTATACTATCTGGTGGCGTTCTTGCCTCTCTGTAATACTATCTGGTGGCGCTCTCTCATATTATCTGGTGGTGCTCTCACCTCTCTCTGTTACTATCTAGTGGCGCCCTCACACCTCCCAAATATTTTCTGCTGGCGCTCTTCCTTCTCTCTAATACTATCAAGTGGCGCTCTTGCCTCTCTCTAATACTATCATAGTATTAGAGAGGGGTGAGAGCGCAACCAGATAGTATTAGAGAGATCCAAGGGCGACCCAGATAGTATTAGAGAGAGGTATGAGAGCGCCACCAGATAGTATTAGAGAGGGGCGAGAGCACCACCAGATAGTATTAAAGAGAGGCAAAAGCGCTACCAGATAGTATTAGGCAGGGGTGAGAGCACCACAAGATAGTATTAGAGAGAGGCAAAAGCGCCACTAAATAGTATTAGGGAGGTGTCAGGGCGTCACCAGATAGTATTAGAGAGGCAAGAGCGTCAGCAGATAGTATTAGGGAGAGGGGAGCTATCTGGTTGGCGTTCTTGCCTCTCTGTAATACTATCTAGAGGCGTTCTTGCCCCTATCTTATACTATCTGGTGGCACTCTTGCCTCTCTCTAATACTATCTGGTGGCGCTCTTACCCCTCCCTAATACTATCTTGTTGCGTTCTTGCCTCTCTCTAATACTATCTGGTGGCCCTCTTGCCTCTCTCTTATACTATCTGGTGGTGCTCTTGCCTCTCTCTAATACTATCTGGTGGCGCTCTTTCCTCTCTCTAATACTATCTGGTTGCGCTCTCACCCCTCCCTAATACTATCTGGTGGCGTTCTTGCCTCTCTAAATGCTATCTGGTGGCGCTCTTGCCTCTCTCTAAGACTATCTTGTACCGCTCTCACCCTCACTAATACTATCTGGTGGCGCTCTTACCTCTCTCTGATACTATCTGGTGGTGCTCTTGCCTTTCTCTAATACTATCTGGTGGCGCTTTCACCCCTCCATAATACTGTCTGGTAGCGCTCTTTCCCCTCTCTAATACTATCTTGTGGCGCTTTCCCCTTCTCTAATACTATCTGGTTCCGCTCTTGCCCCTCTCTAATACTATCTGGTGCCGCTTTCAACCCTCCCTAATACTATCTGGTGGCGCTCTTGCCTCTCTCTCATACGATTTGGTGGCGATTTCACCCCTCTCTAATACTATCTGGTGGTGCTCTCACCCCTCCCTAATAATATCCAGTGGTGCTCTCATACTTCTCTAATACCATCTGGAGGCGCTTTTGCCTCTCTATTACCCTCTCTAATACTATTTGGTGGCACTCTCACCCCTCTCTAATACTAACTAGATGCGCTCACACCTCTCTCTAATACTATTTGGTGGCACTCTCACCCCTCTTTAATACTATCTTGTGGCGCTCACACCCCTGTCTAATACTATCTGGTGGTGCTCTCACACCTATCTAATACCATCTGGTGGCGCTCTTGCTCTCTAATACTATCTGGTGGCGCTCTCACACCTCTCTAATACTATGCCTCACCTCCCTAATACGATTTGCTGTCTCACCCCTCTCTAATACTATCTGGTCGTGCTCTTTCCTCTCTCTAATACTATCTGGTGGTGCTCTCACACCTCCTAATACTATCTTGTGGCGCTCTTGCCTCTCTCTAATACTATCTGGTTGCGTCCTTCCTCTCTCTAATACTATCTGGTGGTACTTTCACCCCTCTCTAATACTCTCTGGTGGCACTCCCACCACTCTCTAATACTATCTGGTGGTACTCTCACCTCTCTATATCTGTTAGCGCCCTTGCCTCTATCTCATAATATCTGGTGGCGCTCTCACCTCTCTCTAATACTATCCGGTGGCACTCTCTCCTCTATATACTATCTTGTGATGCTCTCACATCTCCCCAATACTATCTGGTGGCGCTCTTGCCTCTCTCTAATACTATCTTTTGGCGCACTCCCCCTCCATTATGCTATGTATATTTTGTCATTACATCGGCCTGTATCTATAACTGGGTTGTGCCCATGGTGTTTTCTTAATAATTTTCCACTCCACCTCTGGATCGCTCATGCTTTTCTTTCAAAGCCCACACGTGTTTTCCGAGTATTGTCGTTTCGCTATATTTTTTTAATCCCTAAATGATAATCTGTGTTGCGCTATTCTGTTTTTTATAGATTGCTGCGTCGCTCCTACGTAGATCTTAGGTTTTTTTTTGGTTGGTGACATTACCACTGCTTCATACACTACGTCTTTTAGCAAACATCTTTTCTGTACCGGACAGATTTATGACCTATAAGTACATGTTGGTTCATTTTTATTTTTATTTCGCTCTTTCCCCAGAACTTTCTGGTTGTGTCTGCTAATTATTTTTCGTGTGTTGTTCGTGCAGCCGTAGCTTACTTGAACTCGTGATCAGAGTTAACCAATAGATGTAGTCACAAAATCAAACATAGGATCTGCCTAGTAAGTTCCGGCATTACGTAGGGGGTAAAGGAGAGTATATAGCATACCATATAGCATATTGAAAATGGGTATAACACAGTTATAAATACAGGGCGATGGTAGGACAAAAATACCCTGAAGATTCGTGCTACAACGAGAAACTGCAGTCGGAAATTTTAAGCCATTCGTTTTTAAAACGTATATATATATATATGTAAGTATATTGAGAAAAATGAAAAAACACAGGTTTAAATGGGTTAAGTGGTGAGTTTATTGGCCAATAAACTCACCACTTAACCCATTTAAACCTGTGTTTTTTTTTCATTTTTCTCAATATACTTACATACCATCGGATTCACTTCATTTCTTCACACACACACACACACACACACACACACACACACACACATATATATATATATATATATATATATATATATATATATATATATATATATTGAATTTTGAAGTTGCTTTTATCAGTATCTGTTCTGTGTTTATTTTCGGAGTTTTTTGTTTATATTTGTTATGTACTGTTCTGTTTTGATTCCCAAACTGAAATGTAAGCCGACAATCACCTACGCGATTTTCAGACCACACATTTATTTAAGCGGGAAACTATCAGTTACCAAGTGTCGGTAACTTGTCGAGTGAAACTGGCTCTAACCCGAATGTGGCTGTGCCAAAATAGTCCATGATATTTTCATTTGATCTAATGAGATATCTATTGATATTCCTCTTATGTAATTCCCATCTAGCTTTTTTTATCTAAGCATTTCGTTAGAGTCCAAGAAGTGCAGCCATACAATAGCACTAGTAGAGGTGGAGGTGGAGGTGGAGTTTGATTATTCTGTTTACCCTCAGAAAAGACGATGACTTTCTCGATTAGTATGGTTCAAATAGAAATACGAAGGTGAATCAAAAAGTAATACCATTTTGTTTAGGACAGGTATAATTACTAACATAGGAACATATATCATACATCAAAATGAATCTGCTTCTCTGTGGATCACATCCATACTTCACCGTTTCTCTCAATAGCAATGTTCCACCTTCGAATGAGAGCATGTACCCCTGCCCCGTAAAATTCTGTTGACTGATCTTTGAGACACTTCTTCATTATAGATTTCACTTCCTTGTCACTGGAATAATGTTTGCCTCTCAAACCCTCTTTTGATGGGGCCGAAGACAGCTGGATGGGAACTACACGAGTATGCCGCATGCTCTCTTGAACAAATCCTGTAAGCAGCACCCCATAAAAACGAGGTACGTGTTGTAATGGTTACCCTCTTAGGAAATGAACACGGTGAGACTAGTTTAATTCTGGACGAGACTGTTGCATTACACATATAATACCCTTGGGTAAGGTATCCAAATATTCTATCTGATGATGACGATGGTGATGATGACGATGGTGATGATGATGATGATGAATTTGAAGCGCCTCTCATATGGAGATAATTTTAGAAGTATAATTATTCTTAGTGCCTAGCTGGATTGACGTCTGGGCATATTGTCGTAGAGAGATAACAACCGTAGATGAAGAGGTAGTTTACGGCGAATCAAAGTAAAATCAGTACAAAGCCCGTTGCTATTTATGGCGTTTTCATACCTGTGACGTGGTCGAAATATTTCGACAACGTCATTATTTTGTCATTTTTCTCCTATCTGATCATCTGTCTCCTTCCGCTTCTTCGATTGTTCTTTTCCTTTTTTTTTTTTTTTCTTTTTTCTTTTTTCTTTTTCTTTTTTTTTTAACCGAATCGTATCTCTTTTTCTGTTCTGCTACCTCCTTTGATTTCCTGCCACGCTATCAATAGACACGGACAGAAAGATTACAGTCAGCTTGTCTTCGGTAATGAACTCTTCTGTTGGAAATACATTGCCATATATCATTCCCTTTCGCTCTCTCCCATCTCTCTCTCTCTCTCTCTCTCTCTCTCACACACACACACACACACACACACACACACACACAATTCATGTATTTCCTCCGTTCTCAATCAAATAGTCATATGAAATATCTTTTGTATCGATTCCTTTTTTGCTTCTTTCCAACAATGTATTAGTGCGTCCAAGTCCAGACGAACATGGTCGCCATATTTGTTGCAGAATGGCTATTGCCGATGAAGAAGAAAAGAAAAAAAAATGTATCCATTCTCTGTAAACTACGCTGTGAATTTTCATCACTTCCTCAATAGATGCTTGGATTGAGCCGGCGTGTGAAAAAGAAAGCCTGAAATAGTCAGCATGTGGAACAGAACGAGGGGAAATGAGAAGAGACACTGGAAAAAAAAAGAGATGAAACGTGTAATTCTGTTCTCAAAAATAAATAGCCTGCCATCAGCGCTTACAAATGACAATCTTGATGAAGAATAAAAGACTCCACGGAGTCACAACTACACACACAAACACCGCATATAGATATATAGATATATAGATATAGGGCCGGGTTAGCTCAGTCGGTAGAGCGTTCGGCTAGAAACCACATGGCTCCTAGTTCGATTCCGGTCCTCGCCAACTCAGCGTATGAGTATCACAGGGATCTGTGCGGTAAAGTAGGAGCTGATGGTAGGTGTGGCGCTCCACCTCAGATGCCAAAACAAGCTCCTTGCTCTAGCGCTAGTGAAAAGGGGATAGACTCCTTCGCTGATTGGCTGATACCGACTTTAGACCGCCCCGACGACTTTACTTACTTTTATATATATATATATACATACATATACATACATATATATATATATACATATATACACATATATATATATATACATACACCTTTTATTTATTTATAATATTCCGTATATATAAAAAAATATATATGTACGCAAATCTTTATATGTACGTTTGAGTTCTCAATCTTGGTTAAATCCTATGAAAGTAGCACTAGATACCATCCAACTATATATATATATATATATATATCCCGGCTAGAGATAGCTGTTAAAAAGTCGAACCACACTGATGAGAATTAAACTTCAAAACACGTGTCTGTAGATGACTGATATATATATATATATATATATATATATATATATATATATATATATATATCGAGTTGAATCTGTTTTTCTATATAGGTACATATTTACCAACCTCTACGAACGAGTAGGATGTAACACAAGCTCAATTTCTTAAGCGAATTTTAAGAGGGTTGAATTCTGTTTTCTTTCTCTTTGACTGGTTGCCTAACCTTGTTTAAAGAGACCAGTCTATCCTACTATTTACCCCTAGCGGGAGGGAGAGTAGGTGGATGCAAATATTTCCCAAACTTATTAACGACGTGAAATGAAAACATCTTCGTTGCAGGATTTCAATTTGTATAACCAAGTACATTTCTTACGACTATAACCATTACGATACACGCCTTTACGTCTGTTTTAGTTATTTGGGGTTTAATTATAACTCAGAGATGTCATTGTACATTGAAATCGCGCATACACTTTAATATCTGTCGAAAATATTTCGACCGTGAGGGGGTGAGAAAAAAAAAGGTACAAGGACATAGAGTCCGTGGTCAGTTATCCGGCTCCTTGCGAAACAATGCCAGTTTCGTCACCCTCTGGGATAATCAAGGGTTAATTAACCATCCTTCCGAGGGTAACATGGTTTCTTTCTGTATAATGTATATCAATCTCAAGAAGACTGGTCAGGTAACAAACAATCAGAACGACGAGAAAACGATGAATTGAGTGAAACGATGGAGTGAAAGGCGGACCTGCGCACACTCCGGTAGTGGTCATAAAACTCCCATCTGCTGCAGATCTCGCCTTCGGTATTTCGTACCAAACACTGCCACTCCAGCCGACACCATACGTGAGTAGAGGGCCTACCTCCAATATTTTTTTTACATATCTTTAAAAAGTACAAATTTTAGTCATTGATTTTTACTGATTAGATAATATAATTCAATAATTAAAAATCAATCCATTTGTGGAGCTCTTCACACGTAAGTACAAAAGCACGCGTGATTCTTCAGTTCTTCTTAAGACCCGACATGTTTAAATGTCACAGATTCTATGGACAAAATTTGAATTTAATGCTTTTTCGAAAATCCTTGTATTGTAATTTAGTACTGTAGCGAGATTGAACGGCAAAACTCACAAACCTGTGATGAGCCAACAACGGCCCGTCGTCGAAGAGACAGCGAGTGGCATGTTGTGCATGTGGGCGAAAGCAGAAATGTGACGAGTCCGATTAGTTGTGAAGGAGATGAAATCGTGAGTGTCCTTGAGGCCGCGATTTGTAGTGGCAAGTCTCGTGACTGGCGAGACGAGAGTTGTGACGTGTCTCGGCCAGACCGAGTATAAAAGGAGACGGTTGGACAGTGTTGACGGGGAAAACACGACGGATTTAGTTTGTCAAAATTCTTCTCAAGAGTAACGTTGTCTTTGGTAGAATCAAGTACTAATTGTAAACAAATATCTGAAACCTTTGGTGCATTAAAAAAAGATCATGGAAATGTTTCAAACTAATAAGTAATAATAATATCTTTATAAGTATCATTTACATTTTTAAGATACAATTTGGAATGTGAACCAAAAAGAAATTTTATTATAATACGAAAGATTTTACATCTTTAATTCTTAACTTCTTTTTATTGTAACTACCAATAATGTTACATACCTACAAATAAAGGGACATTTTTTAATTCTTACCTTTTTTGTAAAAAGGAATACATTTTTCTTCCATGCAATTGAACAGGCAATCAAGAACTGAATCTGATTGTTCATAATATAAGAATTTATAATATAACTATTTATTTTAATTAATGAATAATTACTTATTCTATTAATTCGTCATATTTTCTGCCTACAAATAAGGATTCAATTTTTGGATTCTTTCTATTGATACATTATTAGGAATAAAGGACCATATTACCTTTAGGCACCCCTTTTTGATCTCGATTAAGAAAGAACATGTTTTTTTATTTACATTGTCAATATCCGGTTGTTTGAACAGACGATTTTTAGATTTTTAAATTATAAAACTAACCCTAAACCGGATATTGACGGTGTAAATGAAAAACATGTCCTTTCTTAATCGAGATAAAAAAGAGGTGCCTAAAGGTAATATGGTCCGGAATGAAAAAGAAAATAAATCAAACGAATACATTCTTTATCACTTTAACTCAACAAGCAATTAAGGAAAGAATTTAAATTTTTGTCATGAGTACAAAAAAGTTTCAAGAAAAACACAATACAAAGGATAATTCGTATGAATATTTGATTGTGCGAAATATACCTATTATTTCGAAATAGAGGTGTGAAGTTACGATCAAAAGCAACCACGTTAATCGCTGTCGTCGATACGACCGCAAATGTTCGCTGGTCTCTATTCCAACCCATACGCTCACTTGTCTCTAGTCCAACGCAAATTTTCACTTGTCTCTAGTCCAACGCAAATGTCCAATGGTTTTTAGTCTAATGCACGTCCCTGTTTTGGTTAGGAAGATGAAACAAAACTGCTCCGTGGTGGGGGAATGAAAGCCTTAAATAATAATTGACAGAGCACTGCACTCACGAAGATTTTACATCCGAGCCAATTACGCTTAGCTCTGCCTGACCCGTGCGAAACTTGCAAATGCGCCAATACAATCGCGGGAGTGTGTTTTCCTTAAATTACAAGCCACCACTCAATATCACGAGGTTGCGTGTTCGGCCACTGTAGTCGCCTACTACAAAAATAAAATTATGTTTAAAAAGACTCACGAGTATATGTTTACATTTTGAAAAATATTGAATATAAACAAAAAAAACAAACAATTACTAAAATAAACGAACAATCTAATTTGCGAATTCTAAGCAAATTCTTTTGAATTGATAAGGAAATTGCTACCCCCCTCTCTCTCTCTCTCTCTCTCTCTCTCTCTCTCTCTCTCTCTCTCTCTCTCTCTCTCTCTCTCTGCTCGCTCTCTCTCTCTCCCCCTGGTGTTCTTAAAATCTATCTAGTCCTGTGATGGACCGGTTACTTCTATTAGTAGATGTATATATCACGAAAATACTATTATATATTAAATTCAACTAACTAAATTAGGATTTTTAATATTTATTAATTTTAAATAGGAGAGATACCGAAAAGAACAATGAAGAAAATATAAATTAATAAGATTAAACCCCTAAAATATAATTAGAATAAAATTTAACTGTTTTTATTAGACTTAGTTAAGTCCCGGTTCCCGTTAGATCTCTGAAGTTAAGCAGCGATAATCCCGTTCAATACTTAATTGGGTGGCTAATTAAAAATAATAGGTACTGTAAGTGACCCGAGTCCTTTGTTCATCAGAATGACTTGTTCTGGCATTAAATGACCCATAAGAAGGTTTATATGCCTTAAAACAAAACAACAACTAAACTCCTTGTCTGTCTGTCAGTCTGTTGTCTGTCTCTCCCTTCCTCTTCCTCTCTCTCACCCCCATCTCTCTTTGTATATATATATACATACATATGTGTGTATGCGTGTGTGGGCCTACTAGTAAGTACCCTTCTATCATTGATTTAATTATAATAATTCGCCGAAGTCTATATAGAGTATGATACCGAAGAGTTATTGTTAAGTAGGGTCCTGATAAAATAATTTGGATTGAAAAAAACATGTTAGACATTTAACTCTTTTTCTCTATTATTACTAATATATATATATATATATATATATATATATATATATATTGGAAAAAAGGTAGAACCCCCCCCCTCGTCTCCTAGCTATGGGTTCAATAGTACCACTATTATTCTCTTTGGCACTAAATAACCCACAAAGGTTGTTATCCAATTTAGCAGAGAAACCAAACCAAGATATTTTCAATTTGAGAAAACACTGTTTTCAATTGAGAAAGATTTATTTTCAATACAAAAATAGAGCTTTTCAATTTAGAAAAGGGAATTTTCATTATATAAACACGTGTCTTCATTTTGAAAATGGACCTTTTAAATTTAAGAATATCACCTAAGTAACGTGTACTTTCATATTTAAAGAAAAAGTCGATTTTCAAATGATAAACAGGTGCTTACAATTTAGAAAACATACGTATCCATTTCTACAGCGTGTGTATCTGAATTAAATTCATTTCCTATATGTACCCATTTCAATTCCATATATTTTGCAATAAATTTTATGTATATATAAGTTAAATATCAAACGTCATTCTTTTTTTTTTCTTTTTTTTTATTAGTCTGACACACGCTAAAAAAGATGTCTGCGCAATAAGCTCTCAACAAAATGTCTCTGAATTGCATTCATGTTTTCTGTTCCCAGAAGACGTGTATTTAGCTCGTTACAAAAAATATAAACACTAGAATATTTCAATTCCCCCCGGGGCAGCACATGTACATTTTCTTTTCTTTTTTTTTTTTAAATATATTTTCTGAAACGATGAAGTTTTTTCGAATCTCTAGAGATTCATTCGCGATTTATATGTCGGTGATATGGAGAAGTTTTACGTTTTGAGTTCCCAATACAAATTAAATGCAACTGCTGATATGAATTATAGGAAAATACAAATAAAAACTTACTCACAAAAATTGATCTGATGCCAAGTCTATCTGATTCTTTAATTATATATATATATATATATATATATATATATATATATATATATATATATATATATAAGTTTAAATGTTGTGTATTTTGGCAGCAAGTTATTTTTTTAGGCATGTGCAATTGAACAACACGGAGTATTCTTTCTTCATCATTTGGATCTGTATTTTTCCCAGTCGTCTGGCGCTCTTTTTTGTGTTTGAATCCAATTGGTATATAATATTTCCTATACTGTTATCCCGAGCGCTTTCGACTGTTTTGCCAGTCGTCATCATGGGGTATATAAGTTGGTTTTAGTTAATATTTTTGTTCGTTTTATCTATTTTTTTAATTAAATTTGGAGAGTCCATTATTTTTTTTTTTCAGTTTATTTTTTTTAATATACCAATTGGATCCAAACACAAAAAAGATCGCCAGACAACTGGAAAAAATACAAATCCAAAAAATGAAGAAGAATACTCCGTGTTGTTCAATAGCACATGCCTAATATATATATATATATATATATATATATATATATATATATATGCATATGTCATTAAGAGAACTGAATTCTTATATACAAGAACCACAGCTCGACTCCTAAGGAAGGTCTAATAGACCGAAACGTTATAACGTCGACATCACCACAAGTAATAAACTTCCATACAGTACAATACCCAGTGTTTGTCTACTTTTCTCCACATATGCATATATGCACACAACACACACATACACACACACACACACACACACACACACACACACACACACACACACATATATATATATATATATATATATATATATATATATATATATATATGTGATAAATTTCATTCAATTTGGAGTTCACATGTAATGTTACTGGTTAACCATTTTGAAGCTCGATGTGACTAATACCAGCATATGGACGGACAGAAAAAATTAGAGAATAAATAAAAAACAAGTTTTATTTTGTTCATGTAATAATTTATTTAAACTGCAAAATGATGCATTATCAGACAGAGCAAAAATATGGTTGTTCCTAAATTTTTCCGGGATTTTGGGGTTAAAGTATCTAATTTAGGGATAGGTTGTTTTGTCTTGGAAGTTTAAGAAGGGAGAGCATCTAGGTGTTTAGATGAGACGAAAGAGGAAGTGAATGAGTGGAACAGGGGATTAGGGTAGTTGAGAAAATATTTAATTACATCTAGGTGGGTAACTCTCCATTGCTGGGAATGTTCAGCTAGTCATTAGATTTGAGGTGGGTAGTTGAAACAAAAACAAATTTCGAATCTCCAAATGCAATCTGTCTGTTTACTTTTGTCAAAAGACTGGGTTCTTTTAATTCATTTGGCTACCAAACCTGCCCCAAACCTGTATAGATCTGTATTAAAGGGTAATTTAAAGATATGTACAAAAGATTCCAATTACTGAAGAGTGGTAATCACAAATTATCTTCCCTTTGTCTGTCTGTCTGTCTGTCTGTCTCTTCTCTCTCTTTCAGGCAATCCCAAACCGTCTTTCGGGACGGGGGTCCAGTGTGCTTCGGCCACTGGACCGGTGAGTTGTGTTAAATAATAGCGTCGATCCGAGAGGGCCATCCCTCCAGGCATTACCTGCCCCTTTGGGGGCTGGGCTGGGTTTATTGCCCAGCGCCTGAGGCGCCCCCTTTGAGGGGGAATGCCGACGGGATCGACGGAATTTTTGTTCTCTCCCACATATTAGCTTCGGCTTGTAGGTGAGCCCACGTTAAAACGAGGCCTTGTGCCCAGCCCATACAGGCGGGATATGAGACAAATAAACTCTCTCTCCCTCTCTCTTACTACGCTCTTCTTGTTTGTCTTGCTCTTTTCTTGCACCATTCTTTCTCTCTTTTGTTCACTTTTCCCCCTTTCTCTCTCCTCTCTTTCTTTCTTACTTTCTTTCTTTTCTTTTTTTGTTGCTTTTTTTCTTGTGGTTTTTATAGTCCTGTTAAAGATATTTACCTATCCTATTTCTATTGGTACGCCGATGTGTTCCAGGGTTTTTGTTGAATGTATTTATGTTTTTATGTTTTGATCTGTGTCGCTGATTTCTTATGATTTTTCGGGTATCAGCAATTTTGAATAATGGTGATCTCAATATTAATACGAGGGTGAGTCAAAAAGTAATACCATTTTCTTTATTTCATGTAAAGTTTTTTTTTTTATATAAAACTAAGACCTACCTTGAGACTCTAACGAGGCTCAGAGCAAAAACCTGACAAGTAAGACCCAACTTGCCAATCGACAAAGTCCTCTTTCTGCATGACAATGCTCGGCCACACACAGGCATCAGGACAAGGGAGAAAATCGCCCCATTCGGGGGAAAACTTTACTGTATCCTCCATACTCACCAGATTTATCGTCTTCAGACTATTATCTTTCGGTCCCATGAAAAAGAGTTTGAGAGGCAAACATTATTCTAGTGCCCAGGAAGTGAAATCTGTAGTGAAGACGTGGCTCAAGAACAGTCAACAGAATTTTACGGGGCAGGGATACATGCTCTGATTCGAAGGTGGAACATTGCTATTGAGAGAAACGGTGGCTATGTTGAGAAGTAGGCTTTGATCCACAGAAGACCAGCTTCGGTTTGATCTATGATACCTTCACCTGTGTTGGTAATTATACCTGTCCTAAAAAATGGTATTATTTTTTTAATCCCCCTCGTACTAGAGATAATTGTTTCCATGGAAAGCATTATTTATTGGCTTATTATTACGTACTAATTTGTGTTACCATGATAGTTAAGTATTCCAATGATTTTGGTGCTGATGGTAATCCTGTTTATATTAATATTCACATTAAGACCAGTGGCAGTTATAAACTGATTGTTGTATGATAGGGGTAAGCTGGGGCCATGAATTTACCTTATATAAAATTAGCACGGACATTTTTAGCAAGAATTTGGAGTTAGATGAGAATGGAGAAGTTTAATGATGAATTAGCATAGCCACATGACATTGTATCATTGGACGAGCCGATAAGACGTGGTGAATTGGCTGAGAAGAGGAGTGAGAAGTCAGTGAAGAATTGAGTTTAGAAGTATGCGCTGAGAGAGAAAGCAGTTGTGACTGGGGAAAAATAAAATTATCTCATGAGAAAAAGAAGCGGCCTTGTGTTATTACTAAATAAACCTCTAAATGGCACAAGGCAAAATATCCCTCAGCTTCCTAAGTTAGTTTCCAGTCTCTAAGCATCATATAATTGCCAGTCAACTGAACAGCAGACCAGTAACCAGGATTCCAGCATCGATGTAGTACCGGTCCAGAGAGATAAGTATACTAAATATTTCTACAATCAACACATCACCACTACATTCGAAGTAAGAGCCATAACGTAACAAACGTTTAACACGTGATCTCTCCATTCAGAAATGAGTGTCAGAACGTAACAAGCGTTGACACGTCATCATTCCGAAAAAGAGAGCGTAACGGTCAAAATTTTTAAAGTATAGTGTTGTGATATTAAGCCTATACTTCGATACTGGATGGGTATGTGTTGAGTGTAGTGGCTGGTGTATTGTATTAAGTCTTGAGTATCCATATTATTAACCGTTTCTTCTGAGAATATTTTGCACTATATATTTGTGGATTACCCCCTTAAATAATCTAGTTTATATCTATTTTGTGTCGGAAAATAAAAATTAATTCCTGTATTAAACAGTTTTTTTCTCTAAATTTAATTATATTAATTTTTCTTCTAAGCAAAGTGGGCACTTATTTTTTTTTTTACTAAGTAGCCTGGGCGGGTTATATGGAGGATGAGTATTTGCCCAAGTAGCAGGTCGTCGCTCTCCTACTGCCGCTGTAGTTCAAAGGAAATGAAGAGAAACCAATTCAGTTTGGCAAAGATAGTGTCGCAGGAGTTGATAGATACCGCTGAGTTCAGCATCAGACCACCTTAGGGACTCCAGCTCTGGATTTGATTTCTGGATTTACTCCCCTAGTCTATCCTTATTATTACTACATATACTAACGAACAACACTACTTTATTTTAAGCTCTTGACATGGGTTCCCAAAATCGTTATTTAAGTAAATAGTACTTCATACACTAGCTAACAACACTATCAAAATTGCTTCATAGTTATTGGAATTTTAATTGTTTGTTTAGAGATCACACACACTAAATAGATCCATACAGATGTATGTAGCTAAAGGCCACCAGAGAGTGCTCCATCCCTTTTATAGGAGAACGTTGCCCGTTTAAGCTTAGTTGGCGGTCGTCAGCGAAATCCCCACCAAAGTCCCAAAATATATATATTTGTGTGTGTGTGTATATACTTGAACACCATCTGATATATCGAGCCACTCCTCAAATTTGATTTCCAAAAGATGATTTCATCCTATATCCCGTGTATTATGTCAGCTCCATTTTCGGCAGGATAGCTATGGCATATATATATATATATATTACCCCCCCCACACGAGCAGGATGCGACACAAGGTCAATTTCTTAAGCGGAGTTTAACAGGTTTGAATTCAGAGTTTTTTTCTTCTCCTTGACTGATTACGTAGCCATGGTTAGAGAGTCCAGTCTTCCCTGCTATTTACTCATAGCTGGTGGAAAAATTGGATTCACACCTTTCTCAAGAGTATTGAGCGCCATGTGAAATGCACATAGCTTCGTCCAGGAACTGAACTCGTGACGACGAGTCCATTTCCTACGACTTCAACCATTAGATCACGCGCCTCATGGCTGATATATGTTGTGGAAATATATTTTCTCTTAAACTTGTTTTTTTTGGGTTTTTTTGTTCGTAATTTTTGGAGTGATCTTAACGAAAATAGCACACTCTAGCAATATCAGCACAGTGGACATGATATTGGTGCGTAAGACATTTATTGGCAAAAATGTCAACAACAGAATGGCAAAGTAAATAAACAATGGTAATGAAAGGTAATTTGATAATTCTATCCTAATTAGAATAATTCGTTATTATAATTAGAAAGGACATTTTGAAACTTTTAGTTGCCTTACAGTTATGTATGAAGTTAGCTATGAAGCAATCTTAATGTCTACCTTGCACAACTATTTGCATACGCAACATTTTTATCTCTTTATATATATAACTAGAATATAGATCTCAGAAAGATCACATGATATACATAGATTTATATATATATATATATATATATATATATATATGAATTGACTTACTTTAACCAGCTCTGCGAGGATACTGGACCCTGCGCAGAGGATCTGCTATCACGACATGATATATATATATATATATATATATATATATATATATATATCATGCCGTGATAGCAGGTCCTCTGCGCAGCATCCAGTATCCTCGCAGAAAGACGAGGTCAGCCAGACAGTGAGAGAGTCTATCCCCTTTTCACTAGCGCTAGACCAAGGAGATTGTTTTAGCATCTGAAGCGGAGCACCACACTTTCCATTAGCCCTCCACGATACCCACAGAGCCTTGCGCTACTCATACGCGGAGTTGGCGCGGGCCGGTATCGAACTAGGAACCTTGCGGTTCTCCAGCCGAACACTCTACCGACTGAGCTAAACCGGTACTCTATAGACTTGTATGTTTGTCTGTCTTTAGATATTTGTATGTATGTAATTGCGCACACATACATACACACATATATATCCGCCCTGTCGTCTGGGGCGTTAGAATGCACCGACTGCACCTCTGCAGAGGGGTAAGACTCCCCCAATGAGTCCACCTGTTAGCCGTGTGTGGTTACCCGTGATGCGTAAGGATAGAACCCAGGTGGTTAAGCAGTCCATGACATGCAATACTTCACTTTGGTCCTTCCTTGGGCTAGCCCCAACCATGTTTATCATATGGGTGCTAGAAGACGGTGGCTGAGGGTCTACATATCCTGAGAATGACGTTAAACTCTATCTGATGGTGAGGTTCCGGTTCTGGAGTTTTGGGGTATGTGGAGCACACCTTAATCACCATTGCTCCCTGCAATATATAAATATAATAAATATAAATTGAGTATCCATTAAGAATGGGAAATCATTGCAAAATGTTAACGGCATTAAATGACCCACTGAGGTTGATATAGCGTAAAACAAAACAAACCAAACTAAACACACACACACACACACACACACACACACACACATATATATATATATATATATATATACTTACCAACTTGTCAAGCAGTGTAAAATTGATATAATGAATAGTCTCGTATAATATACTTTCGTTAAAATATAAAGATAATGATCACAATATAGAATTGTATGACTTGTTTTTTTGTTTTTAGCTGGTACATTTGTGACGTACAACTGGTTGTAAAACGCCTACGTGTCGAAGGACAAGGATATATTATTTACCGGAAGAGACGTGACGTAGCAAGAGACGAGACGTCCACTTTTTGCACGTAAGAATAAGAATCTGATACACGATTATTTTTCACACCGGAAGTCAGTGAGTACTTTTAGATGTTTTGAAGAGATTTCCATTCTTATGAATTTTATATAAATAGCCACATTTATTCTCTGTACATCGGGCTTCAGTTGAATCTCTCATTTTCAATTACGTCCACGCAACACTGTTTACTATCGTTACTTGTTTAAACCGTTTTCAGATTCTTCTTTTAGCTAACTATATACACCTTTGTGCAAAGAAATTGAAACAACCGCTTCAGTTTCCTTTCTCTCTCGATACGGTTACTTTTAGACCCACTGGAGTGACAGGGTGTAATCGATTTCTATTTTTCCTCAGATTACGTCATTTGCAATTAAAAAAAGTAAAGTCGACGGGGCGGCCTAAAGTCAGTATCAGCTAGTCAGCGAGGGAGTCTATCTCCTTTTCAATAGCGCTATACCAAGGATATTGTTTTAGCATCTGAGGTGGAGCGCCACACCTACCATCAGCTCCTTACTTTACCGCAAAGATCCCTGTGCTACTCATACTCTGAGTTGGCGAAGACCGGTATCGAACTAGGAAGCTTGTGGTTTCTAGCCGAACGGTCTACCGACTGAGTTAACCCGGCCCCATTTGCAATAGTATGCAGTAGTATGAATCTATTTTGGAGTGTATGATGTTTACTTGTTTTAACCATTTTCAGACTGAATTTATAAGTAAATCTGCAAGTTTTAATTGTGTGTGGTCGAGCATTGTCATGCTGAAGGAGGAATTTGTCGATTGGCAAGTTGGTTCGTACTCATCGGATTCTTGCTCGAGTCTCGTTTCAGTCTCAATGTAGGCCTTAGTTTTATAAAAGAATATGTCATTACTTTCTTACCCACCCTCACATTTTCTTTTGTTTTTCAGCGTAGCAATGTTCACTTCACAGTGGTCGATTATATAAAGTTTGAGTCAAAAAGTAATGTGATTTTGTTCAGAACAGATATAATTACCAACACAGGTACATATATCATACATCAAAATGAAGCTGGTCCTCTGTGGATTACATCCCTAATTCTCCACATAGTCACCGTTTCTCTCAATAGCAATGTTACACCTTCGAATGAGAGCATGTATCCCCGTCCATAAAATTCTGTTGATTGTTCTTTGAGCCACTTATTCACTACAGATTTTACTTACTCGTCACTGGAATGATGATTGCCTCTCAAACACTCTTCCATGAGGCCGAGAGATGATAGATTTTCTCCCTTGTCCTGATGCTTGTGTGTGGTCGAGTATTGTTATGCCGAAGGGGATGTTGTCATATTGGTTCATACTCGTCGGACTCTTGCTCTGAGCCTCTGTTGTATACTGGCATCAAATTCTATATGTTATATAGCGCATTCTTCGCTACTCTCAATAGTGTACATTAGTACTGGTTTTTTTTACTGTACCCAAAGCGATGTATGTTAGTAGTCAGCTACGACCGACTACTGGACTTCAATAACAACAGATACGTATGTACAAAAGAGGACCCTTCTTTATTTTCTTCGGTGTGTGGGTGGTGAAGGCACAGAGCTTACAATGAGTGCACGAGGGGTGGTTGCTGACGGGAGACGTGAAGTGTCCTTTCCTCTGCCGGTTGGCGTCTGACTCTGTCGGCTTGACCCTTTGGCTTTTAGTATTGACGACACGCATACACATCTTTATCTTTTTATCTGATAACGGACCTTTGTTATATGTTTCTTTATCTTCACCCTGCTTCCTTGATCGGAAACCATCTCTTCCGCTTTCTCTTTCTTTTTAAATATACTTTTTTCTCTTTCTCTTTGTCCCTCAGCCGGAAGTTCCATCTTCCGGGCGAGGACAATACAACACCTCATTAGAGTCTCAATGTAGGCCTTAGTTTTATAAACAAAACTTCATATGAAATAAAGAAAATTACATTAGGGTGACTCACTCTCGTAAATTGAATATGCAATCCACTAGTCGGCGTGTCGCAAAACAGCTTCTGTTGATAGAGTCCTTGCTAGTATCTACTATATAAGAAGGTCTTGACCTGCGCAGAATTCTTGGAGAATACAAAACTTTACAGACACCCATCATGATAAACCTGTATATGAATAAACAGGAATCGGTCGGACTGTACAATTTACTGAGGGTCTCACAGCTTTTAACAAAACGACTTGTGTTGATGGAGACCTTCCAAGTATTTACAATATAAGGTCTTGACCTGCGCAGAAATCTTGGAGAACACAAAACTTTAAAGACCCCCCCCCCCATCATAATAAACCTTTAGATGAATAAGGAAGAAAGGTGAGACTGTACAATTTACTGTGGGAGGGTCTTATAGCTTTTAACAGCGGGTTAAACATTTCCAAGGATTATATTGGACAGATTATTAAGCAACTGTTACTCGGTGTTTGGTTTTAGAGATAATCGAAAGACAATCAATATGGATTTCATCTTAACACAGACCCCGAAAAAGCTGCGAGTATTGAACAAAAGGCTGTACATCACTTTTATAGACAAATGTGCTGGACACCGTAAGAATGAGAGGAAAGTTTAGAATCTCTACCACGTTTATCCAACTCAACAATGCGACGGTTCAATCGATTAATTGATTAATCCATTTTAACTGTATATCAAGTTTTCTAGGTCTTGATATCATATGATCTTAGGACACTTCACGTGGTGTAATGGATAGCAAATTAGATTCGGAAATCATTGTTAGTGAGTTCGATTCTGACTGGCGCCTCATACTTTATTTAATTCATTTTATTTTTTTATTTATAAAAATTATATATTATACGTTTATTTTAAAATAAGATAAGTTTATTTTAAAATCAAATCTTTCTAGGTCTTAATATCATATGATCTTAGGGCACTTCACGTGGTGTAATGGATAGCAAGTTAGATTCGCAAACCATTGTTAGTGAATTCGATTATAACTGGGCGCCTCATACTTCCGTCCTTATGCCACATCTAAGCTAAGCTTAGTATATAATTATTATAGTATATAACTATCATGGATTATCACTCAATAAAGTTACAGTTAAATCAGTTGATTGATTGATTGAATCATTTAAACGATATATTAAATTGTATAGGGTTATTTTAAGCCAAAAGGTTAGAGAATAGCGTCAATTGTAGATTTATATATACATTTTTGTATAGTTGTTTCTTCAGTGTTTATGTTTGATTACAACCATTATTGACAAATCACCCACCACCCTGTCGGCTGGAGCAGAAGAATACACCGACTGCGCCTCAGCGGAGGAGTAAAATCCTCCTAATGGGGTCACATGTTTGCAGTGGCTGGCAACTCATGATGCTTAAGGATGGAACCTAGGTGGCTGAGCAGATCATGACATGCAACACTCCACTTTGGTCCTTGCTTAAGCTGCCGGCGGTCGGAGATTAATTGGCTGGTTATTTAAGCCATAGCACTTATATGATTGTCCCAACTCTCTTGCCCTTATGGGAGCTCCCAAACCCTTTTATTATATATATGCTAGAAGGCTGTGGCTGAGGGCCTTAGTCTCTCGTGTATGCTGCTAAATTGCATCTGGTGTTAAGGTTTCAATTTTGGACCTCTGGTGGATGTGGACCCTTTGTCGTTACTTCCTGGCATACTCTGACCCGGTTTGCTGGTACCGGTTATGGTACTATTTATGTGTGAAAATGAGTTTTTTGAAAATGTGTTAATATTGAATACCCAAACAGAAAGACTAAAACAAAAACATCCTCGGTATAAAATAACCCAACGGTTGAAATGCCACAAAATCCGACCAACATGTCATTGTAGGATTTCCAATTTGAAGAATTCATCTGGCAAAACTTATCAGAAATTTACTGTTGTATCCTTGGAGTGGCAAAAAGAATACACAGAGAATACAGGATGTGTGAATATGTATTTATTCAACACTTAACATAGGACAAAGAAGTAGTACAAATCACAAGACAGACGTACAAATAAGGAGGTTCAAATGTTTGGAGTTGACGCAGTAATTTCGTTCGAATAAATTCCGACCTTAGTCACTGCTGTGTCGACTCTTAAATGCTTCTGGGTCAGTCCATCTTGTAGAGGTGTTCATTCCTCGACAACATTTACCAAACTCTGCAATAATAATAGGTATAGGAATCACCTTCGTTTAACAAAATACTTTTAGTTCTTTTGCAAATTCTAGATTCTTAACCCCTTTTATTTTCTTTCAGCAGTGTGCTTCGGCGGCGACAATTACCCAGCAATTCTCTGTAAAAACGATAATCACAAACTCTGAATTAAAACATGTTAAAATCCTTTACCTCTGAATAGCGAGTTCGATGCTCTCTGGGTGTCCCATACTTGCGATCTTGTGTCACATCCTACTCGTGTCGAACAGGTTGGGTAAATTCTCAGGCGTCTCATTGTGGTATAATTGTTAGCAACCTACCCTTACAGATCCATTACTACTGAGTAGCGTGTTCCACACTCTCTGGATGACGCATACTTGCAACATTGTGTCACATCCTACCCGTGTCCAGCAGGTTGGTTAAAGGTCATATCATTGTAATATAAATGTTAGCAAGATAATCTCGCAGATCCATTACTACTGAATATCGTGTTCGATGCTCTCTGGATGACGCATAATTGCGACCTTGCGTCACATCCTACCATTGGTGAACTGGTTGGGTAAATACTTAGCTAGTCTTTATTACAACAATTATATTTGTCTTCTTTTTTTCAATTCTGCTTCTTCTTCCAATTCTTCTTCCAATTCTTCTTCCAATTTTTCTTCTTTCAATTCCTCTTTTTCTTCTATTTCCAATTCTTCTTCTTCTTCTTCCAATTCTTCTTCTTGTTACGATTCTTTTTTCTTCTTCTTCCAATTCTTCTTCTTCCAATTCTTCTTCCAATTCTTCTTCTTCTTCTTCCAATTCATTGCCGTTATATTCTACTGGTGTGAGAATAGGAGGTTTGGAGTAAATCCAACAGAATGTAGTAAAGATTAGAGGGAGAAATATGGACAAAGCAACAAAACTCAGACACGTATATGTAGCAGATATATTTCGCCGTTCATTGAAATTGGCTTCTATAAAACACATGTATGATGCTTTATTGATCATATAAACGACTGATGAAGCCGATCTCAAGCACGGCGAAATATATCTCCTACATATACGTGTCTGAGTTTTTTTCCTTTGTCCATATTTCTCCCTCTAATCTTTACTACATTCTTCTGGTATGTATTTATGCAACCCAACACGTGAGCAGGATGTGACACAAGGTCATTTTTAAGTAAAGTTTATCAAGTGGGAATTCAGAGTTTTGCATCTCGACCGGTTGTCATACCAAGGTTAAAGAGTATAGTCTGTACTACTATTTACCCATAGATGGAGGGAGAATTGCTGGATTCATAGATTTCCCACGTGTATTAAAGCTATGTAAAATGTAAACAGTCCCGTTTAAGATTAAGATAGGGTCCCATCTATGTGTTAGATAGATCGAAAAGAAGTTTTAAAAATGTGTTTAAAATTAGTTTAGAAAAAAATTGAATACCCAACAAGAAGGAATAAAACAATAACATCTTCAGCATAAAATAACCCAACAAGGATTGACATGCCGGAAAAACCAACCAACCAACAAATCATAGGAGTATTTTCAATTCTGAAAAATATTTTTCCAAGACTCGCTAGAACTTTACAAAACTCTAGAATAATCATTGGCACTAGCAAATATAATCACCCTCTAGGTACAAATATTTAAGTTTTAATGCAATAGAATATTATATTAAATTAGAAAGGCTAATGAAATGAAATAAGAATGCAGATCAAACGATTTGAAACAGTAAAATCGAAAAACAGGACAACTGAAATTTACTTTTCCATCATTTACATCTTTCATTGCTAAATTATTCTAATTTAACTATTTAGTTAAAATGGGTAGTAAAGAATAAAATTACAGTTCTTTCTTCTTGTTAAGGGATTTCTTTAAAGATTTATACCCGAGATTTTTGTTCATATTCATTAAGATAAAACGAAACAATTAGATATCAATAATACTAAGCACAGATTTATTAAAATCATATTTTTAATATCAGTATGCAAATTAGCCTTCCCATTCACACTGTAAACCACTATTTTGTTGTAAATATAAATACAATTGCATGTTATTAGTATTTATATACGATCAACAGTATTAATAATGTCAATAATTTTCATTAATAATTGAAGTTTAGGTAAAAACGAAATCAAGGAGAATATGACGTAAATAACTAAAGGAATTTTGACTTGAGTAGTAGCATAATTTCCGTTACATACAAAAACACACATAATCTCCATTATATTAAGATTAACTTCATTTTCCCAAATTCTTTTACTTCTCTGGCAAGTTCTAAACATTTATCTAGATTCTTACCCTCTTTCATTTTCCTTTAGCCGCGTGCCTGAACGGTGACAGTCACTCAGCAATTCTCTGTATAAACGATAATCACATAATGTCCCTTGGACTGGACTGGGCGATCAGTTGTAAGTTCATAATCCTATAGAATTATATTTCTATTATCTGCGTCTATTTTCATACAGTTCCTTAGCTTTATTTTGTTAATAATCCTTTTTACGTACGGAATAATTTCTTCCTGCTTTGTATAGATATCAGCTGCTATGTTGCTGAGTCTCGTAAATGGAATAAAAAAAGAGAAAATCACCATTTGACAGATTCAAGAAGGAAATTGAAAGGGTATGTTAGCTATTTGGAATTGGACTGATAGCACAAACTATGTACACACGCATAGTGGAAGCGCGTGGTGTAACGGCTACCATCATAAAAAATAGACATGGTGAATCGAGTTCAAATCCTGGACGAGGTTGTTTGCATTTCATATAGTAATAATAACCGTAAGAAAGGCATGATCCAACTATTCTCCTTCCAGATATGAGTAAATAGCAGGGCAGACTGGACCTTTAACCTTGGTATGGCAACTCGAAGAGGGAGTCGTAAGAAATGGACTGGTCGCCCTAATTTCAATTCCTGGACGAAGCATTTCATATAGCGTTAATATCCTTGGGGAAGGTATGCATGCAACTACTCTCCCTCCAACTATGGGTAAATAGTAGGGCAGACTGAGCTCTTCAACCTAGGCGAGGTATGAATCCAACAATTCTCCTTCCAGATATGAGTAAATAGCCTTTAACTTTAGTATGGCAACTAGGAGAGGGAAAACTCTGAATTCAAACTTCGCTTAAGAAATTGACCTTGTATCACATCGTGATCATGTGAAGGGGTTGGTAAATATGTATGATACTGTATATCGTATGCTGTTTGGAATTTGACAAATAATGCAAACTATATACACAGGCATAGTGAAGCGCATGGTATAATGCCTACCATAGTAAGGAATGGACATGGCGAACCGTCGTGAGAGATGGACATGACAAACTTTAAATCCTGGACGAGTCTGTTTGCATGTCAGATAGCATAGGAAAGGCACGAATCCAACTATTATCCTTTCAGATATGGGTAAATTGCAGGGCAGACTGGATCTTTAACCCTAGTGCGACAAATTGGAGAGGTAGTCGTAAAAAATGGACTGATCGACCCAATTTCAAATCCTGGACGAAACTGTTTGCATTTCACATAGCGCTAATATCCTTGGAAAGGTATGCATCCAACTACTATCCCTCCAACTATGGGTACATAGTAGGGCAGAAGGGGCTCTTTAACCTTGGGTAGGCAACCGATCTAGAAGGAAAACTCTGAATTCATACCTATTAAACTCCTCTTAAAAAATTGACCTTGTGTCACATCCTGATCGTCTGTAGGGGTGGTAAATATATATGATAGTGTATATTGTACGCTATTTGAAATTTGACAGATAACGCAAACTATATACACAGACATACGAGCAGATGCTGAAAAATCCTCTATCCAACTAAGCATTTTTAATAGCCTTGCCTTTTATATTGAATTTCTTTTTAAATTCATTTTTCCCTGTGACTTGTATTATTCAAAGCTATATATCAATACTCGTGTTTCTTAAAAGTTCGACTGTTATCATCTTGAAAAACCACTGGTTAAAAATGTAACCATCAAAATCGTCAAAGATGAAATGCAAAAATGTCAATTCAGATTATCTGGTGTTGTTTTTCCGTCGAATTATTATTTCGTACAAGTATCATCACTTCAGTTAAATAATGGACCATTCTGTTTTTATCATGAAGAAAGAAAGAAAAGAAAAAGGATATGCTACACAAAAAACATAATAAGAAAGAAGGAAAAAAGAAAGAAACAGTTCAGGGGAAAGGTAGAAAGAGGGGTGAGTGCACGGAAGCAATAACGCTAATTTGTTTCAAACGAACATACTGAAAAGATGAAAAGAAGGAAAGAAAGAAAAAGAGCGAAATAGTGTTAAATCAAGGTTATTATAATTTTTACTCATTGAAATAGTTGGTTATAGGTCTTAAGTAAATAGATCAAACGTTGTTGTAATTAAATTATCATACTATCGTATATTCACAGGTACTGCTAGTATTCACTATTGACCAGAATTGAATTCTTCTACAGGGGTGAACGAACGCACAATAGGTTAGACAGTTTGTCTACACCCTTCTTGTGTGGGGGTTTTCACCCCCACAGAGACAATGTAGTAAGTGACTGTGGGTTATGGACTCTCCATAACTTTTGTACTTCATTATTGTATCTTATCCCTTTTATGTGTTACTTATATATGTCTATTTTATACCTTGTCTCATGTATGTGTATTTCATGTTATAAATGCTTCTCCACGTGCTGTCCTTGTATTAAAGTCTATTGTTGTATTTAATACCCTTAGTCGGGTTTGTTTGCTAAACTAATTATAATTAACAGTGTTACATTTTGAACCCAACAATATCATTCTTGCCACATATCGCTGGTCATGATCTTTTCTCTCATTAGTGTAAGAGTGATATTTTATTTTCTGTCTTCAAACCGACTCCGCTATTTTGCAATGTCTTGCAAAGAAAAAAGAAAAATATCTCGCGCTGAATGCTGCCAATTGACAGGTTCAAGAGGAAATTTGAAAGAGTGTGAAAAGCTGATTAAATATCTGGGATCTGCCAGAGAGCTCGAGTATTTCAAACGGTTTATAAGATCCTAGCAGAAAACTGGATTAATTGAAAAACCCGGGAAATGAGTGAGGCATTTCTGAGGAGGGGGGGAGGAGGAGGAGGACTATTGAAATCAACGAGCATCTTGAGAGGCGTGTCACCTGAAGTGGCTGATTGAGTCATCAGATACTAGTGTTGTAAAAAGTCACTAAACGAAACAATCAAGATCTTGCTCGAGCACTGGAAGCCCTGAGGAATACGAAATGGATTCTCATACTCGGGATTTGTGGAACACGAAAAACTGACCCTAAATGATTGGTCGAGGTAGACTGGATCTTTAACCCTGATACGACGATCGGTACTAACGATTGGATAGATTGATTTTAACAGCATGCCAACCCGAATAGGGTTATTTTATTGCAGTAAAAGAAGAGACTTACATCGTGGAGCAAAACGGGCAAGGATTTCTCTCACTTGTAGGTACATGTAATTTTGATTTGCAGCAGCATAGGGCGTCCCTTCATGCTGTAATCGTTAGAAAAGTAGTTTCTCAAATTTTTTTTTACTGAAAAACGAGTTCGATCCTTACTGGATCACTCATACTTGTAACATTGTGTTAAATCTACCCGTCGGGTATTTTTTTTCTGCAGCCTGTACTATGTCACAGTACCAGAAAAAAAAACTTACCTAAGAATTTATACTCTTTTAGAAATATTTAGAGATTTTAAAACATCAAATATCATTTATTTAGATCACATACTAAAATAAAATTTGTTTTTAATGGATAATGTTGGTACATAGATCGCATAGCACAAGGGTATCACCAAGAAAACTTTATATCTAAATATTTGCGATTGACATTTTTCTTAATGTTTCCATTCAAATTAAAACATCAGATTAAAACATAGACGTTAAAAAAGCAATAAAATGTAGTATAAATTTTAAAAGTGAGTTTGGTAAAAATTCAAATTGGAAGGTTAAGTGGAAAGTTACTACCGTTAATGGTTGACAAGTGGTAACCTTCGTTTGGCCTTCTGGAAACGCTCCAGTAGAAGCGTGTGACAGTTTTTAGTTAGTTGCAATCGGTTACTCTCCGAGATAAGACGCTGTCGTCGGCTCCCAAAATGTCGCTTTTCACCGCGCGGTTTTGGACAAGAGTTTTTTTTATAAAAGCTATAAAGAAAACAACAAAGTCTTGCGTATTAATCAACCCATAAGAAATGGACAGACACCAGTCTGAATAGCCCAAACAGAAAGAAGAAATCAAGCCACAGAATCAGCCTGAGAAGATGACGGCCGACTAGGTCTCTCTCTCTCTCTCTCTCTCTCTCTCTCTCTCTCTCTCTCTCTCTCTCTCTCTCTCTCTCTCTCTACCCGGAGATTATGAATATGTATCTATTCTCTAACATAAGCTCAATAAAGCCTCCCCCTCTCTCTCTCTCTCTCTCTCTCTCTCTCTCTCTCTCTCTCTCTCTCTCTCTGCATTTATAGACACGAGGAAGGGTATATAAGTCTCGTTCTACGATTTAGCTTCTTTACCAACAAGCAATGGCCGTCTGTATGGTATCAAAGAAGTCAAACAAACCTATAAGAATTTTCATCTAAAAATTATCCGAATAAGACCGTAGCTGTCCTTCTTGCCAAATATCACTGGGCGTGATCTTGTCTCTCATCAATGATATTTATTTTCTGTCTTTGTACCGACACTCTCTCTCTCTCTCTCTCTCTCTCTCTCTCTCTCTCTCTCTCTCTCGTTTATATACCCGATATGTTGAACGGGATATAACAATTTTTAAAGTGATTTTCTGACAAATTATTTGCTGAATATCAGCTAAAACTACCACGGGCAATTTCCGTACATCAAACAGTGTTCTTGTATCACTGAAAAACATTATTTCCCAATTGAACCTGCATATGATTATTTACCCGACCTGTTCACTAAATGTAAGATGTTACACGAGATCACAATTAACGGGCTTCCAGTGAGGATCGAACTCGCTATTCGGTAGTAATGGATCTGAAAGACTAGCTTGCAACCATTACACAAGAATGGGATGCATAAAATCAGCAAATGTAATTCGCTATAAAGAAATCCTTCATATATTTGTGTTCCTGTTTAACTTTATTTAGCGTTGAAGGTGATCGATCAGTTGACTACCATTTCCTCACACGGTATATATATATATATATATAATATTATATAATATATATATATATATATATATATATAAAATCTCGCATAAAGTGATGTTGGAATATGTTTTTAATAAAAGGTGTGCTGAAGTCCACAACTTAAACTGATAGACTCGGCGTGGGTGCGTGGATAAAAGCCAAATAATGAACACGCACACATTTGTGGTTAATTATCTATTTAATCACCGATTTTGAAAGCCGTTCATCTGCACGCATTCGACACGGACTAAGGGATCTGCAACCAAGGACTCTGTTCAACAAAAGGATTCTACCCAACACTAAGGAGCACCGGGGAACAAACTAAGGATTCTACCCGACATTAAGGAAATCGAGGAACAAATAAAGGATTCAACCTAACTCTAAGGAACAAACAAGGATTATTCACTAAGGAAAACAAGGGATTTCCACTGTAAAGTGCTCTCACCTGCAGTTTAAAATTGGTGACAAAAATCGTAACAACTGATAACAAATAGACTTTATATCTGAACAAACTCAAACAGAAATAAATCAAAACAAGATAGGAGAATATAAAGAAGAACTAATGCAATGTGTATAGAATTGATTACCTAATTGGATAAGAGTCTTTGTAAATACGCTTGAAGTTACAAAATGAATAATAAAAGCTGTCCCTTGTAACATAATGGGGTTTGGGTGGAGCCATGAGTATAAACTGAAATGTTAATTAGCAGGAAAAAAATTTGGCAAGAATTATATATTCGATGTGAATGGAAAATTTTAACGATGAATCATCAATGCCACATAGCCTGCTTCTATTGGACGAGCGATAGACGTGTCGAAGTAGGAGAGAGTAGGAGTGAGAGTTGAGAGTGGAATTTGAGTTTGGAATTATGCACTGAAAAAGCAAGAGATGGAGCTTTTGCTCTCGGAAGTTTTGGGAAAATAAAAATCTCACGAGAAAAAGAAGTGGCATTGTGTATTACTAAAAACTCTAAATTGCACAGGGCAGGATATCCCTCAGTCCCCAAAGATGGTTTCCAGATTACAAATATCCAGGAATTGTCAGCCAACTCTAGTATTGACTCTGCAACCAAGATCCGATCCTCTCCGATGCAGTACCGGTCAAGAGATAAGTATATAAAAGTATTATTTTACAATCAACACATCATCACTCAATCCGAAGTAAGAGCCCGAACATAACAAACGTTGACGCGTCATCTCTTCATTGCGATTAGGAGAACGTAAACGCAAAGGTCCTCGTGTAACAGGTACACGAAATTCATGCCGGAGCCAAGTCCCTGTATTAATACAGAGTATACACAACTAGTATCTTTCATTTGACGACTGGAGAGTCTAAGAGAAGAAAGGATTTGATTTTTGTGGTACAGCCTTTTGTATTCTGGTCGCACCGCTCCCAAATTTCTCAATGGACAACTGTGACAATTAAGAGAGGTAATCCCTACATAGTTAATTGGAACTGAAGGATTTTTCTTGGATCTTCCGTTCATAAAACGTGGATTTTGAACACTCCTTGTTAAGAAAGCAATTATTTCTCATGTGATCATATAACGCTGGCGAATGACGTGTATTTCGATTTGTAAAGAGAAGCTGAGACCTGATTGATTGCAGTAAGAGATAAAAAAAATCAAAAAGAAAATCGCGCGAGCAGGCGTGATTTGTGGTTCAAATAATATCTTAGGATGGAAGAAGAAAAAGAAAAAAGGAAAATAACATTAATAGGCGGCTTGAAGTGAAGACAATGAGAAAAGGGAAGATGAGGAAAAAGAAAAGAGAAAAAGAAAAGGAAAGAGAAGAAAATAATAATAAGAAGGATGAGGAGAATAATAATAATAATAATAATAATAATAATAATAATAATAATAATAATAATTGGTGACCTGAGGAAACTTGTTGCTACTCAAACTCCAGTGAAAGACTATCAGCAAATGGTGGTGTGAAAACTACTACTGTCACTACCACCACTACTACTACAACTAATAATAATAATAATAATAATAATAGTAAGAAAAGAAGAAGAAGAAGAAGAAGAAGAAGAAGAAGAAGAAGAAGAAAGAAGATTACATGATTGATTTATATAATGTTTAGAGGAATAGAATGAAAAAAACACGTAAATCCTCACGCAAAGAAAAATGGTCAGATCAAGAAGTTGGAAGGAAGTGAAATGTTTGAGAAGAAGAAGAAGAAGAAGAAGAAGAAGAAGAAGAAGAAAAGAAGAAGAAGAAGAAGAAGAAGAAGAAGAAGAAGAAGAAAACATGAGGAAGAAGAACCAGAAAATGCGAGAAAGAAGAAGAACCAAAAACATGAACAAGAAGAAGAAGAAGAAGAAGAAGAAGAAGAAGAAGAAGAAAGAAGAAGAAGAAGAAGAAGAAGAAGAAGAAGAAGAAGAAGAAGAAGAAGAAGAAGAAGAAGAAAGCAAAAAACGCCAAGAATGTTGGCAGAGGAAAAGTTTTACTTTCTTTCTCAAATCAATAAAAATCCAAGTTGTGTTTGTACGACCCGTAAAACGCCCGTCCAGTTTAAACTGATTGATGAAGATTCTTTTTCAGTATCAATAAGAACAAAAGAAAGAACAAAAAAAGAACAAAAACTAACAACCAAAACAAACCGAAGAAAGAGAACATGACAAATCATCTAATATGGTCTATGTTTTATGATGGTTAAGACATGCTTGTTTTTTATTGTTTTTTTTTTGTTTGTTTTTTGTATGTTTTTTTATCATATTTTCTTTTTCATCTTTAGTCTCATATCAGTCATTTTCTCCACACAGCTTATTGAAAAAGTGCCAAAAAGTGTCAAAGATAATAATTTTGAAGGAATGTTCAGTTGTCATATCACTTCGGAAACATCAGTTTTCATTGACTGGGAATACCACTAAATAATCAACACTGTCAGAATCTTTTTTTAAGCCGAAAGAAAAACGACGAAAATAATAAAAAATGGTGCATCTTTTAAAGACAAAAGGTGATAGTGAATAATTTTTTTATTTTGATCGTTCGTTGACGTGATAATATGTCTAGTAAAGTTATTACAATAACATTAAAATCTAAGAAAGGGTAATTTAAACACGGTGGTTCTTGATTAAAGAGTTTAATTCTGTTACATAATTCATGGATAGCCAATGAATTATGAACGTACTGTAGTTAGAATATTTTGAATCAGTGTTCGTTAGATTCAAAATAACGGGTGTCCAGTGAAACAATACCTCGACGGTAACTGACGGGTAGAGACATTCCGTATGATCTTCTGGAAGCGCGCTATTAGGGGTGGAAGAAAAAGTTTAAGTTTTAGATTATATGTGACCAGATTCCATTCGAGATATCATCGGCTCTCGAGATATCGTTTCTCCACCGGAGCGGTTTTGTGGGCTGGGTTGTTTTAAATAAAAGACTTAAAGAAAAACAACAAGTATTGTGAATCAATTACTTAAAACAAGAGATGACCAGCCCAACACGAAGAAGCAACCCACAGTATCAGCCCTGAAAGAATATGGCGACCGACGAATTAACAGAAGTAAGCAGAAGAGTTTACAATTAAAAACACTCATCACCTCATTTCTACTCTGTCGCCTCTATGTTTCTCTCTCTCTCTCTCTCTCTCTCTCTCTCTCTCTCTCTCTCTCTCTCTCTCTCTCTCTCTCTCTCTCTCTCTCTCTCTCTCTGCGCGCAATTATATGCTCGATATGGAGGCGCGTAGACTAATGGACAGTTCGTAGGAAATGGATTCGTCGACCCGAGTTCAGTTCCTGGACGAAGCTGTGTGCATTTCATGTGGAGCAAATACCTTATATATATATATATACCAACCCTTTGCACGAGTAGGATGTGACATAAGGGGAATTTCTTAAGCGGAGTTTAACAGGTTTGAATTAGATTTCCTTCTCCTAGTTGCCTAACAAGGTTAAAGACCCTAGTCTGTCCAACTATTCACACATAGCTTCAAGGAAAATAGTCGGATTCATACATTTCCCTAGGGTACTGGCGCTATGCGAAATGCAAACAACCTTGTCCAGTATTTGAAATCATCTCACCGTATCAATTTCCTACAACGGTACCCATAACACTACCCACCTCCACTTTATCATAGATATTTACCAACCCCTCCACACGAACAGGATGTGACACAAGGTCAATGTCTTTAGCGGAAGTTAATAGGTTTGAATTCAGCGTTTTCCTTCTTTTTAACTGGTTACCTAGTCATGGTTAAATAGCACAAACCACCCTACTATTTGCCCATAGCTGGAGGAGAGTAGTTGGATCCATACCTTTCCAAAGTGTATTAGCGCTATGTGAAAATGCAAACAGCTTCGTCCAGGATTTGAACTCGGATCGGCGAGTCCATTTCCTACGACTCAAACCATTACACTTACAAACCGCCAACTAATCCACTTTATCATATAAGTTGCACTGCTGTGCACACTTCTGCATTTAAATTTAAGATTTTAAAATCGAAATAAAATCCAGCTGCGATATATTTTGATCACACTTGTATATGCAGATTTATGCAAAATAATTTAAATCCATTTACCAGGCATCATTGGCTAAATAAAATGTCAATGGCGGGCCTTCTGGTGACGGTGATGGGATTTACAACAAGCTGAAGGCAATATGTCAACTGTTTAATGTTACAAGTTCACACATTATTTGCGAAGTTGTTTTTGTTTTTCGAGCCTTGCATTCCGCACTATGCATAATGATTTCTCTTTCTTTAATTCTCCAAAATTCTTCTAATTAAATCCATTTACTTGAATAAACTTTATAATCTTCACTTCATGCATGGACTTAATCATTTTCTGGGGCTACATTATCTTCAATGATTTTGTTTGTTTTTAATACTTCTCCACGAACTGGAATTTTGCTATCAAGGCAGATTTCAAAACCTGAGTTTATTAACCAATTGGACTTTTTGCTAATAGAATAATATATTTTTAGAATGAATTGCCTAATCAAATAAAAAGAAATGAAATTTAATTGGAATATTTCTGAAATAATGGTACGAAAAATAATTAAAGAGGGCATGTTTGGCAACTATCGAATTAATTACAAAACGGATTTTTAGGGCGTCCTATCATGGTGTAAAGGTTAGCAAACTGGTCTCGAATATCCATGTTGCAATTTTTATGGCCATTTTTAGGCTGCAGGTGAGAGCACTTTACAGTAGAGATCTCTTGTGTTCCTTAGTGTTAGGTAGAATCAATCTGTTTCTTAGTGTTCAGCAGAATACTTGGTTGTTCCTTAGTGAATAATCCTTGGTTGTTCCTTAGTAAAAGATCCTTGTTTTAAGCAGAGTCCTTGGTTGTTCCTCGGTGTTAGGCAGAATCCCCGTGTTAAGCAGAATGTTGGGTTGTTGATCCGTTCGCCCATGTCGTATACGAGCAAGTGAACGTCTTTCAAGATAGGTGATTAAATAGTTAATTAACCACGTATTTGAGCGTGTTGATTGGCTGATTGAATCCACGCTGCCAAGCAGAGTCGATAAGTTTAAGTGGTGGACTCCAGCACACCTTATAATACAAGATTATTCAACCTCTGTTACTACTGGATGTTCCTTACCAGTGACATTGAGTCACATCCTACCCATAGTGAATAATACCTGGGCGTAAAATGGTGGTGTAATGGTTAACAAGCTGATTTTGCAGGTCCGTTACTACTGAATAGCGAGTTAGATCATCACCGGTGGTTTACTGGAGACTGAGTGACAACAAGTCTCAATAGGTCTCCAGAACTATTCTGAATATTCTAGCTAATCATAACAATGCTGTAGTTTGGTTGGTCACGTAGACTATTTTCCAGATCCTTTGGAACCGTTCCCAGGGCACCAATCATAATTGGTGCTACCTATTATTATTATTATTATTATTATTATTATTATTATTATTATCTCCTTTTGAGTTTTCACATCAGCATTAGCTGATGGTATTTCACTAGAGTCTGAGTGAGAGCAAGTCTCCTCAGGTCTCCAGGACTCTTCTGAGTATTCTGGCAGATTGTAGCAGTGCAGTGTTCTGAATGGTTTCAATCCTTCCTTTGATATCCAAACTTTCCAAGCCCTTTTCTAATCCTTTTTGGACTGTTCCAAGTGCACCAACCACAATTGGTATCACTTTCACTTTCATGTTCCATAACTTTTTCAGTTCTCTGGCAAGGTCCAGATATTTGTCCATTTTCCCTTTACCTTCACCCTGTGATCTGCTGGCACTGCAAAATCCACCAGTTGACAAGTTCTTTCTCTTTTGTTTCTCAACACTAGGTCTGGTCTTCTTGCTGGGATAAGGTGATCCGTTTTTATTTCAAAGTCCCAGAGAATTTTATGTGTTTCGTTCTCAAGAACAGACAAAAGGTGATAGTGAATAGACTCTGGTTTATGCATATACCATTTTGTTGTGTGGTCAAAATTTGTATTATTATTATTATTATTATTATTATTATTATTATTATTATTATTATTTCCTTCCTTGTGAGTTTTTAACACCAGCGTTAGCTGTTGGTATTTCACTGGAGTCTGAATGACAACAAATTTCCCCAGGTCTCCAGGACACTGCTGAATATTCTAGCCGATCTTGACGATGCTGTTGTCTGGAGGCGAAATGCAAACAGCCTCATCCAGGATTTGAAGTCGGGTTTGCTTGAAGATAACCATTACACTATGCACCTCCAACTTATTAATATCGTAAATACATTAGTTTATTGATTTGTCCGAATTTTTTTAGATGAGAATTGATAATTTGTATTACTTTGACAATACTTCGACAAGAAACACCAGAAGTAGGCCGGAGGAGACATCGGTGGAAACGTCGTCTATATTATATAATATAAGCCGTCTGAAAAATGTAAATGATACAAATTATTGCATTCCTTAATTACTTAATACGACGGATACCATATCTCGAGGACGAAGGTTGGTAGGTAGTTACTGCAGTTTTACTATATAGCTAAATTTGATAGATTAGATCGGGTAAAAGTACGGATAAATGAAGTTATAATGACATGATAAGCGCATTTTAAAAGAGACACAGTACAAACACTTTGCTTTTATCACCGGCATTTTTTAAAATTTCTTTTCTGTTTGAAAATGGCACCAATTTGAATTACAAGTGGCATTAAATAATAAAAATAAAGATAAAGAAAAAAAAAGTAAGTTAAAGCGATGTGAAATGATCGTACACAAAAAAAAAAACCATCTACAACTAACAAACACCACTTTCCCCTAGAAACAAAGATAACACGATAAAAAAAAACATGAAATAAAATTCGATCTTCCTAAACAAGAAAACAGTAAATAAAACTATGGAAACATAGAGAGAGAGATAAACAATGGCGTTTTCAACGTGAATATTTCACTTAAATAAAATAAAACCGACATTAAAAACTAAAGAGTAAGCTATAAAAATAATTAACTCAATTATGAAAAACTTTTAACAGTTTTTAATTGCGTTACTTGACTCGCCTCCAAACTTATTCGTAAACATCATCGTTTACCGTTTCTATAGCAATTTTATTTTCTTATCATGAAAGCAATTGTCTGGTATTTTTTTTTTCTGTCTATTTACACCGCCATTTTTTTTTTCGTTTTAGCATCATTTTCGTGTTGATCATTTATTTACTTTCAATTTATGCGCCGTTTTATTCCACCAATATCTTTATTACTTGAATTCACGATTACTCGTATACGTTTTACTAGCTCATACACACACTCTCACAAAAAAACAGTGCGCATATAGATACATCTATACATATATCAAGAGCAGTTGTGTGCATATGTATGTCCGAAGGAAACTTCGAAAATAAAACAATTAACGACAAAGTAGATATATACACATTAAATATTACTAGGACTTGGTTCTTGAGCAAAAATAATAGAGATTTGATTTATATTCGTGAAGATAATTAAAAAATAAAATTTAAATTATAAGAGCATGGATTTTTTTTCTCATTTGATGTTTTAGATAGCAGACATTAACATTTCTTTTCAGAATAGCTGGATCAATGCAAGGTCTATTTTTTTTACATAGGGATTTAAATGGGCATCCCACTAGGGTTCAACTCACGATTCAGTAATAATGGATCTGCGGGACTAACTTAAAAAAAATCCCCCTCTACCCAGGCGACGGCGGGTAGCCGCTGCTAGTATATAGATGGTGTAAGGTGTTTATGTACTGGTTAGGAGAATAAATAGAAGAATAAATAGACATATAGGGACAAAGGCAGACGTAAGTAATTGCTTTGATGTTTTAACGTTAACCACATAGTGAAAATCTGTTGACAGAGGTTGATATATAGATTGATTGGATGATTGGTTGGTTTATATTCACTCACACAATTAAAATCATAAACGAAAACAGGGATAGGTTTAAGAAATCTTTATTTTACTTAGAATAATGTTACAGTTTACTGAGAGCTTATATACTCTTAGAAACACCAAAGAGTTCCCCAAAGAGGAGGTGATGATAAAATAGGGGAGTTAACTCTCAATTACTTATTACACACATATAATACACATATTATTTGTCCGTTCCTATGATAATATTAGGAATAAATGTTTAATCTCTTCCGCTATCATGCCAGAATGGGATCTACTTTTTAGAGATATATCAATTATTGCTTCAATATAACGTACGAAAGACGTAGTCTGTATTGTTCAAACGTCAAGAGTAGAATTGCAAATGGCTATCACCATGGCTCTATTTATAGTGTATCTGTTCAAGGTCACCACTTTTCCGCCTAGACACAGATCAATCTACAAATACAATCCACAGTTTTCGTAAGTTAATTACGGTCTGCTAGAGCTATCGTTTTCTTTTCTTTCTTTTTCTGTTTTAATGAAGAGGTTTTTTACAGTACTTTTATTGATAAAAGTTCCCACACTAACAGAGTCTACAATGACATTAACAATGTTCCCATTTATTTTGCACCTGGTTAAGTGTAGCGGAGGCTACAGAGATTGAACTCGCAACCTTCTCCTCATGAGTGGTGACTCGTTCTAAGATTCCTATTATTCCTGTTGGCTGGAGTGGTTGGGCCGCTAGGAGGCATGAATACCGAGGTGGTTTCTCTCGAGGGATAAGACTGACTGTTTTCATTCATGGGCAACATAACAGCATGATCCGATGTGATCCACGCATTGTTTTGACTGGCCACACATGAGCTTCGGTTTGTGCGTGGCTTCCCACGTTAAAAAGACCGTGTGTCACATCCCAACCTGGTGGGAGGTCTTAGTAAATACCAAGAATGACTGTTTTCAGCGGAGAGAGCCAGCTGTCCGTACCAGTCTGACGCCACCAATGATATGAAGGCCCGAAGGTTTTCTGTTTTTTTCTTTTATTCCCCATTGTAGAATAATCATACTAGTTTTAATTACCGTCAAATTGGTAAGACAAGGCAGCAAGTAGTCGTAACTTAATACGAATATGTCTTGCTGCAAAGACTACTGCAAAATACCAGGTTATCTATGAAGCCTCATAATATCATAGAAACCAAGCAGCCAATCAGGACTCAAGAAATGGAATCACCCAAATGCATGAGTGGGCTATTCTGGATTCCCATAAGTACCTTTTGTACCATTGTACTTGACACTGGTTCAGTTGTGCTTAGCTTGTTGCTCAAACCAACAGTATGCTAACTCATTTCAATACCCATGACTTTTGTTTTTGTTCATGGGTTTATAGGGTCAGTGTCGTAATGTGTAACCAACCGAAGATCTACATACTTTTACCCAATGATGGTTTTTAGGCTTTTTTTTTTGCAATCAACATTAGGGGCTGAGGATTATAGTCAGCAGGTGACCCTGTGATTTCTTACATTTTCTGTTGACGTGCACATTGGTGAGATAGGGTTATTTGAAGTAATAAGCCCGCATCTTGTTAAGCGAAGCTGTGCGGAGTTTCAAAAGCCTATATTCTGACAAAATGTACACACTAACAAGGACGGAAAGGTAGATAGACAGATACATAGAGAGAACAGGGAGACATAGAATCAAGTGATAAAGAAAGCCACATATAGGTAAAAAGTAGCAGATAGAAATAAAGGTAGATATAAAGAGGCAGAGAGAAAGGTAGATAGAAAGCAGATAAAGAGAGATATATGTATCTACTAGCAGCAGCCACTGGCATCGCCTGGCTAGAGGGGTATTTTTAAAAGTCAGTCCCGCAGATCAATTATTACTTAATTGTGAGTTGAATCCTCGTGGGATGCCCCATTTAAATCCCTATGTAAAAAAATAGACCTTACATTAATCCAGCTACTCTGAAAAGAAATGTTAATGTCTACTATCTAAAATATTAATTGAAAAAAAAATCCATGGTTTTATCATTTAAATTCTAACTTTTAATTATCTCCACGAATATAAATCAAATCTCTATTATTTTTGCTAAAAAATAAAGCCCTAGTGATATTTAATGTGTATATATATTTACTTTGTAGTTAATTGTTTTATTTCGAAGTTTACTCCGGACATACAGATACACACAATTGCCCTTTATATATGTATAGATAGATGTGTTTACCAACCCCTCAGTTCAAGCAGAATGAGATACAATATCTATTTTCGAGTGGAGTTTATTCTTCTCTCGACTGGTTACCATACCAAGATTAAGGATCCCATCCATTTAACCATAGCTAGAGAAAAAACAGAAAGAGGTGGAGATAGAGAGAGAGAGAGACAGAGAGAGAAAGAGTGAGAGATAGATGTATTGAGGGAAAGTGAAGGTTACAAAGGGGTCGAGGTAAAAAGTCAATAAATAAACAGAGAGAGTGAATAGAGAGAGATTAAACCACATCCGTAGGTAGATTGAAAGAGAGAGAATGAGAGATACAAAGAAAGAGAGAAAGAGACAAAGAGAGAGAGAGAAAGAAAAAGAAAGACACACACGCACACATACATGCACACATATGTTTCTAATATCACACATATATATATATATATATATTATATCACAAACACACATACACATACAAACAAACACACACATACACACACACACACACACACACACACATATATATATATATATATATATATATATATATATATATATATATTCTACTCTAGAATTTTTCTGGCTATCTTGGGCTCTTTTAGGAAGTTAACTGCTGAAATAAATTTATAATAGCCAAATGACGTTCTATTGAGTTATACTTTCTTATTGTAAGCATATATATATATATATATATATATATATATATATATATATATAAGAGATTTATCCAAAACTTGGTAGTTGTATACAAAGCAACTATCTCAACTATTGAAAACAAAACTAATGTTAAGCTTATATAGGTATCTCCGCTGGGAAGTGGAAACAAAGATTTTATACCCATAAACATTCTTTCTCTAACCACAAAATCAAAAATCAGACTGCACTATCAAGTTACTATTGGAATCTGAAAGACAGAGGCTTAACCCCTTTCATAAAATGGGAATTTATTAAACAATCTTCCACCCCAAATGGATTTAAAGGTAGGTGTAACCTCTGTCTTGATGAGAAGATATGTATCCTGAAATATAGACCCACTGGCCAACTACTCAATAAAAGAAACCAATTGATTTTTAAATGTAGACATAAAAACAAATTTAAATTAGTATAATCCTATAGGACTGGAAGTTAATGATTAGAGTTGGGGTGTTCTGGGGAATGGTTTCTTGTTCAAATTGTATTATTTGTAACCTGTTACTGTGTATAATCAGTATTATTATTGTTATTAGTATTATTATTATCGGTAATTTAATTCATCTAATTATCATGATTATTATTTTATTATCTTTAATTTATTTTATTTTATTATTAATATCATATATATTTTTTATTTTATATTATTATTATTTTTATTATTTTATTATTATTATTACTATCTTTAATTTATCTCATTCTATTATTATTAATTCATTTTAAATTACTCTATTTCTATTTTTAAATTTATTATTATTATTATGATTTTATTTTTAATTTACTTTATTATTATTATTATTATTATTATTATTATTATTATTATTATTATTATTATTATTATTTTCAATTTATTTATTTTCTTCTTATTATTATTATAATTTATTATTTTTTACCCTATCTTATTATTTTCATTATAATTTATTATTTTTTACCCTATCTTATTTTTTCATTATTATTATATATTATTACTTTACCTTAATATTATTATTATCATTATTTACTTTTCTTATTTTTAATATTATTATTATTATTATTATTATTACCTTATCTCATTTTTTTTATTATTATTAATAATATTTAATATTATTATTATTATTTTAATTAATTTATCAATTATTATTACTATTTATTATTTTTATTGTTATTATCTTTACCTTATCTTAATATTATTATTATTATTATTATTATTATTATTTTATTATTATTATTATTATTTTTAATTTATTTTATATTATTATGATTATTTGTAATTTATATATTTTTTCAAATTATTATATTATTATTTAATTAATTTATTATTATTATTATATTATTTTTATTATTATCTTACTTTATCTTAATATTATTATTATTATTATTATTATTAATTTATTTTATATTATTATGATTATTTTTAATTTATATATTTTTTCAAATTATTTCATTTTTTTTATTATTATTATTATTTTATATATTATTATTATTTTTATATTAGTATTATTATTTTTAATTGATTTATTTCTATTATTTATTATTTTTTAATTTTATTTTTTTATTATCTTACTATTAATTATTTTATTATTTATATCATAACTAGTATTTTCTTTTATACATCATTCTAATGTTTAAATTTAAAAATTTTTTATTTACTTGTCTATTTATATTTTAATATACTACTCTGTTTTTTCTGTCTTGTCACTTTTTTGTCTGTCTGGACACCCTAGAAGCAACCTTGAAATGTATCTCTTTTTTTCATTCACTTCCTGTTTCTATGGTTACAATCCTATACTGTTAAATATATAATTTTTTTTTTAATTATTTTTGTTTTTGTTTGAATTTATATATATTCAGCTCTTTGGGGGTTTTGTGATGTGCTTGTCCATAAGTGAATTGAGACCCATCTGATGAGACGAAAATTTGGGGAGCCGGTTTAAATCAACTTAGATTTATATGGGCCCCAATTTTCGTCGAAATATATTTATTATGGGATTACGGTGTTGATTCTTCCTTCCTTTATTGATATATATATATATATATATATATATATATATATATATATATATATATATATATATATATATACTTCCATTGTATTGTACACTATAATGTATATATATATATAATATATTGAAAACACAGATACACTCGCACACCGAAAGAAAGAAAATATAGGAGACTGTGAGATACAAAAAAGTTCCAGTAAATTGTTTTGTTTGATTTTTCTTTAAGTTTTTTTTATATGACAAAGCAATCAGAATTTGCCTGCAGACAAAACAGGTATTTGGCGGAGTCAGCGCTGTGCGTCTTTCTATAAAATATGACCGATTTTTCTTCACTTCAACTTAGAGAAACATGTTTTGATTTATCAATATGTATTAAATTATTTCTACTTTCTTGTGTTTTAGTCATTATCAGATGACGTCAGTAGATGGCTATTCGTAATGTAATGGCTATAATGAAGGAAATCTACAGACTGTTTGCATTTCCATAGCACTAAAATCCTTGGTAAATGTATGTGTAACAGCACGAGAGCTTGCCTACCTTCATCTGGGTATTTATTGTGGTTATGCAAAGCCTCTGTAATAAGCGCTTGAAAGGAAGATATTTAAGACGCTAAAGATATCATAGTTAATACCAGCCCAGGGGAAGTTAAAGTTTTGGTAAATGTAATTTTAATAAGGTTTTCCTTTTCCTTATGTCTGAATTGTTTGTACATTTATTCTATATACTTATTTATTATATTATACGCCTGTTTATTATTGTATACTAGAGACTGAGTGACACCAAGTCTCAAATTCTGAGTATTCGAGTCGATCTTAACAATGCTGTAGTTTCGATGGTTCGATTCTTCCGCTATTATTATTATTATTATTATTATTAGCAAAATAAAAAATGTAAAATAATTTTTGAAAGATATTGCTTGAGGTGGTAGAAGTTAAAAATTAAATGTCGGAGAGTTGAACCATGAATCATGAAATCATCAAATTTATTAAAGGAGTAAAAAACAAATAATTTGAAATCAAAACTAAGTTCTATTAACTTTGAATATTAAAATAAAACAAACTATATATAAATATATGATACTGGGATGTATCTATTAAAACTTGTTTTAAAAACAATGAGGACTGTCTAATGTGGCATGCTCAAATTTTGAGTGTATTTATTCTATACTATGACGATTCCGGGTATAGTGACGTAAGCAAGTGACGTAGTTTTTGTTACAGACAAAAACCGGAAACGAATCTCCATTATTAATAGATGTATATAGTTTACGTCTATTTATGGATCGATTGTATTAAGAAAGAATATAAGTCAAAGGATACATGTGAAATAAACGTCAGTTGAAACCAATAAGATTCTTTGTTCTTGCTGAGACTGATACAGTATGAATCCAACTATACTCACTCTAGCTAAGGGTAAATATTAGGGCAGACTGGGCTCTTTTACAGGTAGCCAGTCTAGGAAAAGGAAAACTGTGAATTCAAAACTGGTAAACTGCGTTTAGACATTGACATTGAATCGCACCCGGTTGAATAAATACATATAATATATACCAACCCCTTTGCACGAGCAGGATATAATGGAAGGACAATCTCTTAAGCGAAGTTTAATACGTTTGAGTCTTCCTTCCCATTGATTTGTTACATAGCCAAGGTTAAAGAGCCCAGTCTGTCCTACAATTTACCAATAGAGGGTGGGAATTAGTTGTATTCATAACTTTCCCAAGGGAATTAGATTTTTATGAAATGTAAACAGTCTCGTCCAGCATTCGAATTCGCATCAACATATATGATAAAAAGTTTTTGGGGATTGCCATAAGAGCAATAGGATCGGGTTGAGTGGTTGGTTGGGTTTTACGACATATCAACCCATTGCGTTATTTTATGCCGAAGACGGTTTTGACTTATTCTTGATGCGTACTCAATTTTTTAAACATATTTCTTCTATTTAACCCATAGATGGGACCGTAACAGGTACTACCATTCGGATCAGAGTAGTAATGGTGATGAAAGCTTACTCCAGATTGACCGAGCTCTAGAATTGGAAGTTCACCATCAGATAGAGTTTAACGTGATACCCAGGGCAATAAGATCTTCAGTCGCCACCTTCTTGCTCATATATGATAAAAAGGGTTGTGGCTTGCCATAAGAGCAATAGGGTTGGGAAAATCATATATGTGCTTGGGCTTGTTGTGACCAGCCGATTGTTCGGAGGGGGCGTCTCCAACCGCCGGTCTAGCCTAAGTAAGGACAAATGTGTAGTGTTGAATTTCATGGACTGGTCAGCCACCTGGGTTCCATTCTTATACATGACGGGTCACCACCCACGGCCAACAGATAACCCCATTTGTGGGATCTTACCACTCTGCAGAGGTGCATTCGGTGTATTTTATGGCCCCAGTCAACAGGGTTCGGTATATTTATTTTTTGAAATAATTCCTTTTAAGAAGAATGTGGAGAAGTGTACCTATTTTCGGGCGATTATGTGGATATATGTGTGTCATGTGTGTGTTTGCGTGTCTGTGTCTGTGTGTGAGTGTGTTTGTGTATGTGTGTTTTACTCGGAGGTGAGCCATTTTCTTTATTTCATGTGAAGTTATTTTAATACTAACCAGGGTTAGAGCAAGAATCCGACGAGTAAGACCCAAATTGCCAATTGACAATGTCCTCCTACTGCATAACAATGTTTCACCACACACAAGCATCGTAACAAGGGAGAAAACCGCCTCATTCGATGAACAACTTTACCGCATCCTTCATACTCACCAGATTTAGCGCCTTGAGACTATTATCTTTTTGAGAGGCAACATTATCCCAGTGACGAGGAAGTTAAATCTGTAGTGAAGACGTGGCTCAAAGAACAGCCAACATAATTGTACATGCTCTGATTCGAAAGTGGAACATTGCTAATGAGAGAAACGGTGACTATGTGTAGAAGGAGGGATGTGTTCCACAGAGGACCAGCTTTCTTTTGGTAATTATACCTGTCCTTAACAAAATGGCATTATTTTTTAATTACCCTCGTATATACATAGTCCTTCTGTCTGAAACATTATTATTACTAAGAACTAGTAATAATAATGTTTCAGACACAAATATATCTATATATATTTACCAACCCCTCCGCACAAGTAGGGTGCGACACAAGGTCAATTTCTTTAGCGGAGTTTAACAGGTTTGAATTCAGAGTTTTCCTTCTCCTAGACTGGCTACCTTTCCATGGTTAAAGAGTCCAGTCTGCCCTGCTATTTATCCATAGCTGGAGCGAAAATTGGATTCATACCTTTTCCAAGGGTATTCGTGCCATGTGAAATGCCAACGGCTTCGTCCAAGAATTGAACTCGCGTTGACGAGTCTATTTCCTACGACTCTAACTATTAGACCACGCGCCTCCACAAATATATCTATAAGGTCCATAAGGTCATTATCAGATGAAGACTTCTTGGTACAGAAAGACATTAGATGGAATCTACTTCAAGTCGCAATCAATTTAGACCTTATATTATCAGATATATTTATAAAGATATAAAAAGCAACAACAGTAATAATTGACCAAAATCTAGACGAAGAAATTTACTACATAAAACAAACAGAACAGAATTTAATCAAGGAAGAAAAAGGATGACAGAAATCTATCGATTCTCTGTTGAAGGCGTCACCACACTGTCTGCAGATAACACGAGTAATACACGTAGGTAAATTCTTGAAAATCATGATTAAAAATTTTTGCACCTCTTGAAAAATTGCTGGGGAAAAGTGTTCCTTCGACTAGAAAAGACAACAACATTTAATCGCATTAGAAATATTTACTGACAAATAAAAACTAAACAATGAAAATATCATTATTCTAATATTTCTATTTACTTAATACAATCGATTCGACCAAATCTTAGAGAAATCTTAGAAATGTATACTCAGTTTATTTAGTTATGTATTGTTCCATGGAGTTACATTATGGAGGCGCGTGATGTAATGGTTAGAGTCGTAGGAAATGGACTCGTTGACCCGACTAAGCCTGGACTAAGCTGTTTGCATTTCATATAGTGCTAATACCCTGGGGAAGTTATGAATCCAAGTATATCTCTAGCTATGAGTAAATAGCAGGGCAGACTGTGCTCTTTAATCATGGCTAGGTAACCAGTCTAGGAGAAGGAAAACTCTGAATTCAAACCGGTTAAACTCCGCTGAAGAAATTGACCTTGTGTCGCCTCCTGTTCGTATGGAGGGGTTGGAAGTATTGTGATAAAAGATGTGCCCTAATTACCCACCAGGATTTATAGACTAGCCATGGTCACGTGATTGACTCATGAAGCCAATCACTAAACATACTGCGTGGAAGACACACTATTTAACCCCCCCATTGGTCATAATTACAAATGCGCTCACTGCGGACGGACATAGGATTACTGGACCTTTACTACTACTCAGGAAGGACTTATACGATTACCAGAGTAACCAAAGGATTCATTATCGAAGGACTCTTTACCAAGAACTGAGAACTCTTTACCAGAGTAAACAATTATCGAAGGACTCTTTACGAACTGAGAACTCTTTACCAAACTCTTTACCAAGAACTGAGAACTCTTTACCAGAGTAACCAAAGGATTGATTATCGAAGACTCTTTACCAAGAACTGAGAACTCTTTACCAGAGAACCAAAGGGTGCATTATCGAAGGACTCTTTACCAAGAACGGAGAACTCTTTACCAGAGTAACCAAGAGGATTCATTATCGAAGGACTCTTTATCAAGGATCCAATTCCACTGGATAAGTTTCTGCTTTCAGGCCAAAGAATGGCCCTTAAAAATGTAACAGGTAAATATATACATTATGGTAGTAGGGTAGTAAAGAATTGTTGTTTTTTAATTACCAATCAACAGAAAATCTTAAGTGCGAGACAATACATATACAAATAAACAAATAGATTCCATAGAGTAAAGGAGACAGAGTGCTAATCATCCTTTGTTGCAAATTGATGATGATGAAAGACTCTCAGTTTAGATTAAATCTAAGAATTTTAGGTTAACTGAAGCAAAAAGATCTGGAAATGGAATGAGAACAATGCAAGTTAATGACCAAGAGAAGGTGTGACCAGGAAAAGTGCGTAGTTAAACTGAATGGAAAGTTAGTGTAGTGTAACGACGCTAGGTAACAGTCAGTTTCTCGCCTATCTGATTTTCAAATCGATTTTTCCTAATCTTTAAATTAACTGTTTTTCTTTGTAGCAACTCTTTATGTTCGTTATTTCTTTTTTGCGAGATTCTTTTAAAATTTAAAAAAAAGATTTACGTTTCTTCTTTCAATATGGCCTAAACTGATCACGTGACGTATTTTGGTGATACCTATGATA
>CM042146.1:95339138-95341638 GCA_023376005.1 Doryteuthis pealeii | reverse complement strand
TATATATATATATATATATGGGGGGGGGCATGGACTCAATGGTGCATGGTTACTCCCAGTTTCTGCCAATGCGATCTTCAAACCAAGTCTTTATCTGACGATCGCATAGGATAGAAACTGTCAGTAGCCAGGAACAGTTGGTTCTATTTCCAGGATACCTAAATATATATATATATATATATATATATATATATATATATATATATCTAATGAGTCAGACGAACCTACTATTAGTTTCGCTTAATGCTCTTCAGGGCTAAGATCTGACTGGTAGTATATTTTTACAATCAAACTATTTACTGTTTTTTCTCACCGCGAGGATTTACCAACACGCTTGGTATATTATATATATATATATATATATATATATATATATATATATTATGTCGATAGTATAAGTCTACAATATACATATAATATAAATTAGTAATTATTCATTGATAATTATAATTATCTATTATTAATTATGAATTGTCTTCTTATTCATATTATTATCTATTATTAGAGAGAAACTCTTAACCAGGTGCCGCTGGCACCAGGTCAACACTACCATGAATGAAATACATACATACACACACACACACACACACACATATATATATATATATATATATATATATATATAATATCTAATATATATATGTCTAATATATATATATATATAATATGTCTAATATATATAGTATGCTAATATATATATATACATATATATATATATATGTCTATAATATAGTATGTCTAATATATATATATATATATATATATATATATATATATATATATATGTCTAATATATATATGATATGTCTATTATATATATATAATATGTATAATATATATAATATATATATGTATTATATATATATATATATATATATATATATATATATATATATATATATATATATATATATATATGCAATGTGTGTCAAAATTATCGAGATTGAAGCTATTTACCACGATAGAAATTAAGAATTAATGGAATGTTCTTTTTTTCACAATATAAGGTGTGTCAGAATGTACAAATCATCTCGATACTTTTTTGAAACACCTGGTATATGCTAATAATATAAGTCGACAATATCTCTATCTCTATATCTATATCTACATCTATCTATATCTATGTATATATATGTATATATATATATATATATATATATATATATATATAATGTATAAAATATCTCACAGTTGGCCAACAAAGCTGTCTATTTCATTGACTTGTGCTAATTCCTCCTTAGCCCAATGTGTCTTTTGTCATTTCAATTGCTGAACACTGTCTGCATTTCCAAAGTGTTGCTATTAAGAGACCAGATCATTTTAACCTCTTGAACCAAACCCTGCATCATAAGACACTCAAAAGGCGACCTTTCCAGTTCTTCCTAACGATTTCCACAGCGAAAAATAGAAGGTAAAGTCTCTTTTGTCTGCTTGATCGATAACTTTTCATCTGGAACGTGTCAAAAGCTTAAGTTTTGCTATTATTTCTCTTGGTAGTTCTTCTCTCAGAAAATAAACGTATGGACATAAGACGTTTTAGATCGGCTTCGATAGTTGGAAAAAGGAGGCGTTTTTAAAAAATCACTGAGAGGTAATTGACCGTAACTTAACAAAACATTAACTATTGAAGATGTAACAGATAATGTTTCAACTCATGAATTTGGTCTCATCATAGACAACACTTAAAAAAACAGCTGTATGGCCACCTGTTTCCTATCATACAAACAACCCGAGTAAGACGAACAAGACATGCTGGACACTGCTGGAGAAGTAAGGACTAATAAGCGGCGATGTCCTCCTGTGGAGCCCTGAACATGAACGTGCCAGTATGGACCTTCCAGCAAATACCTATATTGATCACCTCTGCCTGTATCTAGATGCTGCACAGAGGACCTCCTGGAATCGATGAACGATGGGACGGATGGTGAGCTGTTGTCATGGAGATCTGACCTGCCAGTGCCACATGATGATGATGATGATGATGATGATGATGACAGATGTTTCGGACAAAATAATGGAGTTCCCTTTTCTATGTCATTTGATACCGAGTGAATTCATTTTGATATTCGGTTTCTTACAGCAGCGGTCCCCAACCACTGGGTCGTGACCCGGTACCGGGCTGTGGGCCATTAGGTACCGGTCCGCACAGAACGAGTTTTTTTAATTATAATTATTTCTTATTAGAAAGGATTTTCGTTCTAAAATAAATATTTTCGTTTACAGAGATGTTGTTGATTATTAATTTATGAACAAAAGGTTGTTTATTGTCTGTTGATGTTTGCATTTGACATAAGACCACTTCGGATGATTTATTATTAGATTACGTCATTAACGATTATCGAGCAAATGTAGGCCGGGGCATATGAAGGCCGGTCCGTGAAAATATTGTCTTAGATAAAACCGGTCCGTGGCGCAAAAAAGGTTGGGTACCCCTGACTTACAGTACCTGATGTTGTTTAATTAGTCAGCCATCAATGTATTGAACACGCTTATCATTGCC
>CM042146.1:95331638-95334138 GCA_023376005.1 Doryteuthis pealeii | reverse complement strand
TGTAGCAAGAATACCCTTTGGAAATATATGAATCCAACAATTCCCCATCCAGATATTGGGTAAATTGTATGACTAACTGGACTCTTTAACCTTGGTTCGTCAACCTGTCTAGGAGAAAGAAAATTCAGAATTCAAATTTGTTAAACTCCGTGACCTATGTGTCACAATTTACTTGTGCGAAGTAGGAGCTAAATATGTAAAACGACGTGCGGTGTGTCGTTATATAAATAACATAAAGACATACAGACAGACAAACAGAATATATATAAATATATATATATATATATATATATATATATATATATATACGGTTTTTGTATGAATATATTTTTCATATATATATATATATGTATATACATATAAAATTGTTTGTTTCTTTTGGCCAAGTATTAGAATCAACCGATTATTTTCGGTTGGTACAACTATATTGGTCTTTTCTTTTTTTCAATTTTTTTTCTCCCCAGGTAAGGTTTGGTAGTATATTATTACAATCAAACTATTTGCCGGGTTTTTTCTTACCGCAAGGGTTTACCAACAAGTTTGGTATATTAAATTATATATATATATATATATATATATATATATATATATATATATATACTAGTACATATATGCACCCTCCAGGTGCCAGTATTTAAGTTTTAATGTAATAAAATATTATATCAAATTAGAAAGGCTAATGAAACTAAATAAGAATGCAGATAAAATGATTTGAAACAAAGGTGGATAATCGAAAAATAGAACAACTAAAACTTCTCTTCCATCACTCCCGTCTTTCATTGCTAAATTTTCCTAATTTAACTATTTAGTTAAATTAGGATGTAAAGAATAATATTACAGTTATTTTTTTTCTTGTTAATCGATTTCTTTAAATATTTATCCCCGATATTTGTGCTCATATTCATTAAGATTAAACCTAACATTAGAAATCAATAATACAAAGCACATATTTATTAAAACCAAATTTCTAATATTCATATGCAAATTAGCTTTCCCGTTCACACAGTAAACTACTATTTTGTTGTATATATAACTACAATTGCATATTATTGGTATGTATATATGGTCAACAGTATTAATAATATAAAACAATTTTATTAATAATTGATGTTTAAATTAAAATAAAATCATGGAGAATGTGACGTAAATAACTAATGGAATTGTGACATGAGTAGTAATATAGTTTCGGTTACAGACAGACAGACAAAACACACAATCTCCATTATAATAAGAGATATAAAGAGAGAGACAGAGATAGATAGATATATAGATAGATATATGTCCAGAAAACATACATACTTATAGATAGAGATGATTTTCTAATAGAATCTTATTCTATTTATGTTGTTTGATTTAATAATACATGGAAATGTTGTATTTCTGCTGAAATGACTTACGTGTCTCAGAGGAAAGTAGGTCGAACGCAAATCGAAATCGACTTTCGTCTACTCCCAATGTTAGAGTAATTGGTTTTGGAATGGTTGTATAACAGCAATATAGTTTATCCCAGGGCGCCTCAACACAGAACAATGGTCACGAAGTTAGTCTGACAGACCATTCTCTAGCACATTCCATTCACTCTAGACGTCTCATGCTGGAGGATATTGTGCCCTACAAAGCTAAACTTAATAAGTATCAATAAAGGCTCATCTTATCACGGAGCTGTAACGTCGTGTTAGTCTCATATACTTGTGTTACTGTACAGCATCCTTCCCTCTCTAAGACACTCGCACCTCTAAATTTAGATATAATAAACTAACTTTAGAAAATATTATTAGGGATTTCTTCTTCTAGATTAGATAAACATTTTAGAATATTTGTGCCGAATCTTTTTGTTTCAGTGCAAATAACAGTATTGAAATGACTTTGCTTTGATTTGATTTTAACGGCATATCAATCCGTCTATAACTATTTTATGCCAAATTGGTGGAATTCACGCATTTTCAAAAGGAACGTAAACAGCATCGACCAGAACTCGATTTCGGTTCCCCCATTGCTGCAATTTCAATCGTAATGTTTTACTTACCAAGTAAATATTTGAATACCCATTATAAATCTTAATATTCTACAGGTGAGCAGATTGAGGGAGCTTTCCGTCTTTCACGGCGCAGCAGGTATCAAAGCCTTTTTGTCTTCATCTCTTACGGCACTAACAAGGGGTTTGCTTCCAAGGAGTTCAACTTTTTTGTCGTCGTCATCATCTTCCAGTTCTGTCACCTCTGAAGGAAAGGCATTTTTTCATTGTTGTCTTCATCTATCCGTTCGTCCGTGGCGAATACGTAAAACTTTTAAGATCGGCGATTAAATAGTTAAATTACCACTTATCCGTGCGTGTTGCTTGGCTGGCTTTAATCCACGTTCCCACGCATAGTCTATAAGTTTAAGCGGTGGACCACAGCACATCATATATATGAAAATAATCCAACAAGGCTAAATAGGAAGAAAACTGAGTTTGAAAAAATGCTGAATACCATTAATAATGTGTAAACAAAACGTCACC
>CM042146.1:95319138-95326638 GCA_023376005.1 Doryteuthis pealeii | reverse complement strand
ATGTTTATCTATTATGAGTTTGTGGTGTAATTATTACCATCGTAAGAAATGGACACGGTGACATGATTTCAAATCCTGGACGAAGCTGTTTATTTTCCACATTAATAAGCGTAGCAAAGATATACATCCAACTATTCTACCTCTATTTATGAGTAAAGAGCAGGAAAGGCTGGGCTCTTTAAACGTAGTAAGAGAACCAGTATAGGAGGACAAATCTGAACTCAAATCTGTTAAACTCCATTCAAAATATTCACCTATATAAAGATATATATATATATATATATATATATATATATATATATATATATATATATATATATATAATATATATATATATATATATATATATATATATATATATGTATATATATAGTGTGATATATAGATATGTATATATATAATATATTATATATATATATATATATATTTATATATATATATATGTGATGTATATATATATATATATATATATATGTATATATATATAGATATGTATATATATATATAATATATAGATATGTATATATATATATATATATATATATATATATATATATGATATATAGATATGTATATATATATATATACATATGTATGCATATATATAATGTGATATATATATATATATGTGTGTGTGTGTGTGTGTGGTGTGTGTGTGTGTGTGTGTTTGGGCAGCATTCTTTCATTTATACATGTAAACAAAAAATACACCTTCAAGCTTTCTGGCCAACTTTTTAACATTTGGATGGAATCCGTCGATTAGTCCACCGAAGTGGGTTTTTATGTTCCAGTTTATATATATAGATATATATATATATATATATATATATATATATATATATATATATATTCCTCTTTTAGCAGTCCGTCGCAGACGATGACGTCACTCCATATCGTTGATCAGAATTGGTCAAATTCTGAACTTGCAGACGTGGTCACACACATTGGAAGGGAAATTTCCATCTTCATTCTGTGTTGCATGACGACGAAGACGTCGCCGACCTGCAGCTTTATGAGCTTGATATTGAGCTGCCCAGCTTCTGTGCGGCACTTGTCTCGCCAACCCTCTCTGTTTATATATATATATATATATATATATATAGAGAGAGAGAGAGAGAGAGAGAGAGAGAGAGAGAGAGAAAGAAAGAGAGAGAGAGACACACACACACAGACTGAGAGAAAGAGACAGAGACATAGAGGGACTGAGAGAAAGAGAGGGAGAGAGGGAGAAAGACATAGATAAATAGAGACTGAGAGAAAGAGGGAGAGAGAAGACAGACAGACAGAGAGACTGAGAGAAGAGAGAGAGAGACAGACAGACAGAGAGACTGAGAGAAAGAGAGAGAGAGAAAGACAGACAGAGAGACTGAGAGAAAGAGAGAGAGAGACAGACAGACAGACAGACAGAGACACAGAGAGACTAAGAGAGAGAGAGAGAGAGAGAGAGAGAGAGTGAGAGAGAGAGAGAGAAAGACAGAGACAGAGACATCTTATGTATATTGTGTGTGTGCACGTTTAGCTGTATAAGTTTTTTTAATAAATAATGAGCGAAATAAAAACCCCTTTTGAATATATTGGTTTTACCAAACTATTTGATGTTGGAAAAAAAGATCTAGGATCATTCGTGTATGAAGGCTTTTTTTTCTTCTTCTTGATAATTGTGTTTTATTTGTTTACTTTTGAAGTGCGCACAGTGAATATTGGGTTGATTAATGAACACATCAGATCGAACTGAACCCTCCTCCTCCTCCTCCTCCTCCTTTCTCCCCCTCCTACCCTTCCTCCCAGTTATGCATGAATGCAAAAATGAAATATCGATGACCGGTACAAATGATCTTTTTTTCCCCCTTTTTTTATTTATCTATTTTGTTCATTTGATTATTAGTTTACATGCGTTTTGTTGAGTTGAGTCGGTTGTTTTGTGTCTGTTTCAAAAATGGATCGAACCGCTTCGATAATCTATCGGGTATCAATGTGAGCTGAACTGAGTTAACCTTATCGATTTTAGGTAGGGGATCATTTATTTTTAAATGAGCTTATCCAGATTTGTGACCTGAAAGATCTGACATGTCATGCAATGTTGATAATTTCTTTTCTTTAAAAAAAAAAACATTTCAAAGAAATTATTACGACTTTCAACTTTTTTGTTTTATTTCCTTTCTTATTCCTTTTTTTCCATTATTATTATTATTATTATTATTATTATTATTATTATTATTATTATTTATTGTTTTGCTCAGAGTTTATTTCTACTCATTAGTGTGGAAACTCAGCCGTTTTGATATATTTCCTTTCACAATGTTATTTATTCGTAAAATAACATTCGTGCTTTTGAATAAAACGACTGCATCTCTGCTGAGGAGTAAGACCATCCAGACAGCAGCATTGTTAAGATCACCTAGAATACTCAGAAGTGACCTGGAGACCTGGGGAGACTTGTCACTCAGATTCTAGTGAAAGACCATCAGCTAAAACTGTTGTGAAAAACACACAAGAATTTTAATAATAATAATATTAATAATAGTAATTACTTGGACCTTGCTAGAGAAATGAAAAACTGTGGAACAGGAATGTGAAAATTCGTACTAATTGCGCCCTTGGAACGGTCCCCAGAGTTCTAGAAAAGAATTTGGGTGAATTGGAAATCAGAGGAAGAATCACGACCATCCAAACAACAGCACAGTTGAGATCAGCTAGAATACTCAGAAGAGTCCTGGAGACCTGAGGAGACTTGCTGTCACTCATCCTCCTGTGAACAACCATCTACGACTAGTGTGAAAACCTCATAATAATAATAGTAATAATTAGGAACTGGAAATCAGAGGAAGAATTTAGACCATCCAGACAACTGTATTGCTGCAATCGTCTAGAATACTCAAAAAAGTCCTGGACACATGAGAAGACTTGTTGTCACTCAACCTACAGCGAAAGACAATCAGCTAACACTGGTGTGAAAAAATCTTATAATAATAATAATATCATTTGATACGTTTTCATGTTCACACCTCATGTCTGGTGGTTATTATTCGAGATTGAGTAGCAGCAAGTTTTTTTAATGGCATATAAGATAAAGCGAAAATATTTCTAAGCAGTAAGCGTGTCTGTGCTTCTGTACGACTGCAACACTTGAAATCTGAGAAAACACTTAGAGAAAAAGCTAGATGGGAACTGTACAAGGATGCTACATGCTGCCTTGAACACATCCCGAAATCAACACTCACAAAAGGACCAAAGTAAAGCCCATTGCCTCCTATTACACAAGTCATTCGGGTAAGACGAAAATACGGAATAAAATGTCGATATTCGTATCTTTTATTCTTTTACTTGAAAATTAAGATGAATGCATTAAGATATGAATGGTAGTGAGTTACATTCGTAGTGGGCGTTTTCTGAATCATTTTTACGGTTAATTAGTGTCCGAAATAAATAACATGCTTCAAAATATCAGTTTGTTCTACGTCATTGATTTCTTCCCACTGCCCCAACATTTTCTTTCTGGAAACATTTTCTTCCAACTGGGAAAGCTCTTGATATTTTAATAATGTTTTGCTAGAAATAATAAGATGATGGTGTCTTTGAATGAGAAAAAAATAACGTTATATTTTAAAAAAGAAAAAATAGTGTGGTTTATGTAGAAATAATAAAATGTTTGTATCTTTGATTGAGAAGAAAATAATGTTATATCTATTTTTTAAAAAGAAAGAAAATAGTGTAGTTTCTGTAGATATAATAAGATGCTGGTATCTTTGATTGAGAAGAAAAATAACGTTATATTTTTTTTTAAGAAAAATAGTGTGGTGTATTTTTTGTTTTTGTTTTATTTTAGTAGTGTGGAGATTGATTCTCATTCGTAATGATCCTTTGTTTCAGTGAATACTGAACAGTTCATTAAGTGGGGAGGCTTTCATATCAGCGCAATTAAATCTATACATATAAAAGAAAAATTCTGTAAATCTGTCTGTATATAGTCATTTACTAAGCGTAGCCTAGATATGGCACAAAGACAGAAGCATGGGGCGCCCAATGAGAATCGAACTCACTAACAATGGTTTGCGAAGCGAGCTTGCTAACCATTACACCACGTGAGGTGCCCTAATCTGTCTGTATATATGTCCAATGACTGAGCGCATGTCTTTTTATAAAGAAATATTAGTAGAGGCCAACAAAAAATAAAGTTAAATTAAAAAATTAAAAACACATACCATTTTTTCCTAGATGGAGTTTAAAAAAAACCTTCATTTACATTTTTGAAAAGAATCGGCCTCTTATCAAGGATGTAAGTTCATAGACTTACAAAAATCACCCACTCACTCTCTTGATGTTAAAATTCTCAACAGAAAACTTGATTACAGCAAATAAACCCCTATACATTTTTGAAAACCTAATTACCAATAGAAGTATTCGGCATAAAATAACCCAAGTGGTTGTCTTGCCGTAAAACCCAACCAACCAAACCAATCATTCATTTTCCGTGAAAAGAGCAAAAGAAAAAATATAATATGGATATAAAGTAAGTAAAGTCGTCGGGGCGGCCTAATGTCGGTATTAGCCATACAGCTAGGGAGTCGATCCCCTTTTCACTAAGGAGATTGTTTTTGCGTCTGAGGGGGAACGCCACATCTAACATCAGCTCCTTACTTTACCACACATATCCATGCGTTACTCGTACGCTGAGTTGGCGAGGGCCAGTATCGAACTAGGAACCTTGTGGTTTCTAGCCGGATATAAACCAATGATATCCATTTACTCAGCTATATAATGGCGAGAGAGACAGATTACTAGACGACGAGAGGATGATGAGAGGTTCCTACTGGTTAGGCGGCCATTTTCCTTTGGGTTTCTTCTGTGAGTTGATTTCTTCTATGTTAAGGCTGGGAGTCGTACTGGTCATCTCGTGTCGATTAATTAACAAAGACTTCTTTTTCTATTTCCTTTATCAAAACAACCTCAGCCAAGACGTTCTGGAAACCGCGTGGTGAGAAGTGACATCTTGAGAGTACGCCTTCTCTAGGTTAGTGACTAGCCGCAACTGACTAAAAAACGAATTTCTGTCTCATGCGTCCTATTGTGCGTTTTGGGAAGGGGCTATGTAAAGGTTACCAGATGTAATAAATAATTTGGGTTCTGTTTTTCTGGGTCACCCTGTACAGGGTGACCCAGAAAATATAGAACCCAAATTATTTATTTATTTTCCCATTAAACTAACCCTAAACCCTAAAGCCCAACCCTACCGCTAACCCTAACCCTAAACCCTAATTTATTTCTTTAATTGGAAAATTAACAATTTTATTACAAAATTTGTGGGTTCTGTTTTTTCTGGGACACCATAATTTACGAAACAAAAGTTTATAATTACCGTGAGTCACATCGGTAGTGGGCGTTTTACGGTTAATTAGTTTCCAAAATAAATAACATGCTTCAAAATATCAGTTTAGTTTATTTTATTGATTTCTTCCCACTTCCCCAACATTTTCTCATTCGAAACGTTTTGTTTTTTTTCAAGTGGAGAAGGCTCTTGATATTTTAATAATGTTTCTCTAGTATTAAAGTTTTCTCTGTCTTTATTTTGTGTCACTGTTTAGCCAGAAAAAGCAAAAAATAATTTTAGCTATTCGGTATTTCCTTCCTCCCCATCTCTTTCTTCCTCCTCCTCTTTTCCTTCTTCCTTCTCTCTTCCTTCTTCATTCTCTTTTCCTTCTTCATCCTCTGTTCCTTCTTCACCATCCTCTTTTCCTTCCTCCTTCTCTTTTCCTTCTTCCACCTCTCTTCTTGATTTCTTCTCTATTTCATTCCTCCCCTCTCTTCCTCTCTTCCTTCCCCCTCTTTTCCTTCCTCCCCATCTCTTTCTTCCTCCTCCTCCTCCTCTTTTCCCTCCTCCCCATCTCTTTCTTCCTCCTTCTCTTTTCCTTCTTCCCCCTCACTTTCTTTCCTGTCCTCTCTTTCTTCCTGCATCCTCTTTTCCTTCTTCCATCTGTCTCCCTTCCTTTTCTTCTTTTCTTTCTTCTCCCTCTCTTCCTTCCTCCACCTCTTTTCCTTCCTCTCACTCTCTTCTTCCTCCTCCTCTTTTCCTTCCTCTCCCTCTCTCCTTTCCCCTCTTTTCGTTCCTCCCCTCTCTTCCTTCTCCCTCTTTTCCTTCCTCCACCTCTTTCCTTTCCTCTCTTCCTCCTCCTCTTTTCCTTCCTCCCCTCTCTTCCTTCCTCCTTCTCTTTTCCTTTTCCCCTCTCTCTTCCTTCCTCCTCATCTTTTCCTTCTTCCCCCTCTCTTCCCTCCCCCTCTTTTCCTTTTTCCCTCACTCTTCTTTCCTCCCCTTTTCCCTTCCTCCCCTGTCTTCCTTCCTCCCTCTTTTCCTTCCCCCCCTCTCTTCCTTCCTCTTTTCTTCATTTCACTGATTGACTGACGCCTGTTTACTGAGTGATTTCCCCTGGCAGGTTAAGCAGGTGTCTTTTATGTCCCTTCACTTACCCACAATGGTATCTTTACTATCCTATAAGAAGACACATTTCCTTATCCCCGGTTTCTCCATTTGACAGTATTCGAGTGAACAATACCCGACTGCACGTTTTCACTCATGCTACAATCGAGACAGATTCGTGCCCGCTTTGCCACAGGGGGTAAGTCTTCTCTCTCGATACAGCTAGAAATAATAAAATGTTGGTATCTTTGATTAAGAAAATAAATAGTATTATATTGGTAGGTTGTGTTTTTGTTATTTTTTGTTTTTGGTGCGCGGGCGAATCTGTTTCATGATATCCCTTTGTTTCTGTAAATAATAAACAGTTCATTAATGTTTAATGAACATTTTACTCTCGACTGGGGCGTTAGAATGCACCGACTATACCTCTGCATAGACTCCCCCACTGTGGCCACCTGTTGGCCGTGTGTGGCGACCCGTGATGCTTAAGGATAGAACCCAGATAGTTGAGCAGTCCATGACTTGCAATACTCCACTTTGCCCCTTTCTTTGGTCTGAGAGGCACCCTCCGCTCAATCAGCTGATCATGTCAAGCCCTAGCACCTATATGATTGCCCCAACCCTATCGCTCTTATGGCAAGCCCCAATCATGTTTATCATATGGGTGCTAGAAGGCGGTGGCTGAGGGTCTACATGTCCTGGGAATGACGTTAAACTCTATCCGATGGTAAGGTTCCAGTTTTGGAGGTTTGCGGAATGTGGAGCACCCCTTCATCACCATTGCTCTCTGGTCCACTCTGACCCGGAGTGGTAGTACCTGTTAGGATCCCATCTATGGGTTAAATAGAAAATGAGTTTATAAACAGAATTGATTATCCATAAAGAATGAATTTATTTCAAAACTTTATCGGTATTGAATGACCCACTGAGGTTGATATGCCGTAAAACAAACCAAACCATAAAACATAACGGGGTAGTGGGCGTGGGGAGAGATTTTCGGGTCTTCGAAATTGAATTTTAAAATATAATGCAAAGCACGTATTAATATTTTTGGTTTCTTTGTTTAGATCTCTAAGTAGGACTGAGCC
>CM042146.1:95304138-95314138 GCA_023376005.1 Doryteuthis pealeii | reverse complement strand
TTTAATGAACCAACATCACGATCAGAAATTATGAGAATCGTTCCTTTACCGGCATGATCCCCACACTACAAAAAAAACATCATCACCATCTTCCAGAGTATCGGAAAAGACGGTTAATGCTAATTTAGCGCCATTTTCATTAGAAACAACACCTGCCCGTCTAATGAGCTTCGTCATAGCAGCCATTACTCCCGTCAGCAATTTCCGCGTTGCTTCGAAGAAAATGAGAGATTTTATTTTTTCCTTTTTTTCTTTTCTTTTTTGTTGTTGTTTTCTTTCTCTCTCCATCCTCGGCGGTCCGAGCAATAACGGCTTCATTATGTTCGTCAAAATAATTACAAACAACAACCCGCGCTGTCTTCATTAAAACGTAACGGTTTTACTGGACAATTTTGGAGGGAAAAAGGAAAAGCTGGCAAAAGAAGATCTTTGCTGGGCGGCCATTACTATCATCATCAACGCTGGCTCTCATTAGGACTCCGAAATTTATCGCTACGACTTTCATTACTACCACAGCGAACAGCACCAACAAAGGAAATCATAATTATCTTCTATGAAATACGGAACGGGTTTCTTGAAATAAAAGCAAGTAGAAGGTTTCGAATTCTTCAATATAATGTTATCTAATGCTACTTGTGATTTTTTAAACGACCGGGAAAAAAAATTGTTCTACAGTTGATATAATGAAACTCAAAGAAAAATTTATGACGAAGTAAAAATAAGTCAAATGATGCCTTACATAATAATAATAATAATAATAATAATAATAATAATAATAATAACAATTCCTGGATATCTAAGGCGACTTGTTGTCACTCAAACTCCAATGAAAGACTATCAGCTTACGCTGATGTGTAAAACTTACAAGGGGTGAAATAATAATGCATATATATATATATGCGATATGCGCATTGTAATTGCCTTCAAGCAAAAATATAAATAAAATATCTTATTATAATGGAGATTATGTGTTTGTTTGTCTGTAACCGAAACTATATCACTACTCACATTCTCCATGAATCATTTTTATTTAAGCCTCAATTATTAATAAAATTGTTTTTCATTATTAATACTGCTGGCCACATCTACGTACTAATAACATGCAATTGTATTTATATGTACAACAAATAGCGGTTTACAGTGTGAACGGCAAGCCTAATTTGCATATTGATATTTAGAATTTGATTTTAATAAATGTGTGCTTGGTATTGTTGATTTCTAATTATTTGATTTTATCTTAATGAATATGAGCAAAAATCTCGGAGATAAATCTTAAAAGAAATCAATTAACAAAAAGAAATAACTGTAGTTTTATTCTTTACTCCCTAATTTAACTAGATAGTTAAATAAGAAAAGTTTAGCAAGGAAAGACGGGGGTGATGGAAGAGAAAGCTTCAGCTGTTATATTTTTCGATTATACCCTCCTCTGTTTCAAATCATTTTATCTGCATTCTTATTTAGTTTCTTTACACTTTCTAATTTAATATAATATTTTATGACATTAATACTTACACCCGAAGGGTGCATATATTTGCTAGTATATATATATATATATATATATATATATATATATATATATATATATATGTGGACTAAAATCAAATTTATAGCGTTTCTCTATGAGATTTTTTTGTATATTAATATAGAGAAAAAGGTCCCTGTATAGAACCATTCCCCAACCCACTTATCTGGCAATTTATATATATATATATATATATATATATATATATATATATAATAATATATATATATATATATATATATATATATATCCTTGCAGATGTGTTCTATATTAATACAGGTCATCCGTAGGTCATCACATTCAACCGGTGGGGAACTGTTTGGGTAAAAAGGGCGTCCCAAACTTTTATAATGCTTTGCAAGCTAGTCTCACGGATACATTACTATTGATAGTAATTTCAAATCCCACTGGTTGCCCCATACTTGTTACCTTGTGTCGCATATTATCTATGGTGAAAGGGTTGGGTAAAAACCTACAAATACATATATACGCTACGCCAATACGTATACATACTCATATACATATTTCCAACCTCTCCCCATGAGCTGTATGTGACACAATGTCAATTTCTTAAGCGAAGTTTAACAGGGTTGAATTCCACATTTTCCTTCTCCTAGACTGGTTTCTTAGCCAAGGCTAATGATCTTAGTCTATAATAGATTGTAATGAAATAAAGAACACCAACCAGAGAAATCTTATTTAGTATTTATTCAGCATATGGTTAGTATCATCATCATCATCATCATGTCGCGCTGTCAGCGCGGATATCTATGACAATCTCTCTCCATCCGTCCCTATTGATCATCATTCTCGAGAGGTCCTCTATGCAGCATCCTGTATCCGCACAGAGCTGATCAATGTACGTCTTTGCTGGTCGGCCCACACTGGCGTGTCCATGTGCTGGCTTCCGCAGTAGGATGTCGCTTATGATTGCGTCCCTGCTTCTCCAGCAGTGTCCCGTGTGTCTTGTCCGTCTTATTCGGATGGTTTGGGTGATATGTGGCAGGTGACCGTACAGCTGTTTTCTCGTGTGGTGTTGTTTCCACGTCTTTTCATGATCACCCTCAGCATTCTTGTGCAGCTCCCATCTAGTTTATTCTCTAGTCGCTTAGTTAGGGTCCAGGTGGTGCAGCCATACAGCAGCACTGCATGAACAGTTCGTTTTACAAAGATACGTGGGGAGGGGGATGGTCAGCACAATCTCCGAAGCTACAAGAAATTTGTTAATGGTAGTTAGTCAAACAACATTAAGAAAAGATCAGAGGATTTAATTTTTTTATTTATTCTAAGTATTTTCCGATCGAAGAAAACAGGAAATATTTACTCATACAATAAGTGATTTGTTGTTTTACGTGAACGCTCTGATCGACGTAAAGGAGTTGCAATTTCATTTACCCGGTGTAACCGTCATAGATTCACTCTTATAAGGCGTTGAAGTTTTCTATTCGAGATCTAATGTCTCAGAGTTTTGAGTGGGTATGTCAGAGTCTTGTATTTCATGGGAATAGTTTTGCTCTATACCAGCAGGGACAATATCTCGGAGTAATACCGTACTTTCCTTACCGTTTTGAAGATGAATGTGCGCATAACGAGGTTTAGCTTCTATAAGTTCTGCCTCCTCCATAACTTAGATTGTCTGAGATGTTGTTTCAGGACAATCTTTTGGAGCGGAACACGAAGCAGAGAAACCTTATTTATGTTACAAACTTATGAGCCATCCTGTAGGCTTTAAGAAAGAGCACTTGTCCAGTAGAATTGGATCCTTGGTAATCCTCTGATAAAGAATCCTTTGGTTCTTCTGGTAAAGAGTCCTGAGTAATGTAAGTCCCTCCTCAATGAGTGCTAGTAGAACTATGGCCATTATCAGTGTTTGAGTAGTGTATCAACCACGCAGTATGGCTAGTGATTGGCAAAGGAATAAACCACGTAACCACGGCTAGTCTATAAATTCAGGTGGAGAATTGGAGCACAGAATATATCACCAAAATATCCTTTAATTTAAAAAAATAGGTGGTGGGAGAATAATTGGATTCGTACATTTCGCAAGTGTATTAGCGCTAATTGAAATGCAAACATCCCCATCAAGTATTTGCACTCGTCTCGCCTTGTCCATTTCCCACAATGGTAACCATTACAACAGATGCCTCCATACATACTCATATAGGAGGTGTGTGGTGTAAGGGTTAGTCGTCCGAGTTCAAATGGACTTGTCGTCCTGAGTTCAAATCCTTGACGAAGCTATTTGCATCTAACATAGTGCTAATACCTATGAGAAAGGTATGAATATAACTACCCTCCCTCCAGCTATAGGCAAATAGTAGGGTGGGATTGGGCTCTTTAACCATGGCTAAGTAACCGGTTTATGAGAAGGAGAACTCTGAATTCAAACCTGTTAAACTCCGCTTAAGAAATTGACCTTGTGTCACATCCTGCAAGTGCGGAGGTGTTGGTAAATATATATATAAACTTATACAGATACGTTCGCCACTACAGACATATGCATTATTGCATCTTACAGTGTCTCATGTATGTTTTGGGGTTTCTCAAATGTTCACTATTCTTATCGTTAGATTACATTAGACAGATTTATTTTTAACGAGTTCAATAAATGCTTTTGGCTATATTGCCACAGTTGTCAAAATTGAATAGGTAATCATATTAATTCTAATATTTGGAATTGAAGAAAATTGACAGCCTATTTTACATTTTACAATCTTTTAAGAGCGACAAAATTGTAAAATGAACGCTAAAATTATTTTGGTACGTCTGATAGAGAAATTAAAAAGGTGTATGACTCAGTGTGGTATAATAATTTTATATATCAACGATAGAAAGGTCCCTTTCGACTGAAGCTGTAAAATACGCCGGCTACACCTCTGCAGACGGGTTAGAGACCTTTAATGGGTCCACCTGTTGGTGGTGGCAACGCATAATGCCTAAGGACGGGATCCTTGTGGCTGAGTGGACTATGACCTGCAATACTCAACTTTGTCCATTACGTTAGACAGGCGGTCGGAAAGGTCCCATCTGATCAATCGGCTGGCCATATCAAGTCCTAGAATTTATCTTTTTATCATATATATATTTACCAACCCCTCCGCACGAGCTGGATATAATTTGGATTATATATACATATATATACATATATATATATATAATACATATATATATACATATATATATACATATATATATATATATATACATATGTATATATACATATATATATACATATACATACATATATATATATATGTATATACATATATATATATACACATAATATACATATATATATATAATACATATATATATACATACATATATATATATACATATATATATATATATATATATATATATATATATATACATATATATATATATATATATATATATATAGAGAGAGAGAGAGAGAGAGAGAGGGAGAGAGAAAGAAAGAAAGAGAGCGAGATAAAGAGATGGGCAGAGAGAGAAAGAGAGAGAGAGAGATGAGCAGAGACAGATGGAGACAGAGACAGACAGACAGACAGATCGATAACATTAGATACATTTCTACAAAATTTTCACAAACGTAGAATGTACAATGAAGCTGATTCTCTCTGCAACACTCGTCATCGTTTACTTGAACAACTTCCTTAAACCATTTCTAAACGAGGCGAATTCTAAATGTATCTTTGCCCAAGCATATATAAGCGCCTGTCGTTGTCTTTTGTGCTATGATGTTATCTTAAGATGAAAAATCAAGGAAAAAATACATCCTTTCAAAAATACACGAAAGTACCTATTATCAACATCTTCAACCGCCCTGTCGGCTGGGGCGTTAGAATGCACCGACTGCACCTCTGCAGAGGGGGAAAGACTCTCCCAAATGAGGCCACCTGTTGGCTGTGGGTGGCGACCCGTGATGCTTAAGTATGGAGTCTTGATGGATGAGCAGTCCATGACATGCAACACTCCACTTAGACCCTTACCTAGGCTAGACTGTCGGTCGGAGAGGCCCCCTTCGATCAATCAGCTGGTCATGTCAAGCCCTAGCACCTATATGATTGCCCCAACCCTATCGCTCTTATGGCAAGCCCCAACCCTTTTTATCATATGGGTGCTAGAAGGCTGTGGCTGAGGGTCAACATGTCCTGGGAATGACGTTAAACTCTATCTGATGGTGAGGTTCCAGTTTTGGAGGTTTGGGGAATGTGGATCACCCCATCATCACCATTGCTTTCTGGTCCACTCTGACCCGGAGTGGTAGTACCTGTTAGGGTCCCATCTATGGTTTAAATACAAAAATGTATTTATTAAAAAAATTGTGTATCCATTAAGAATACATTTATTTCAAAACGTTGTCGGCATTAAATGGCCCACTGAGGTTGATATACCGTAAAACAAAACGCATCAAAAACCAACATCTTCATACAGTGGCCACAGAAACCGCTAATATTACTTAGGTTTTATCGTATTTACTTATTATTTTACTTATTTACTTATTTTGTCCTAAACTCACTAATAATTTCCTAAAATGCAATTTCTACACTTACACAAAATATATACACTTCCGAGTTTCTCACCGGATTGATGAGTAGAGGAGGCAAACACAATACCGAAAATCGCTAGCAAAAATAAACTGACTTTACCGGACCAACAAAAAAAAATATTGCCATTTTCTTTATTTCATGTGAATTTAAAAACTAAGGCCTACATTGAGACCTAACGAAGCTCAAAGCAAGAATCCGACGAGTAAGACCCAACTTGCCAATAGACAATGTCCCCTTCTGCATGACAATGCTCCACCACACACACGCATCAGGACAAGGGAGAAATCGTCTCATTCGGGTGGATAATTTACTGCATCTTCCATACTCACCAGATTTAGCACCATCAACTCTCATCTCTTCGGCCCCATGAAAGAGGGTTTGAGAGGCAAACATTATTCCAGTGAGGGGAAAGAAATATGTAGTGAAGAAGTGGCTCAAAGAACAATCAACAGAATTGTACGGGCAAGGACATGTTCTCATTCATAGGTGGAACATTGCTATTAAGGGAAATTGTGACTATGTGGAGAAGTTGGGATGTGATCCACAGAGGACCATCTTCATTTTGATGTATGATACATGTTCCTGCGTTGGTAATTATACCTATCCTAAACAAAATGGTATTACTTTTTTACTCACATCGTAATTACGAAAAAATAATCTGTTCATCGAAGGTCGTTTGCCCGAAAAATCAGCAAGCCGAAATCAAAGAAAGGTTCATATATGAATCGATATTTTTAAATGTTGGATAATTTTAAAATTAAATTGTATTTGTTTATTTATGATAAAAATATCAAAACTGACTCAAGAAGAATTTAGAAAATAAGATACTTTTTTTTTCATGAATTAATCGTTGATTTTTTTTTATTTACATGAAGTTTATTGTTTTTAACTTTATGATTTAGTTAAAAACGAGTAAAAAATATGAACAAAAACAACAATAAAAAAGCATGAAAATAAATCCTGCGTCTTTGATATTTTCACTTTTAAGAAATTTTTCGTTTTGTTTTACTTTCTCCTCGTAAAATTTAACAGATCACACATATTTGGAAAGTCTTCTCTTATTTTCAGGAGATTTAGGGATTTATTGGTTCCAAAAACAAAGATAAAAATATTGTAAATCGATAAAGCGACATACCTAGCGTTAACTCCCTAGTTTACTGCCAAGTTTGCTAGGACCGGTATCGCACTCCGGAACGTTGTTGTTCTTACGCGGATGCTCTTCCGACAAAGCTAAACCGGCCCCTCGCACATAACAATTTTAGAAGAATGATATTCAGTGCACATTAAACAAACGAGCATCACTTGGTCCCTGCATTGCAACAGAGTTTTTCCACTTTTTCATCTCACGGCACGGAGAGCTGGGCAATAAATTGATCGAGATACACCATCAGTATATAAACATATAATTACTTTATCATTTAAGTTTTAAAAGAAAAGGAATAGTGAAAATATGCTACAAGTGTAAAAGAAAACAACGTGATTTTATTTCTAAAGTTATATTGTTAATCATTAAAACAAAAAATATTAAAGTAATAGAATAAAAATATAAGAGGATGATCAACCGTCTTCAACACTCACGGCACACCCACGGTATACTAGTGTGCCGCGGCTCACCGGTTGAAAAACTCTGCTCTAAGATATTGATCCCTGTTTTGAAGACTTGAGCCGACTTAGAATATGTTCTATTCATGAACCAGTCGAACAAACATCATCAAAAGATCATACAATAATCAAACCGACCAATCAGCGTCAAGTCGAAAGCAATTAAGACTCAAATACATTTGAACTCTCCGAATGAACTGTAATTAGTCTACAGATTTAGATCAGGTGTTCAGAGGGACGTTGAAGGTTGGGTTGTGCGGGGCTAGCGGGTGATGAATGATAGGCAGGGGTGGAGTTGTCGGGCGTGGTCAAATTTAAGATATTTTCAGTAGCCATTGTCCGTTGCTTAGTATGCTGGGAGGTCAAGAGGCTGCAAAGTTGGACATTTAGCACAGAGATTATTATCCTGAGGAAAATCTGATTTAATTCTATATTGCTAGTCTCAGCGTTCCTATTTGGTATGTGAACGTGTCTCCATCTTGATACGTGGCGTGAAGAAGGAATCATTATACAAATAGATTTATCGTTAATATTTACTTATGCTTTATCGTATTTATTTAAGCGGGAATATTCTGTCGTAAACTCATTAAGAATATCGAAAATGCAATGTTGAAACTGACACAAAACTCGTCAAGCATCAGATTGGTTGGTTAGTTAGATGATTGGTTTAATTGTGGGTTAATTTATATATATATATATATATATATATATATATAAATAAACCCACAATTAAACCAATCATCATCTTTATATATATATATATATATATATATATATATATATATATATATATTATATATTTATATATATAGTCATATATATATATTCGTATATATATTTATATTATATATATATATATATATATATATATATATATATATTATATTATATTCATATATATATACATATATATATATTTATATATATATATACATATATATATATATATATATATATATATATATATATATATCCAATGGTGGTATATAACACTATTTAAGCCATAACAGGGAGGGTGAAGGGGTTTCATACATTTCCTAAGGGCAATATTCCAAAAGTGAACGTAGTAGCGCTACTGGTGTTCGAACTCGCTCACTACGATGTCACTGTTCAGATTGTTCACCATTATGCCACGAGGACTCCCCGCCTTGTGATTCTGAGGTCGATAATCATTCTCTGACCTCAATATCAAATTAATTGACTTAAAGTGCCACTTAAATTAAATTTGTCCCGTTTGATATAAATAGAGGTAAATTCGTCTATTTGAATATATATTTATGAATGAAATTAAAATTAATTTCATTTTACTGTCATATGTTGTCAGGGCAGAGGTGTAACCAGTGGAATGTGTTACTGTCGAGCCAATGTGAGAAAGATGGTACGTTGCTGGCGTCTCGAAAAATAATTCGCAGAGACGAAGATGAGATGGGCTGATGACATAACATTCTAAAGGACACTTTATAATTACATTCTAAATGGTACTATTTACAACTACATTCTGAATGATTGCATTGTAAATTAGACTACTACGCACCTATACTATGGAAGCGCGTAACGTGATAGTTAGACACCTAGGAAATGGATTCATCGATCCAGGTCCAAATCCTGGAGGAGGTTGTTGGCATGTCACATGGCACTAATAACCTTCAAAAGGGTATGCATCCTTCTACTCTTCTCCCAGTAATGGGTAAATAGTAGGTCAGACTGGGATTTTTAATCTTAAACCGTCTAGAAGAAGGAAAATTCTGAATTCAAACCTGTTAAACTCCGCTTAAGAAATTGACCTTGTGTCACATCCTGCTCGTGAGGAGTGGTAGGTAAACACACACACACACACACACACACACACACCTATATATATATATATATATATATATATATATATATATATATATCTAAATGATACTACTATATAACAGCATTCTAAATGATAACCTTTATTGATATAACCGTGTTAAATCAATGAGATATGCAGCTCTCTGAACAGAAATACAAGGCATGATTAAGGTACTACATCTCGGAAATTGAATAAAGTAGTGTAAAAACTCACGACTCTGAGATTCATATATATATATATATATATATATATATATATATATATATATATATATATATATTCAAAGAAAGTAAAATTTAACAAAGCGTCATCCCGTAATAATGTATTTCGACCATTTATTTATTGCTCTGTCTATAATCTAATTTATTGATTATTATACATTGAGCTCATTTTAGGGATTTATAAAAATCTTTGTAAGAATATATGTTTGCACCTACAAGAGCATACAGTATGGTTATACAGTGAGACTTTGAAGATCCCAAATAGAATCATCCCTTACGACCA
>CM042146.1:95279138-95299138 GCA_023376005.1 Doryteuthis pealeii | reverse complement strand
CATATGAATTTAGAAAAAGATCGTCGAAGAAAGTTTAAAGAGTGGGGCATGAAAATGAAAGCTATTGTAATAAAACCAAAACACAAAAGACAGAGAGAGAGAGAGAGAGAGAGAGAGGGGGGAGGGGAGGGGGATGAGAGAAAGAAAGAGAGAAAGAGACAGAGAAAAGAGACAGGAGTGAGAGAGATTGGTTGTTTTGTTTTACAGCAGATCAACTCTTCATATTATTTAATGCCGATTCAAGTCATTTTCATAAACAAGGAACCCAGGTTGTTTATAGTACCAGCTGTTGCTTAAGTGGTCACCCAATTAAGTATTGAACAGGCTCATCGCTGTTTAACTTCAGTGCTTTCACGTGACTCTTTCTATCTCTCTATGTTACAGTCTAGATAGATAGATAGATAGATAGATAGATACAATATGAAAATAGTGTAATGAATAGTCTTGAGTTGATTAGTAAAATTATGTGGATCTATAGAGACAGAAGCAGAGCGAAACCAGTACATGAAGTCTTCACTTGATAGTGTTGATAGGTTTTTGAGAAGTGCAATTAAAATTTAACATTAAAAACAACTAATTTTATCATAGGTCTCCGATATAAAAAAAAAAGTATTCAATAACGTATAATCCTTAAAAGGAAAAAACATTCGTATGTGTTTTCTTTGTTTGTTTCATGTTCCTATATAAACATTGTACACTTTATGCATATTTACGAATATTGGTAGCATTTTTCAAACCAATTTCATAAGAAAATGGCGGTTAAGGAAATGACGTTGAAAAACTGGCGTATTTGAATCTTAATTATTTTCCCTTGTTCGATCTCTATCATTGATTCGCGCCAATTTCTGGCCTAGTCGTTTCCGTTCTTGTATTTCTTTGGTGACCAATAATTGCAGTCACTTATTCTGTTGACTGTTTTCTCTGACTCCCTCCTCTCTCTCCTCTCTCTCTCTCTCTCTCTCTCTCTCTCTCTCTCTCTCTCTCTCTCTCTCTCTCTCTCTCATTTTTTCTCTGTGAAAATTATTTCTACCAGTTTATAAAAACAAAACTGTATTTACCTACAAACTATTCACGAAAATTAATATATTAAGAAAAAGATTTGGCATTAAATAGCCCACGCGGGTTAATATGTCATTAAAAATATCTAACTTTGTTACATAATGTTAATATAAGTTTTACCGTCTTGTCGTTGTCTTCAGTTATTGAGAAGAAAAAATAGTTCACAGTAAAAATCTACGAAAATGAATATATTTGCTTCTCTATAGAACTAAGCGTTCAATTAGGAACATCAAGGTTTTGAGTTTTATACCGGCCCTCGCCAACTTAGCGTATGAGTACTAACAGGGATCTGTGCGGTAAAGTAAGAAGCTGATGGTAGGTGTGGTGCTTCGCCTCAAATATCAAAATAATCTCCTTGGTCTAGTGCTAGTGAAAAGGGGATAGACACACTCGCTGTCTGTCTGATACCGACTTTAGGCCTCTCAGACGACTTTAATTACTTTATAGAACCAATTGTTCGATTAGGAACCAAAGGTTCCGGGTTCAATACCGACCCTCGCCAACTCAACGTATGAATAGTACAGGGATCTTGGCGGTAAAGTAAGAAGCTGATGACAGGTGTGGTGCTCCGACACAGACGCTAAAATATTCTCCTTGATCTATTGCTACTGAAAAGGGGATATACTCCCTTGCTGTCTGGCTGATACCGACTTTAGGCCAGCCCGACGACTTTACTTACTTTATAGAATCAATCCAAAGACAAATGTTTATCTACAAACTAATCGCTTACAAATCACATTGACAAAAAATAGAATTCGGCCTTAGATAGCCAACAAGGGTTGATATGCCTTTAAACAAAATAACTAACGATCCAAATTTTTTCCCTGAATTTTTTTAGATGAGGTTTGATAATTTGGATTATTTGGATTATTCGAACTATTATAACCTTTTTTGTAATCGGGCGACAATTGGACACATAGTGTAATGGATATAGGCGTTGAGTTAATACAGTTCTAAGTGACAGTTATCTCTAGGCTGCAGGTTCAATCCTTGTCAAAGGCAACAGTAACATAGAATACCAATTAACACAACTTAACATTGTTCCCAGCTATGGTTACTGGAATGAGAACAGGATACCCCCGTGGATTGAATATAGGGTTGGGTTCAAAGTTCCGTGATGGCTCCCGATTACGACAAGAAGGTTCCCGAGTTCAAAAAGTGGGTTCCTGGGTTTAACAAGAAGGTTCCCGAGTTCAAGAAGGTTCCCGAGTCCGACCAGAAAGCCAAAGGGCACATCGGAAACGTTGTTGTACAGGTAACACTAAAGATGAGGAAATTAGTCCGAATAATCCAAATAATACATCCAACCTTTATTCGTCGACCAGTGTAACAGCTTCCTGGGTTAATGACCCCAGCCTGATTTGATTGAATCATAGAGAGGTTCTTCCGCATGCCGACTTCCGCATTGGCTATTGAAATCATTGGTTAATGTCAGTCATTCATTAGGTGGAGTTAAAAGACACTTATTTGAGTAATGAACTCTTCAGAGTTGTCCTATTCCCTCTTGTAATGACAACTGTCAACTCCTTATCTATCGTTGCGAAATAAACAGTTGAGAATTAGCTTATCACAGAATCTAATGGCCTGTTGATAAACATGTCGTCACATATACATACAAGCGCACACACATACAAACACACACACACACACACATATATATATATATATATATAATATATATATATATAGAGAGAGAGAGAGAGAGAGAAAGAGAGAGAGAGAGAAAGAAAGGGAGAGATATATAATTTACTAGAACATAGAATGTTAAAATAAAAAGAAGATATATATATATATATATATATATATATATATTATATATAGAGAGAGAGAGAGAGAGAGATAAATGGGGAGAGAGAGAGAGAAAGAGAGAAGGAGATAAACAATACCAATCATATACCTAGAGATAGAAAATAAATATAATGAAATAAAAAAGGAGATAGGTAGATAGATAGATGGATAGGCAAATACACAAGCACAATAATGTAACTAAAGATAGAATTAAAAATAACAGATGCAGATAGATTGATATATATATGTATATATATATGTGTGTGTGTGTGTGTGTGTGTGTGTGTGTGTGTGTGCGCGTGTATGTATAGATAGATAGATAGATAGACACAGAGATAGATAGATAGAGAGAGAGGAGATAATAGATAGATAGATAGATAGATAGATAGAGAGAGAGAGAGAGAGAGAGAATGATATAAAGTACAATGATATACCTGAAGATACAATGACAAAATAAGGGGAGATAAATAGAGTGATAGATAGATATACAAAGATCGGCTGACAGACAGACACAGACACAATAATGTATCAGAGGATGAATAAAAAAGAGTCAATAGATGGATGGATAGATAGATAGATAGATAGATAGATAGGAATAAGTGAGATAGATTATGGGAAAGGACTTTTGCCTTGTGCAGGATTATTATAATTCATTAAGTAAGGGGGATTAAAATGTGTGTTCTGCGCCAATATTTTATGAGGACGGCCGGCCTGCCTGGCTTGAAAATCATAATTCCATATTTTCATAGTTAAAAGGAACAACACACATACACACCCTCACCCACACCCACTTATATATATATATATAATATATATATATATATATATATATTTATATGTACTAGCAAATATATGCACCCTCCGGGTGCAAGTATTTAAGTTTTAATATAATAAAATATCATATTAAATTAGAAAGGCTAAGGAAATTGAATAAGAATTCAGATAAAAATATTTGGAACAGAGGGGGTATGATTGAAAAATAGAACAACTTTGAAACTAACTCTTCCATCATTTTCCCTTACTCCCGTCTTTCATTGGTAAATTTTCCTAATTTAACTATTTAGTTAAAATAGGAAGTAAAGAATAATATTACAGTTATTTCTTCTTGTTAATGGATTTCTTTTAAGATTTATCCCTGAGATTTTTGCTCATATTCATTAATATAAAACCAAACAATTAGAAATCAATAATACTAAGCATATATTTATTAAAATCAATTTTTTAAGATCAATATGCAAATTAGCCTTCCCATTCACACTGTAAACCGCTATTTTCTTGTATATATAAATACAATTGCATGTTATTAGTATGTAGATATGGTCAACAGTCTTAATGATGTAAAACAATTTTATTAATAATTGAGGTTTAAATAAAAATAAAATCATGGAGAATGTGATGTAAATAACAAAGGGAATTGTGACTTGAATGGTAATATAGTTTCGGTTACAGACATACAAACCCACAATCTCCATTATAATAAGATATATTGTGTAGTATATATAAACGAGCATATATATATATATATATATATATATATATATATATATATATATATATATATAAAAACACTGGGTGTTCAAAAGTATTGCAGTTACTGCTGTATCTCTACAGACAGTAAGGAACAATGAATTAATAAAATTATCCTCTTGACTATAAAATACTAATTCCAATGAGTTTTAAATTGGTCAAAGCACCTCTGAACCTGCCCATATGATGTGATGTAAAGCTTTGCCTTTGTATTTATTCTAGTATCTAGCATGACTTCAGATTAATCTTCACTAGGGGACAAAAGTAAGAATTGCTAGTTCCGGTGAATACGAATGGTGATTCACTTTTGTAGCTGACAGGCTGGACACCTTGCAGAGTGAAAAACAAGACCTGTAAAAAGGTTGGAGGAAGCTCTTTGCTCAACAACTTTCAAGTATATTATTTTCAAAGTCTAACCGCGTCCCATCGCGGCAGGGCCGTGTAATGTTGGTAGTGCCAGAGCTATGCCGTCAGGAACTTAATTTCCTGGTAGGGTTCCCCAAGGCGGACAGGTCTGATAACCAATGGTAATAGGTCGCATAACATGGCCAAAAGAGCTCTGGCGAAAATCTAAGGGCGTGCCCATCATAGTCAAGAATCAATGGCTTTTGGCGTACTTGTCTCTGCGTCTGTGGAATATCTGCGGAAGTAAGGACATCTCCTTCCCCCGACCAGGATATGCATGCAGGGTTTGGGGACCGCATGTGAATTTCATATACCCTTGTTACTTCTTTCATTAATTCACCACAGATAAATTCGTCGGTTGGAGCCGACTCAAGGACCCAGGGTGAATGTCGTAACAGAGTGAGAGAGGCTATGATATCGACGACAGAGGCCTTGACTTTTTTAACTTGTGTAATAGTTTACTGCATCATATAGAATTTTTGAACTGTTGTTCTCATCTTTATTGTTATATACACAATGTTTCGGTCGGTATGCCCTCCGATCCTCTTCAGGCGTTTCTTATCGAACTCGGGAACCTTCTTCGTGATATCGGAAAATTTTATGTCGTAATCGGCAGCCTTCATGGAACATCAAACCGAAACCAGTAGGATACATGGCGCAACGAATACAAGGGTTAAGTTAATATATTTCTAAGTGACATTCATTTGAACGTTTCATTTCCCACTCCAGGCAAAAATTACCGAATGCTTAACATAGCTTAACACTTGTAACCGGTCATGATTAACAGAATGAGAACAGTCAACTCCGGTGGATTGAATAAAAGGTTCGGTTCGAAGTTCCGTGAAGGCTCCCAATTAGGACATGAAGGCTCCTGAGTTCAACAAGAAGGTTCCCCATTTCAAAGAGAAGGTTTCAGAGTTCGAGAAGGTTCCCGAGTTCTACAAGGAACACCTGACGAGGGCCGGAGGGCACATCGACCAAAACATTATGTATCTATACATATATAAAGGGCAGTTGTGTGTATGTATTTAACGTATGTTCGGGAGAAACCGCGAAAATACAACAATTAACGTTGTAAATATATACACACATTCACTATTGCCAGAGCTTACTTTTTGGGCAAAAATAAAGAAGATTTTATTTATATTTGGAAAGAAATCTTGACGTCTAACCAGGTTTTTTTTTACGTGGGGATTTTTTATGAGGCGTCCAGCGAGGATCCAACTTGCGATTAGTGATAATGGATCTGCGAGACTAACCATTTTATCCCCGCTCTACACAGGCGACGCCGGATAGCCCCTTCTAGTATAACAATAAAGATGAGGATAATCGTCGGGAAAATTCAAATGATACAAAACTAAAAATATGAGAAAGAATGAAATGTGCTTTGATGTTTATGCACGGGAAATGTTCACTTTGAACCTGGTTCGGTGACGCCATTTTCCCGCTTTTGAACGGTTAGGCCAACTGCACGCATGCGCATACATGCTTCCTGAATAAATGAAAAGTTGTAACTTTACAACAAAAAAATGTCTATGCTTATATTCTTTAGAGCAAATGCCAACATATCACTTCCTTGATGTGGTGTGCCCGAATTGGTTGCATTCAGGTCTACAAAGAAAGATAGAGCGAAAGTGAGGGGAAGTACTCGGAAGTTACTGGGTAGGGCGAGGATTCAAAAAGGTTAAGCGGAAATGATATTCACACAATAATAAAGCTTTTCTATTTATTTTTTTCTTCTTTTCACTGTCGACACAGAACATAAACCGGATGTATATATGGAGGTTTGGGGTTAATTTGGTGCAAACAGCAGTCGACGCTGCTTGAATTTACTTGTTTTCATTGTTGCCCAGAAACTACGAATTTCTCAACGTCTTTCTTGCCACCCATGAACATTTCAGTACGGCTTTTGCGAATAATTAATAGCAGGTGCTCTGTCACTCCAAAAGAACATGCAGACATTTACACACAAAACAAGATTCTTGTGAACTTTCACCAGCGCTTTTGGACTATCTAGACAATATATATATATATATATATATATATATATATATATATATATATATATATATCCAAAAGTCCACAGAAGAAATCTTCCTTACGACACAAGAGTTTTATTTAAACAAAACCAAGTCGCAGTTTGAGAGCTCAATGTGTGCTCTTAATGTTCGAGTCACAGAGCTAATATATGAGTAAAGAAATAACAAAAGACTTAGAGATTTAGCATTATAGTCTATTTCAGGGAGCTTAGACAAATAGTCTAAATCTCCCGACTCATCAGATGCGAATGATGAAATTTTTTATTACTTTAAAGGCATTTGAAAACAGATTTTTATTTATATATATTTTAAATTTTTTAGAATTATGTAGTTCTGTGATATGAATTCCAAATGTAATCCTTGATGTTGCAAAAAAGGAAAAAAAAAAATTTGTTGCAGTTTTACTTCCGTACAAAAAATCGCTGAAATAGACTATAACGCTAAATCTGTAAGTCTTTTGTTATTTCATTACTTATATATTATATATATATATATATATATATATATATATATATATATATTATATTGTCCTATTGTGCAGACAAATTAGACCTAAGCACTCACTTATTTCATTGAGTGAGCGGCTTGGGTCTAGTGCGACTTGATGGAGGTTTTCTTAGTTTTGTTTTCGACCCCACCCTCTTGTCAAACCTATTCCTTAGTTCTTAGTCTTCATTCCATATCCATTCATGTCGTATTTAATTGACAACTTGACTTTTCATCGATTCCGGGTGTATAACTTGAAAAGCACCGGACGAAAGGGCCCTAGTTTTATCAATACACATTTTTTTGTATTCCTTTCATTCCTCCTTAGTCTTCCATCCATTGATATCGTAGTGATCACTATGATAACCCTCAATATATATATATATATATATATATATATATTATATATATATATCTAATATATAAAAACAGAGATTTTGGTATGTACGTGTCGACGTAAAACAAAAAAACGGGAGGTCACTCAGATTCAAAATCTTGCATACACATTGATATCGTTCTAACTAAGAAAAATTCCAAATTTGGTTATTGATTTTTATTGATTAAGGGATTTAATCGATTAATTAATCCAAAATCACCCAATTTGTGGGAACTGTCCGTATATCAGCCCCTCCTGATAATAAAATATTGTCTCTGCCTGCTTATTGTTAAAGCGATAACAGCAGCGAAGTTTTGATTTTAATGAATTAATTTTGCAGTCTAAGCCGTTCAGTTCCGAATTTATGGCCTATTTATGGTCCAGTCTTTAATAATTTTTATATCGTTAGAAAGATAAGAAAATACTCTTTCAAAATATGTAATTTGTGTGAGTTTTTATTAATTGAATCATTTTTTACAGCGAGTTAAAAAATTAAAAAATGGCTTCGGATAGCCACGCTGCCTATGATTATTGCGATACAAGCAGTGCAGTCTATAACAGTCAGATCGGAATCTCTTACCTATTTAGGATTTTAATCTTTAAAATATTTATATCTTTAGTAATAAGATGAAATAGTCTTTCTGAATATGTAATTTGTATGTGTTTTTATAGATTTATTTTTTTTTTACAGCGAGTTAAAAAAAAAAATACTACGTATAGGCGATAATACGAATACGGCAGTTCGGAATCTCTTAGTCTTTCTGAATATGTAATTTGTATGTGTTTTTATAGATTAAATTATTTTTTACAGCGAGTTTGTCCATATTCTTAAATTGTACAGTACACTCATTTTAATTTTAATTTTTGTAATGCATAAAAATTGTAGAAAATCAAAATGCACGCTTTACGGTTACATTATTAAAAAATATTTTAATCCGTAAATAACAGTATCATGAAAATCAGTTTACGTCGTAAGTACGGTTACATATTTGTATAAATTAAACTAAGATTTTCATTCGAATAAAATGACTTTTAATTCTTTAATTTATTTATTTAATTTTTATTGTTAGAGTTTTAAAGGGTTAAAAATAACAATAAGATTGACGAATTTCCTTAGAAACTGTTTTTCTTTTGGTTCGTTAACTAATTATTTTCTCAAACCACGATAAAAAAACAAAAAAACAAAGGTTACTAATATGGACAAAATCCGGTGTTTTATCTTTAGTCGAAGGCCCGACTGGAGATAAGTAGTCAATTATTTGTAAGACGAAATTTATTTCAAGTTTATCTGACAATATCCAGTTATTGGAACATTTAAAAAAAAAATTATATGTAAGTACGAAAAATTGTAAGCGCTTTGTTTATCAAAATGACATGATTCGTTAGTAAATTACCCGAAAAGTTGATAAAACAAAACAACTAACAACCAACATTTAAATTATTATTCAAAATACAATTTAAAATATTCCTCAGAATTTGCCTTACAAATTAAATTTTAAGTTTTATGATTTTACTCTTTATTGTGAAGTCAATAAACATCGCTGAGTTTATAGTGCAACTTTTCAGTTCTGAAAAATTGGCATGTTTAAATAGAGATTTCATAGGTGACATTTGAACTTTTATGAAAATTGATGTTTTGTAATTAATATAAATTTTGTAATAAAACTTAATTTTAACTAGGGGGGGTAGGGGTTAGGGTTGGGGGGGTAGTTTAATGGGAAAATAAATAAATAATTTGGGTTCCGTTCAAGCGGTTCCGATATGGGGGATCAATTTACTATAAACTTATACGAGGAAATGAGCACCCGTGAATACTCAAATAATAAAGAACTTTTAAGATTTTTTTTTTCAATCTGATAGATTGGTGTGTAATCGATAATAATCAACTGAAGGGAAAAAAATAGATGGGGGGGGGGAGTCCAGATAATCAGGTCCACCAAAACGTTTTTAAACAATGTTTTTAAAATACTAGGTACCACCAATTTTACCCTGTGAAATTTACCCCCCCCTATATTTAACACTATGAAACTTGCAGAAAAATTAATATTTTCTTGAAAAAATTTTTCCATTTGAAAGAAAAAACATTAAATAAACTCCTGATGATTCTTTAACTTTTTTTCAGCTTACGGAAATAATGAAAATTATGATTGAAAAACAATGTTTTCATTTTTGCACTGTTAAATCAACTGAAAATTAACGTAGCTAAAAACAAGTTACGATAAGAGTTTTTTTAAATTCTATGAAAAATCAATTAATTATAAATAATAACAAAATATTTCCGTTTTATTCAAGATGGCCTAAACTGATCAATTGGTGGTCCCTATAATACTATCTTAGGTTTTAGCAAAAATAGATATTGCAATACGAAGAATTTAAATTTTCGATTCTCAGCTTCTTTTTAAACTCAACATGCAATTAAGAACTAAATGTGAATTGTTGTCATGTACAAAAAATTTAAAACAATAACAAACAAATATACAAACGAATACTTTCAATTTGTTGTATAATAATATGAAATAATTTTAAACTATAAAACAGAAAATACAAATCCTGAAATATACAAATTCTCAATGATTTTAGTTTCAAGAATTATTTTCCTCTTACCCCCTCTCTAACTACTGTCTTCCACTTTCTCTCTCACTCCCTGGTGATCCAAATTTCATTTTAGTCCGGTCATGGACCGGGTACTTTAGCTAGTATATATATATATATATATATAATATATATATATATGAAAAATGAATGGAAGTGAATCCGACAGCGTGAAATAAATATTTAGAAAACACAAACACATGATGATAAAATTCGCTGACAGAATTCTGTTTCGACCCTTTATTGAAGTGGTCTTCCTCAAGAGCGAGTTGTGTATGATAGAGAGAACGGCGAAAGTGGACCGTTATGAGACGAAAGTGGTGCAGATGAAACGTTCAATATTATAGCCGGAATTTTTTAAGTTTAAATTTTTTTTTTTTTAATTTAGAAAATGCGTATTCTGTTTTGAAAATAAAATAAAATAAATTTTATTTTATTTTATTAAATCAGAAGCATTATAGTCCACAAAGAAAACTCAAAAGAGTTTGATGTAAATGTGTATAAAAATGTAAAAGAAAGTATCAAAAAGTTAAAAAATCCCATCACTGTAGACCACGATGTTCACCGGATAAGATGTAGAAATCCTGGTATTTTTGTTTTTTTCAAAAGACAATATGAAAAATGAATGGAAGTAAATCTGACAGTGTGAAATAAATATTTAGAAAAAACAAACACATGATGTTAAAATTCGCTGACAGAATTCTGTTTCGACCCTTTATTGAAGTGGTCTTCCTCAAGAGCGAGTTGTGTATGATAGAGAGAACGGCGAAAGTGGACCGTTATGAGACGAAAGTGGTGCAGATGAAACGTTCAATATTATAGCCGAATTTTTTAAGTTTAAATTTTTTTTTTTAAATATTGAACGTTTCATCTGCACCACTTTCGTCTCATAACGGTCCACTTTCGCCGTTCTCTCTATCATACACAACTCGCTTTTGAGGAAGACCACTTCAATAAAGGGTCGAAACAGAATTCTGTCAGCGAATTTTAACATCATGTGTTTGTTTTTTCTAAATATTTATTTCATATATATATATATATGTGTGTGTGTGTGTGTGTGTGTGTGTGTGTGTGTGTTTAGTTAGGCAGCATTTCTTCTTTAAGGCATATTTTGTTGAACAATGCAGTCATTTTTTCTCTGCAAATCTTGTTTCATTTCCTTTCAAGTTGCCGGATTGATGTGATTATATCTGGCGAAAATTGGCTGATGTATTTGCCATGGCTTATTTCCCGAGTACTTTCCGTCCTAATGATAATATTAACAATAATAATAATCGTGGAAACAATGATACTAATAACAATGATAATAACACTAATAATAATGCAATGACAATAATAATTAGAATAAAATAAAATAAACACAACCCCTATAGAAATAGAATAGCGGAATGGAACAACCCATTGTTGTATTGTTTATGAACTACCTCTGAAGATGGCCCACAATAGGACGGTGTGTACTCGGGGAATAAGCTATACCAAATACATCGGCCCATAGTCAACAGATATAATCACATCAATCCGGCGACTTTAAAGGATCTGGAACAAGATTTGCAGATAAAAAATGGCTGCGTTGTTAAACAATATATATATATATATATATATATGTGTGTGTGTGTGTGTTGTGTGTACGGAAATATATATATATATATATATTTACAGTACCTTCTTCAGGTTGGTTGGATCAAAAACGGTATGTCCATATATATATATATATATATGGTAGAAATGTGAGGAGGTTAATCCGACAGTATGTGGAGAAAAGTAGACAAACACGGGATGTTGTGGAAACTTGATGTTTATTGTCGACGGTGCAACGTTTCGGTCTCTTATTAGACCATCTTCAGGACTTGAATATAGTTCTTACTCCAATGATGGAAATTCTCATTTTGAATATTTAGATCTTTAGCGTTATATCTTATTTCAAGGAGCCTAGAGAAATCATCTAGTACCTCCCACCCTCAGATGCAAAAATGATTTATTTGTTTCCTTACACCCCAAATTTGATGTTGTGTTGCGTTGGGTATTATTATTATTATTATTATTATTATTATTATTATTATTATTACATTGGCTGATATAGCAGTTCTATCTCCACAAACCAACCACTCTTCTAGCTGCTTAAAATTTTAGAATAAGTCAGACGCTTGCGTAATAAAAATAAGTCGCATGCTTCGCAAAGAATAGGCTTTTTCTTCGAATTCCATTCTCAAACCCGCAGTGTCTTCAAATTTGACACGTGATTCCCTGCTGTCGACCAATGAAAACGTCGTGAACAATTGATTTATTTTCTCCTGACAAAATTCAGAGGAATGCTATCCGGGGTAAATTATGAATCCATCGTTGTAACACCCGGATGGACAAGACAGTCTCATTTTGTCTTGTCGTAGTTCTGTGTTATCTTTTGTCTTGTTGAAGTCCTGTGTTATCTTTTGTATTTTCATTACGGGGATTGGGGAGTTAGCCATCCATTATTACCAGAGTGTGTAATGGTGTGAAGAGAAAATAACAACGAATCTGCGTGGCCCTCTCCTTTTTTTTATTTTCCCACGGTGATGCGTTTCAGTTGTCAATTTGGCTTTCGCAGTCCGAATGTCAGGTTTGCCGTGGTGACATTTTGACAGAGGAAGGGTTAAAAGAAATTTTGTTGTTGTTGTTGTTGTCAGTGTTGTTGATGCAATTTCGATTGCTCTTCTTTTATCAAAGTTCAGGTCATACTGAAAAAAAAAGTGTTTGGGCGTGTTTGTATAGATCGGATAGAGAGACACACAGCGTGAAATAGAGAGAGAAAAAGATCGTGTAATGTGTGTGGCAATGTGTTTAAGGCTCTTGTCGAGTGTCATCATTATAAAGGCTATCACAATCGAACGAGGGATTCTGGAAATTAAGGAAAAAAACTGACAAAAAATAGAGATTGCTAAAAGGCAACGGAGGAAAGAAAGAAGCAGAGAAAGAAAGAACAAAAAGAATATGATAATAAATAAACAAAGGAATAAATGAATAAATAAAAAGGGTTGGCAATGAAAGATCAAAAGGAAAGGAAAAAAGAAAGGATAAAGGGGGGGTCAAAGAAATATCAATTCAAAGGAAAAGGAAGAAAAAAGAAATAAATAAGTAATGAAAAGGGGAGGACAAAGAAACCTTAAACGAAAGAAAGAAAGAAGGAAAGAAAAGAAGGAAATAAGGAAAGAAAGAAAAGCGCAAGATTAAACAGAAGAAATAGATTGCATCAGGGATAGGATAAGTGAATAGTTAGATACATAAATAGATAGATGGATAGATATATAGGTATAAACAGACAAATATATATATATATATATATATATATTATATATATATATATATATATATATATATATTGTTTGTTATTTTTGTCCATTTTTCTATTTCTTTACCTCATACCTTCGGATTTACTCCAACCCTCCTATCTTCATATATATATATATATATATATATATATATATATATATAGGGATATGAGGAAATAGAGAAAATAGAAAATATAGAAAGAAAGACTGAATAAATACGATAGATAGATAGATATCAACATAATGACATGGCTATTAATAGACTGAGACATAGATAGATAGATATATAGATAGATAGATAGATAGATAGATATTATTAGACTGAAATTGATAGATTGATATATAGATAAGAAGGAGATAAGAAACAGAGCATATAGTTTTTTGAAATATATATAAAATTGTTGATAGATAGATAGATAGATAGATTTGAGAAGAAGAGCAGAATAATTGAGTCCAACCTTCTTTTGTAGAAGTCTAAAAAGATACGTCTTTTGTTATCTGTCTGTGTTGACATTATCATCCTGTCTACATTTGGATGTCATTACAAAGCCAACATCAGGAGAACGCCATGACAGTATAATGATCAATAGAGAGAGGGGGTGACAAAGAGTGATGGGATATATAGAATTAGAGAGAGAGGGGGAGAGATAATAGAAGGGAGAGATAGTGAGAATAGAGAGAGGAGAGTTAAGGGAGTTATGGGGAGAGGGAGAGAGAGGGGAGATGAAGAGAGAGGGTGAGAGATATAGAATGAGAGAGATATAGAGGGAGACAGATGGAGAGCAATGCAGATGGACAGAAAGTGAGAGCGAAGCGGAAACAGAGATAGATAGATAGATAGATAGATAGATAGATAGAGGAAGAGAGAAAGAGAGAGAGAGAGAGAGAAAAAAAGAGAGAGAGAGAGAGAGAGAGAGGCTCCGTGAATACTTTTTTCGGTTTTAGTAGTAAGAAAGTCATGGCGTATGATGGGTGAGCGGGAGAGAAGCAGAAATAAAATGGTGGAAATAAGTCAAGATAATAACAGAAACAATCTTCTTTTTTTTTCACCGTGATGAAAGAACATGGCGGGTGTGGCATCTCAAACTTAAAAGCAAATCTGGGGGGAAAATGATGAGCACAGCAGAAATTGCAGTGCTAAAATAAAAAATAAAAAAAGGAAATAAATAAATAAATTAAAAAAATAAATAAAAATAAATAAATAAATAATAAATAAAGAACGGATAGAAACACGAAGGAGGTGGAACAACAATCAGAACAGCGTTGGAAATATGTGTGGGAAAGAACGATAGCGAAAACTGGATGTATGGAAAGACTATCGCGTATAAAAAAAAGAACCGTGTGACGATTTATCTTTTCTTTCATTAAAGGCATATAAGATAAAACGTGAATAGAGAAGAAAACTAATATTAAAGAATCACACACTCTACATTAGATATCCGTTTCACCTAAACTTTTGCCGCTATGTCAATGCAGCCAAGAATACACCAGATCACCAAAGTTAAGCAGCGATAAGCCTCTTCAGTACTTAGATGGGTGACCATTTAATTATTGATAAGATCATGTAAACAAAGGTACTGGAAGTAAACTGATATAAAAATGATTTGCTCAGCATTAAAAATCCGTTTCAACGATCAGCCGTTTCACTACTTAAATGGGTGACCATTTAAGCAACAGCAGGTACTATAAGTAATCTAATATTAAATAAATTACTTGCTCAGCATTTAATATCCGTTTCATCCCCGCTCTGTCAACCCAACCTAGAATACATCAGATTATCGAAGTTAAGCAGCGATGAGCTTGTTCAATACTTAGATGGGTGACAATTTAAGCAACAGAAGGTACTGTAAGCAACCTGATATACAAAAATGATTTGCTCGGCATTAAAAATCCGTTCTCACTAAAGTTTTCTAGCTCTGACAACTCAGCCGAGAATAAATCAGATCACCGAAGTTAAGCAGCGATATATCTGCTCAATACTATTTAAGCAACAGCAGGTATTGTAAGCAACCTGATATCAATAATGACTTGCTCGGCATTAAATAGCCCTAATAGGTTGCTATGCCGTAAAACCAAACAATCAATCAACATTGAATACATCAAAATATGCTAACCGGCAAGAACCCTCCACTAAAAGGTTGTACCGAGTATGTAAATACCCAACCCCTCCATACGAGTAGGATGCGGCAGAGGGTGAATTTTTAAGCGGAGTTTAACGGGATCGAAACAGTTAACAGTTTTTTTTTCAATAGATAAACTCCAATACGTGAGGTACAACAGATACCAAGTTTAAAGAGCCCTATCTGCCCTACTATTTATTCATGGCTGGATGCATACGTTTAAGGGGTATTAGCACGAGGTGTAATGCAAACAGCCTCGTCCAGGATTTGAGCCCAGATCGTGATCTCTTTTCCAATCACGATAACCATTACACAATAAACGCCTCATGCATGTTCTGAGTATTATACAAATGCTGTATGGTGAGGCTTCTGCTCTAGAGCTCTGGAGAGTGGTGAGTCACATCTCAGTGCCATCATTTCAAGGTCGACTCTGACTCGGAGTAATAATACCTGTTAGGGTCCCATCTATTAATCCAATAGTTATTCTTAAAATTATTCTTAATTGAAGGAATACTTGAAACCATATCATGTGAATCATGAATAGTTAGTTAAAGCTATAATTTACAAATAAATAGTTTACAAATTCTAATTGAAATCATATCATTACTTTAAAAAATGTATAATCGGCATATATATATATATATATATATATATATATATATATATATATAATCTGTCTGTCTATCTGTGTTCATCTCTCTTTCTCTGTGTATCTCGGTCTCGCTCTTTCTTTCTCTCCTCTCTTCTTTCTCTCTCTATGTACAAAGGATATATATATATATATATATATATATATATATATATATATATATATATCACCGGTTCTCGCATGATCACTAAAGTTAAGCAGTAATGAGCCTGTTCAATACTTGATTTGGTGACCACTTAAGCAACAGCACGTACTGTAAACAACCCGGGTTCTTTGGTTTGGCATTAAAAAGTAAAATTAAAGTCGACGGGGCGGCCAAATGTCGGTAGCAGCCAGACAGCGAGGGAGTCTATCTCCTTTTCAATAGCCCTAGACCAAGGAGGTTGTTTTGGCGTCTGAGGTTTAGCGCCACACCTACCATCAGCTCCTCACTTTACCGCATAGGTCCCTGTGCTACTCATACGCTGAGTTGGCGAGGGCCTGGTGGTTCCTACTCCGAGGCTCTGCCGACTGAACTAAACCGTTAAATGACCCCAAAAGTGTTGAAATGCTGTAAAACCAACCAACCAACCAGCCAACCAGCAAATGAATAAATATGTATTTCATCACGCAGTGATTCTTACATCAAGCTGCCTTCTTCAAGTTAACTTGTTAATATGTATAACCAACGTGCAATGATAATTATCTTCACTAGATATTGGCATTTATCCCAGCCAGGAGTTATCTAATTTGCATAATGATTTTTAAAAGCACGTTTTAATAAAGTATTTTCCTTTATTGTTTATTTGTAATTTTGTTTTGTTTTTATTTCGTATATACATAAGCCATAGATTTGTGTATTGAATTTTTTGAAAGAAAGCCAAAGAACTCTCTTATTTATTTATTTTTATTTATTTTTGGTAATTTGCAATATCCGTTAATGGTTTAGACATTTTTAGTACGTTTCAAAAATACGCTGTGCATTTGAGTAAAAAAAAAGACGTGAAATAAGAAATTAAAATTAAATTTGTGAACACGGTGAAGAAAGCAAAAACATGAGCAAAAACACTTGAGTGAAAATTACAATTTCCCTGAATTTTTGAGATGAGGCTTGATATTATTATTATTTGCATTTTTCGGACTATTGTCCTCATCTTTATTGTTATCTGTACAACGTTTCGGTCGATGGGCCCTTCGGTCTTCTTCAGCTATTTCAAGAAAGGTTCCCCAGTCCGACAAGAAATATCTGAAGAAGGCTGGAGGGTACATCGACCGAAATGTTTTACAGATAACAATAAAGATGACGACAATAGTCCGAATAATCCAAATAATAGTGAAAATGACAAGTTATAACTCCTTTTTAAAACTCACTATAATAATAATCCACCAGTTAAGAAGATATCTTTGTCTTGTTTTGTCAACTGTTAAATTTTGCAGTCTAAGCAGATAACACGATGAAGGTAAAAGAAAACGAGAAGAAACAAACACTTGGGCCTTTATATAATCATCTGGGACTATGAGAAACAGAGTGATCACCAAATCTCGACTAGGATACCAAATCTAGTGTTAATTGACAAGAAAAATAGAACCTATCATCTCGTAGATTTAGCTGTTCCAGCAGATCACACTTTGAAAATGAAAGAAAACGAAACGATAGAAAAATACTTGAACCCGGTCAGAGAACTGAAATATTTTGGAACATGAAGGTAAATGTACTAATTGTAATTGGTGCCATTGGAACATTCTCCAAGTGTTTGGAAAAGATTCTAGATGAATTAGGAATCATGGGAATAATCGAGACCATCCAAACAGCAGTATTGTTAAGATCTGCTCGAATACTCATTAAAGTCCCGGAGACTTGATGAAATGGAAAAAGGGGGACTACGACAGATGTACCAAATGACAAAAAAATTGATGACAATGAACAAGGATTTACACGCAAGAGGTGATATAGGCAGTCTATGTATACCAAGAAATTTATATTTCGTCTCGTTGTTTAGTTGAGGCTTCTTCAGAATTTATTGAGACAAATGCTTTTACTTTCTGTTTTTATACTGAAAAGGTAATTGGGAAAGGGATAAAAGCAGAATGTAAAAGCATTTGTCTCAATAAATTTTGAAGAAGCCTCAACTAAACAACGAGACGAAATATCAATTGAATTTAATTGCTGTGTTGTTATATCCACTTTTTCCTTTATTATTCAACCACGTTTTCTCGGATTATTCAATCCTTTCCTCCTCATATATATATATATGGAATTTGATCATTTGCTTTTGAACCTGGGTTCCCGGTTTCGATTTCTGTCGGAGGGAAATCATAGGTATACACTACTGATGAGACTTAATAAAGTTGAAACAGCTATATGGTGTTCCATGTGGCGCACTTTATTCACGGGGTTTGCTTATGATGATTATTTCCAATTATTATCGAATTTTATACGATATACGCATTGTAATTGCCTTCAAAATATAAATAATATATATATATATGGAGAGAGAGAAGAGAGAGAGAGAGAGAGGAAGATAGATAGATAGATAGATAGATAGATAGATAGATAGATAAAGTAATTCAAAACCAACTCCTAATCGCTCCTATAGATATCGACTTTTGGCTATGCATTTTGGTGGAAGTACTTCAAAGATACAGCATGTCATTGCAGTCTAAATGCGCAATCAGTCATTTTCCCTGATGCAACAAAACCTTTGAAACAATTGCATGTCACGTAGAAAAATCCTCTTTGAAGATTCTAACATGTGAATATCAACACACACTATCGAAACCTTCACAGCTTCTTTTTTTCTTTTTCCTTTTTTTTTTTTTTTCTTTCTTTTTAGTTTCAACATCGCTTGGCGCCATCACCCCGAACATAATCCGATGACTTTGAAAGAGACTTACACGTGTCTATATAAATCTCAATGAACCTTCACACACACACACACACACACACACACACATACACACACACACACACAATCACGCCATTTTTCGCCTTATCAACAGCACATATCTACATCTACCGGGCATTCTCCAAAACATCTGAGCTGGATATTAGTTCAACAATTGCATGTAATGTGCTCCAAAAGGACAGGTAATTTGAATATAATGAGCAATGTGCTCGTCAGCCAATTTATCCAGCGTTTCCTGTGTTTCTCCGGGTATTTCAAGTAAATTTCGAATTAAATACAATCCACATAGATATTATATATATATATATATATATATATATATATATATATATATATATATATATATATATTTACACCATTGAATCTGGGTATGCAAAAAGGCAAGAGTTCGTGTTATATACCGTCACTGGATCTGACAAAGAACACGAAACACACACACACACATATATATATATATACATATATATAAAAAAATTATAGTTATATTTTATTCATCGTTGTGTGTAGACTGAGAGTCGTCGGTAGAGAATGCACATATACAGGAGCGTTCAGGAGTTCTGACAGCGAACGATCTGCTCAACCCAAATTCTAAGAGGTTTTATAACTCTCTAACTCAACAGGGCCACGCCTGTTTGATCGTGATATCTACGCAGTTTCCCTGTAGACATACCTCCTCGCCCACGCAACTTGGTTTTATTGGTTATGGGCGTCTACGGTTTTCTGTGTCTACGCGTTGTCACTTACACCTGTCTTCCAGCTGTCGAAGTGG
>CM042146.1:95244138-95269138 GCA_023376005.1 Doryteuthis pealeii | reverse complement strand
GTTCCTTAAAAGTACGACCATTATCATCTTTTAATACCCTCTGATTAAAAATGACATTGAACACTCTTTGCGTATATAAATGTTGCAAACTATATATATATATATATATATATATATATATATATATATATATATATATATATATATATATATATGGGAAAATATTGAAATAAATAAAAAGATATATTTATCATATATGATAAAGTCGACGTTAAAACGTTTCGGTCTGGACTTGTTGGATGCTGCGCAGAGGACATCCCGAGGAAAATGAATGATAGAGACGGGTGATGAGAGATTGTTATTGATAATAGCGCTACTATTGTGACATGATGATGATGAGGATGATGATTAATATATATATATATATATATATATATATATATATATATATATATATGTGTGTGTATATATGTGTGTATGTATGTATGTACGTATTTAAATAAATTGCTGATACAGGCATTTTTTTATAATATGTTAAAGGCTATCATGCATTGTAATATAGCGAACTACACAATGATACTAAATGGAAGACTAAAAGGAGCAAATAAGTGGGAAAAAAGTATGTTTATTGATAAAACAAGGGCCCTTTCGTCCGGTGCTTTTCAAGTTTTACACCCGGAAACGATTAAAATCAAATCGGGAATGGATATGGAATGTGGAATAGGGTAGATAGGGGGGGGCGAAAAAAATTATGAAAACCACATCAAGTCAAACCCAACACCAGCCCCTCACCTAATAAAAATAGTGAGTGCTTGGGATGTGGAATAGGGTAGATAGGGGGGCGAAAAAATTATGAAAACCACATCAAGTCAAACCCAACACAAGCCCCTCGCCTAATAAAAATAGTGAGTGCTTGGGTCTTATTTGTCTGCACAAGTAAGGACGAGAAAAGAAAATCGAAACAGCACCGAGAACATTTAAGGGCTGTTTCGTTCTTGCCTTTTGCGGGATGTATATATGTGTATGTATATGTATATATAAAGAAGTGAGACACATATAAAAGTATTTTAGCTCATCTTGTTGAGACCCTTCTCTACGATGATGATCCTTATGTGACGTTTTCCCAAGACCTCGTGCATCTGTTTAAACATAAATCTTAATGTATTTTGGGCGCTGAATTATGTTGATATTAGATAGAAACCAGTCTAGAAGTTGTAATGAGATATAATTTCGCGGAGTGTTAACTACGCATGTTTTTATTAGGCACAACTAATTAACCGGACTCAACACACTGTGGTGAAGATGTATTAATTATGAAAAGAAAACGTGTTTTCACCATCAGACATGAAATACTTTAAATAAATTGATGGCTATAAACGGACAAATTTTTAATTCATTATACGAGTTTAACAGCAATAAAAGATAAGAAAAAATGCTAGCTGACCGGTTTCGCCCCTCCCTCAACAGACATAATCGTTCTTAAAAATCAGTGATCGATCACTAATTAGGACTGAGGTTATTCTAGTAGTGACCATCTCAAACTGAGTTTAACAGGTTTGAATTCAGAGTTTTCCTTCTCCTATACCGGTTGCCTAACCAAGGTTAAAATGCTCAGTTTGCTCTTCTGTTTACCCATAGCAAAAGAGAGAGTAGTTGGATCCATACCTTTCACAAGGGTATTAGCACTATGTGAAGTGTACCTTCATCCAGGATTTGAACTCGGGTCGACGAGTCCGTTTTCTACGACTCTAACCATTACAAATCGATGGTCAGGACCTCGCGTACTTGTTTAATGACGCCAAGATAGTTAACATTAAGGGGTTATATTCTGCAGTTTGTGCTGAAGAATATAATATAAGAATATAATTATTGTTAAACATCGCCGAAATGCACTAAAGGAGATATTACACAAGTATCCTTACAGATTTCGGGTTTTTCAACATTAAGTCTGTTCCCCCGGTAGACCTGACATGTTATTAGGTTGCTTCCTGTCCAGAGTCGCTCTGTGTATTTTATGAATAGTTCATAAATTCTTATATATTGGCCCAGGGATACGTAACAGCTACATTCGGTACTTCTATAAAATTGGAAATTGAAGGAAAAAAAGTTAATCTTTTAATATACACTCATTACTCCATTTTGGAGGGCGTCGTCTATGTTGTCATTGCTTGGTTCATAAGGAAGTTTCGGGTCTTACAACATCATACTCTCCTCACCAGGCGAACTCTCTCAGAGAAACTCTGATCCACCCTCTTACCATGAACGCTTGAATATAGAAATAGAAATATGAATAAGAAATATTCTGTAGGTGTCGCCCGATGACGGAGTACGAATTTTGATTTCTCGGTGAAGCAGAAAAGTCCAAGTTATTGATGCGGATAACAGAGGGAATATGTTTGTTTACTCTAACCTTCAATCTTTTTTGAAAATAGAAATAAACAGGGTGTATATCATCAAAGGAAAACTAGAATACCCAGAGGAAATCATAAAGATATAGATATTCTGTGAGGTTTACTAAATTTAATATACATATTTCCCCCTAATGAAGTTGAGTTGTGGTAAACTTAGTGAACAAGAAACAAAATTAAAACTTTAGTAGTAAAATAAAAGTGTATTTTATTAGTTGCTGTGTATAAAGCCATTATCATTAGATTTTATATTTATATAATTAATCCAATTCATGATGTCACAAGTGAGATAAACAGTTGATTAAAAATATAAGAAAATAAAATGAAGTTATATAAATTTACTAAATTTAATCTATATATTTCCCCCTAATTCATTAAGTCCTGTTATAGTTATTATTCCGTTGCTGGATTTTGACTAAAGTTATCGGAGTCAAAGACGAAATAAAAATATGATAAGTAGATTATTGAAATGGTAAAAATCAGAAAAGTATTCGAGGAAAATATACATATTATTTAATTACTGTTTCAGCCCACCCCCATCTAGACCATTCGCAAATCACGAAGACGTGAAGTGTTATTTACTTGAGTCGATTAACGAAATATCGTGTTGTTCCTTAAAAGTCAGCCCACATCCAATGGGTTGAGAGTAGTTTCACTAGCTCCTTCCTTGTCAATAACTAACTTACTAATCATTTTTAGATATGCCGAACTCTCGTGTGACTTTGTTTTGCAGGTATCGCGTGATATACCTGGGTTGACAGACGACCACAATGCTCAACCAAGATGAGAATGAAAGCAGTTAATATATTAGACTACATTATCTTCACTGATATGAAGGGGAGACCCCCTCAGATCAATTAGCTGGTCAGGTCAAGCCCTAGCACCTATATGATTGGCCCAACTCTATTGTCCTTATGGCAGGTCTCACTCCTTTTTATTGCGTTAAACTTAGGGATCAAGAAACAAAAGTAAAACTTTAGCAGTAAGATAAAAGTGTTTTATTAGTTGCTGTGTATAAGGCCATTGTCATTGGATTGTATATTTATATAATTAATCCAGTTCATGATGTCACAAGTGAGATAAACAGTTGATTAAAAATATAAGAAAATAAAAGGTATATAATAATAAAAAGTTATATATATATATTTACCAACCCCTCTGCACGAGCAGGATATGACACAAGGTCAATAGTGGAGTTCAACAGGTTTGAATTCAGAGTTTTCCTTCTCCTAGACCGATTGCCTAACCAAGGCTAAAGAGCCCAGTCTGCGCTGCTATTTACCCATAGCTGGAGGAAAAGTAAGATTCATACTTTTTCCAAGGGTATTAGCGCTAAGTGAAATGCAATTACCACGTCCAGGATTTGAACTCGGTTCGACGAGTCCATTTCCCATGACTTTAACCATTACACCACGCACTTCCTACCAAAATGAAGTTATATATGTTCATGGAAAGGAGATGGTGGGTCAGTAAAATGTTTATTCCTGTGTGGGGGGTTAAGTGAGGGAGATTCTTTCTGTGATTGGATATATCAATCAGGTGATGAGCCTAGATTTGACGCAAAATAACAAAAAATCTCCAGATAGATTCCGGACCAGCTCCCAGCGGCACTTCGACCAGAAATCGCTAAATCCGAAGATACCAGATATCCATTCCATCGCGTCGAGGTCACCAATTATTGGTGTTAGAGAGAAATCAAGTAGGTAAAATGCACGAATAAGAAAGATATAAAAATATAATTTTACGTGTGGCAAGTATATAGAATTTTTTCCGTAGTGGGAAGGGAATTTTAAGAGCTAAATGGTAGCATTAAGTTCGAGTAAGCTTTCACTTTGTTAACAAAGAGAAGGCTTATTCGCCAAAATATGTATAATCGCTAATATTTCAAGATGGTAAAGTGAGTGTGACTTACTCACGACGAAAAATAATTGGGCCATATTACCTTTAGGCACCCCTTTTTGATCTCGATTAAGAAAGGACATATTTTTCATTTACACCGTCAATATCCGGTTTTTAGTTTTGGGTTAGGGGTTAGGGTTAGGGTTAGGGTTAGTTTTATAATTTTTAAAAATCTAAAAATCGTCTGTTAAAACAACCGGATATAGTGTAAATGTAAAACATGTCCTTTCTTAATCGAGATCAAAAAGGGGTACCTAAATGTCATATAATAATTCAACACTGAATTTGCTAGCACAATCACAGCTATGGAAGACCCGTATATATTTTTTAGAATGTCATAGGGACCAAAATTCAAATTTCTGTATGGGAACATGTTGTTTGATATTTGCATCTAAGTGCTGATTGGTTCTTCCTATGTAATACAGATCGCATTAAAATAAATTGAATATTGTTAAATGCCCGCCTGGTTTGTTTTGTTGAATGACAAAACAAAACAAGCACAAGGTTTGAACTAATAGTAAACAGAAGAGGGAGGATTTGGTTCTGTTTGGTTTCTCTGTTTAATGGCATATTAACCTTCGTGGGTTATCTAATGCCAAAGCCATCCTTGGAGAAGAATGCTATAATTACTTAACATATTTGATACCCCCTGCACGAGTAGGATGAGACATAAGGTCAGTTTTTTAAGCGGAGTTTATCAGGATTGAATTCAGACGTTTTCTTTGTCCAAACTGGTTGCCTAACCAAGATTAAAGGGCCTAGTCTGCTCAACAATTTACCCATTGCTAGAGGGAGAACAGTACGATGTATACTTTTCATCAAATTGCTCTTTGCTTAAACATCGAATCCTTTTTCATATAGGCTAGAAGGCGCTGATCAACCACACATGAAGTTAATGAAGAAAATTAAAACATTATCCAAAAATTGATTAAAATGAATTTGGTTAAAGAAAATTGATTAAAAAGTTTGGATAAAAAATTTGATTAAAAAGGATTTCGTTAAAAAGTATTAGTTTAAATGATTAGCTAAAAATTTGATTTAAAGTTTTTGCTTACAAAATCATTAAAAAGAATGAACCATATGACGGTTAGGCACCCCATTTGCTTTGCTGATTCATAAGTACATTTTTTCATTTACACCGTCAACATCCGGTTCTTTGTTAACAGACGATTTTTAGACTTTTTTATCATAAAACTAACCCCTAACCCCTAACCCTAACCCTAACAAACAACCGGATGTTGACGGTGTAAATGAAAAAATGTACTTATCAGTCAGCAAAGCAAAAGGGGTGCCTAAAGGTCATATGGTCCAAAAGAATGATTCACATGAAGTGAAACAAATAGTGTATAAAAACACAAGATTTGGTATTAAATCACCCAAAGGGTTGATATGCCGTTAGAGACCAAGCACGCAACCATCACTAACGGTAAACAATGCTTGAAGTATTTGACTAAGACTGCCTTCGATTGTTTTAACACTATCTGTTGTAGGTTCTTAACATTTCTCAAATGGCGAATACAGATTGTAAAGGGTTTTTTTGGAACTGTCATGTGACTTCTTAACGAACATGCCGGTTCTAAGGGAAAGCCTTATTTATCACATCACTCTAATAAGAAATAACTGGATGAATACAAACTAATTAATTTCAATCATTAGAAAAGTTAAAAATATTTGCTTTGTTGTTTGTCTCAAACTTGTCTTTTGTTTGCATGCAACCTAGAGATAACTGTCATTGAGAACTGTCTTAATCCAATGCCTATATCCGCTACGATATGAGACCAATTGCTGCAGGTTCAGTCCTGGTCAAGGGCGACAGTAACATAGAATAATAATTAACACAGCGTAACACATGTACCCAGCTATGATTAGCGGAATGAGAACAGGATACCCCCGTGGATTGAATAAAGGTTTGTGTTCAAAGTTCCGAGATGGCTCCCGATTACGACAAAACGGTCTCTGAGTTTGAAAAGAAGATTCCCGAGTTAGAGAAGACTCCCGAGTCCGACAAGAAATACCTGAAGAAGGCCGGAGGGCATATCGGCCGAAACGTTGTACAGATAACAATGAAGATTATGACAATAGTCCAAATAATCAATATAATACAAAATATAAACACTCATTTAAAAAAAATTGTCTTTTGTTGTTGGAAACAACAGTCTTCATTCCTCATGTTGGGATTGCTTAGTTAATTTTTTTTTTTTACAAAATATTAACCCATTTAGGGTCATTTAATTTCGAATCAAGTAATAAAACATTTTCTTTAAAAACATATTAGATAAAATACTAATTAGGACTGAGTCTATTCTAGTAGTGACCACCTCAAGCGGAGTTTAACAGATTTTTCTTCACCTAGACTGGTTGCCTAACCAAGGTTAAAGATCCCAGTCTGTCCTACTATTTACACATAGCTGGACGGAGAGTAGTTGCATTCATATATTTTGCAAGGGTATTAGCGCTATGTGAACTATAGCTTCATCCAAGATTTGAAATCGGGTCGACAAATCCATTTTCTATGACTCTAACCATTAGACCACGCACCTCCAATTAATTGCTTAGTTATTTTAATAAATGATTTGTTTACTTCATGTGTATTTGCTAAGAAATGGCAAATAGGCCTCAGGTTGCGCACAGTAGAGCTCCAGAACAGGAACCTCACCATTGTATGCGGTTTAACATCACATGCAATTCTGAAGAACTAGAAATAGTCACAAGAACTCAGATCTTGGGATTCTTAGATTAGAAGTATATTCTTTCTTTTGGTGAGAATTTTTATTCACAGAAAATGGAGTTCTTTTGGAACTAACTTTCCACAGATTTTCCGCATGCCCACTTCCTTTTATCAAAATCTCATAAACAGTCTGTTGCTTCAAATTTAATTCATCACCAATCATTTTCACCGTTAAACCGGTCGACCAGAATGTGATTCACCTTTCACAGTCTTCCGGCTATCTAAAATTGCTTTGTAATGCCGGGAAGTCTTTGGTCGGGATAGACTTTGATCTTTATAAGTGTCTTTTAGTTTGTTTCTCAAGTTTGACTCAGAACTTGATCGCAAAAGTAATGCCCGATAATCTTGTTTTGCATTACTGTGACACACTTAGTGTAAAATACAAGTAATAATCCGAGATCGCTCAACTGAACGTGAATTCTGAAAGGCAACGAGGAACTGAATGATTTTCAAACGTGTTCAAGGTCACCTTTGATCAGTGGATTTTTCAACCAGGGTTGTCAACCAGAAAATTAAAATAGTCTCATTATTTTCTAGACAGACCTCATATCAATGTATAGTTCTTTGATATGATTCAATATTTCTTTGAATGTTTCCATTTTTAATAGATTTCATGAGATTAAATCAATATATATATATATATATATATATATATATATGGGAATAAATAGGGAATTAAATCTGAGAGTATGTAGAAAATAGAAATTTCAATAGATTATTTCAAAAAGAATAGATTCATCTTTTTGGAAATATTTTTTTCTATTTTATATATATATATATATATATATATATATAGAGAGAGAGAGAGAGAGGGAGGAGAGAGAGAGAGAGAGAGAGAAAGAGAAAGAAAGAGAAAGAGAGATAGGGGAAAAAAATGATGATAATAAATCAGAATTCCTGGATAGAAGGATAGAGTGTGTAAAAGAGAGAGGGAGAAAGAGAGAGCAATGATTACAAATGGATACATATATATATAGAGAGAGAGACAGACAGACAGACAGACAGACAGACTGTTACCTGAAGAGAATAATTAGATTAAATCAGGATAGATAGATTGATATATAAGGATTACACTAAAGCATAAAGAGAAAGTAACATAAATGGAAACAATAATAAGATTAAATCAGTATATATATAGATAAATATAATATATATATATATATATATATATATATATATATATATATATATATATATATATATATAGTTATATATCTATCTATTATTATACTAAACCTGAGCAAATCAACTTTTATCCCCTAAAGGCTTTTTGATTGTTTTGTTTAATTACACGAATGTTATACTAAAATATTCCTTAGTTTGAGGATTACGTTATGTTTGAAAAAATTCCATTTTAATTATTCACACACATTGCAGAGAAAAATCACACACTCAATTTCGCCAACGCCAGACTCATTAAACCAATACATAAGAAACACGTCAGACGTCTATGCGAATCAGCAACAATACCTCACACTAATACGATCAACATAAGACCGGGATTTTTTAACCTCGATATATCAATCGCAAAAACTATAATTCGCGAAAACAAAATTATGATCCATCAAGAATATGGTTAAAAATGCAGCACCATAATTTTAAAAAAATAGAACGTCTCTAACTAATGGCCTAAGTTAATGCCACCACCCTCAAATCTACATCTGTTTCCATTATCATCTCCATGCAATAAATCAAAACTCTCTCCTGACCTACCAAGAATTTGAACCAACTTCTCCTACCTTCCTTTCTTTCCTAACAAGCACCTAGCAACCTCCTCATCTTATCTCCCCGTACAAACTAATATCCTCTGATCTTTCCCCCTCCACTTTACATGATAGTCATTCCTCTGATCAACCAAATCTTCACAAACTTTCCTTACCCTGAATTTCATCACCAACTGACTTTCTCTTCTATGAATACAAATGTACGTATCTGTTTTGAATAAATCTAGACTGATGAAGTTACTCGCGTAAAGCGGAACGAAATATTTCTCTCCTACTTCTACTTGTTTGAGTCATTATTTTTTGTCCACTTTTTCTTTTACCTTGCCTCATACTGTCGGATTTTACCCCAACCCTCCTATCTTCATATATATATATATAAGTAAAGTGTGCTCAATATCATTGATAGACTATGTATTTCGTAGAGTATCGAAGACATAAAGTCAAGGGTGCTTGGTTATAGTCATTTTTACGCCTATATGCTTTTCGAACTTAGTTTGTTTGTATATATATATATATATATATATATATATATACAAACAAAATATATATATATATATATATGTGTGTGTGTGTGTATGTGTGTGTGTGTGTGTGTGTGTGTGGTTGGCACTATTATAGTTGAAAAACCACTAGTAATCCAACGTACAGTGTTATTAGAAGAGTGTTCAATATCTGTGATAGGGCGTTGATAGATATTTTGTTTCTTCTGACGAATTCACTAGCAAGAAACCGCTCGGTCGTAAAGATTGTTCCTATGATAATAAATAAAAGCTAAACCTTTTATTTGTTCATTTATCTATCTATCTATCTATCTATCTATCTATATATATATATATATATATAGATAGATAGATAGATAGATAGATAGATAGATAGATATTCTGTTGAAAAGGCTTCAGAAACATTACAGAATAGAAAACGACGACAGAAATACAATACAAAAAGAGCAGACTGTTAAAATTCTAACTTTTGGAAGACCAAATAAAGTGCATATCTGAATTGGGAGTCGGTACATATCGTATAATTGCGTCCTGGCCTCCTGCCTTAAAAAAGCGGCGCCTGCTGAAAATCCAACCCACGATAGTAATGAACTCCCTAGCAGTTTGAAGGCGTTCTTCGCGAAAAGTTAATGTGATATGAAAGTGATATTTCATCCCCCGTCTTTTCTAAAATAAGTAAATGTAAATATTTTACCCCCCCCCCTCTTTGATATATTTTTAGCGGTTTGAAGGCGTTTTCATCGACAAATAACTCTTTTAGTGATTTGAAGGCGTTAAAAGTAAAAGTCATTAGGTCGTTAAGTCATTAACAATGAATTTATTTTAAAAATTTGTCGGCATTAAATCACCCACTGAGGTTGATATGCCGTAAAACAAAACAAGACAAACCAAACCAATCTATTGTAAACTTGGGAATGATCAGTAGATACCAACACATATTTGATCCGGGGTTTCTACAGTAGAGTAAGAGATTCTTGCACGGACTTCTCGCAAGACATTGTTAGCGGATTCGATCTTACAACGATGTGTCTATTATTTTGCCACTGCTCTACACAATCCCAAACTCCATTTAGATTAGAACAAGAAGACATAATAATTTAACTACTGATGGGTTTCTACAGTAGAGTAAGAGATTCTTGCATGGACTTCTCCAAGACATTGTTAGCTCGATCTTACAACGACTACTATTTTGCCACTGCTCTACACAATCCCAAACTCCATTTTAGATTAGAACAAGAAGACATAATAAGTCAGAGAAAAAAAATATATATTAAAGAAAGGAAGAAAAAATAAAGAAAATATTGTAATTTCAGTCCCGATGAAAAGGTTGTCAGTCCCGACATTTTTGCTTCCAGTTTTTGTCGTCAATAATGGAAGGTTAATTTTAGATTTTACCGCCAAAATATTATCTTCTTTCCATCAGTTGTCAGGCTCATTTTGAAAAGCAATTTTTTCTCAGAAATTGAGTTAGCAATTTCTTTAGTGCTACCAATTTTCGACCTGGTACGTATCTTTTCACTTAAGATCTAGAAGCAGAAGACCTGCAAAAATTGCGAAAAGAAATTAGGTTCCCGTTCGGAAGATTTTTTATTTTTGTTAAAAGTTAATCTATTTTTTTTTTGGGGGGGGGGTCTTTTTCTTAGGTCCGGGTTCTCTATGTCTATAGGGTATTCAAAAATTAACATTATTCTTAAGCAAGAGGCGGTTTAGCTCAGTCAGTTAAGCGTCCGACTAGAACCACAAGGTTCCTGGTTCGATACTGACAATCAAATCAGTGTATTAGTAGCACAGGAATCTGTGTGGTAAAGTGAGGAGCTGACGCCAAAACAATTTCCTTGGTCTAGCACTTGTGAAAAGGGGATAGACTCCCTCGCTATCTGGCTGATACTGATTTTAGACCACCCGACTTCTTTTTATTGAGCAAAGAATTTTGCAGATGAAGAAATTGAAACACTTTGAAATAGGTATTTACCCAACCAATTCGCCACGGGTAGGATGTGACACAAGATTTCAGGTATAAGGTATTTAGCGAGGATCGACCGTGTTATACATTAGTACTGGATCCGCTAGTCAAGCATGCTAACCGTTACACCACGATGGGACACCCATTTAGTACGTCTGTGTGTCTTTAATAACGCGGTTCTATAAGTAAAATGTTACTCTTATATGTATCAGTATGTGTTCTTTCTCTCTTTTTCAGTTTATCTATCTGTCAATCCCTCTCTCTCTCTCTCTCCTCTCTCTCTCTCTCTCTCTCTCTCTCTCTCTATATATATATATATATTATATATATATATATATATATAGGTGCTAGGGCTTGATATATATGTGTGTGTGTATGTTTATATATGTATGTATGTATGTATGTATGTATGTGTGTGCGTATATATATATATATATATATATATATATATATATATATATATATATATATGGTGGGTGGGGAGCATCCCTTCATTGGCCATGACATGAAAACTCCGCTTTAATCCTTACTTATGATAGACGAGTGGTCGGAGAGGCCCCTCCGATCAATCGGCTGGTCACGTCAAGCCCTAGCACCTATATGATTGTCCCACCGTTATTGCCCTTATTGCTAGCCGCAACCCGTTTTATCATATATGTTCTAGAAGCCGGTGACTGAGGGTCTTAGTGTCCTGGGTTTAACGTTAAACTGCATCTAAAAGTAAAGGTCCAATTCTGTAGCTCTGGGGAGTGTGGAGTATCCCTTCATCGCCATTAGTCCTTGGTCCACTCTGACAGAATTATAATACCTGTTAGTATCAAATAGAAAAATGTGTTTTTAAAAATGTGACTTAAAAATTGAGTTTAAAGAACAATCTTCAATACCCATCAAGAATGAATAAAACAAAATGTCTTCGGCATAAAATAACCCAACAAGAGTTGACATGCCGTAATATCCAACCAACCAGCCAACCTTTCATTGGCATTACTCCCAGGTCCAATCTGTTAGGGCTCAATCTATGCGTTAAATGGATCAAAAATGAGTTTTAAAAGAATATGCTTTAAAAAAATGTTTTTAAAAGATTGAATACCTAATAAGAATGAATAAATCAAAAACGGCTTCGGTATTTTTTTAACTAAGGGTTGTTACATAATTCATGGATAGCCAATGAATTATTTAAGTACTTAGATAGATACATTTTGAATCAGAGTTCGTTAGATTCAAAATAACGGGGGTTGAGTGGGAAATTACCTTAGCTGTTATGTTTAGGATTTATTTTGCTGATTAGAAGTTTTTGTATAGTTCAGTTATGACAAGAAAGTCATTGTGAGCGGATGCAGAGGTCCGCTCGTTCTGAGATGTTGCTTCTTACCGTGCGGTCCTGGGCTGGGATTGGTCTTAATAAAGTTATATAGAAAAACAAGTCTTTGTTGTTGATTAACAAACGAGAATGCACAGACACCCAGCCCGAACAAATCAACCTAGAAAAACAACCCACAGAATTATTCCTGAAGAATATTGTGGCTGACGAGTTAACAAGTAAAAGAGAAAACAAATAAGAACAAATTTATCATCCCTTGTCATCTCCTACTCTGTTGACTTGTGGTGACATCCGCTTGACCCCCACTAAAAACGTGCCAGTAGAAGCGTGAGGTAGTTTTAGTAAGTTACGACCAGTTGCTAATCGACACTAGAGGTTTTTTTTTCGAGATGGCGCTTCTCAATCCGCGCGGGGCTGGGATTGTTTTAATGAAAGTTAAATAGAAAAACAACAGTCTTGCTTTATTAATTAACAAACAAGAAATGCACGACACCCAGCCCGAACAAGAAAGAAAGCAACCCATAGAATAAGCCTTGAAGAATATGGCGGTCGACGAGTTAGCAAGCAAAAGAGAAAAGAAGTAAGAACCAAATATATCATCCTCATCCTCTCCTCATCTTATTGTATGTCTCTCTCTCTCTCTCTCTCTCTCTCTCTCTCTCTCTCTCTCTCTCTATCTATCTATCTATCTATCTATCTATCTCTATCTCTCTATCTCTCTTTCACTCTACATTATATACCTGATATGTTGAATGGGTATATAACAGGTTGACATAAAATTCATATGGGAGTATGTGACCCATGATCAGTTTTTTAAGCAGAGTAAAGATGGTTTTGATTCAACATTTCCTTTCTTTTTTGTCGTACTAAGAATAAAGTGCCCAGTCTAGCCTACTATTTTTCCATAGCTGATGAGAGAAGAAGTGATGTGTTCAGGTATTTCCCAATGATCCAAAAATGCTTTTGAAATGTATTCTTTGGGCCATGGGTCACTAGCATGTTACCTGGAAATTTATATTTGATTTTCAACTTCATTGTCTTGTTTTCCTTCAATTTCTTTCACATTTTTCTTCCAAAAGAAAAGATATTCGCACTCCCCAAAGCTTCTTAAGAAGATATTTCTGGAACTATTAAACGAATTTGATATGTATATAAATTATTTACCTTAATCCTTTTCTTTCCTCCTTTCTTCCTTCCTTCCTTTCATTGATTCTTTCTTTCTTTCTTTCTTTCTTTCTTTCTTTCTTTCTTTCCATTACTTAACTCTTTTATTTACTTTCCTCACCAGGACATTTATATTTTTCCTTTCCCCTATCGTTAATCTCTGGCTTATGTTTTCCCTTGTTTGTTTGTTCTTTTCTGTCCCTTTTCTTTTTTCTTTCTTTCTTTCTTTCTTTCTTTCTTTCTTTTTCTTTCTTTTCTTTTTCTTTTCTTTCTTTTCTTTTCGTTTCTTTATTTTGTAAGAAACCCTCTTTTTTCCTTCTTTCTACCCCATTCCCACTAGAATTTTATATTTTTATTTTTTTTTTTTCCTAACCTTAATTTGTAGCTTGTATGTTTTTATTATTTTTTTTTTTCTTTCTGTTTTTTCTGTCTTTATTTTTTTTTCTTTCTTTACCTTTTTCGTTCTTTTTTTTTCTTTCTTTCATGATTTTCCTTCCCATAATTGTATATTTTCTTTTCTTATAACTCCTTGGCTTGTATTCCTTCCTTCCTTCTTTCTTTCTTTTTTCTTTCTTTCTTTTTTCTTTCATAAAAGAAACACTTTTTTCTTTCAATTATTTTCTTTTCTATCATTTTATGTTTTTCTATTTTTCCTTTCATCACTCTCTGGCTTGTATTTCCTCTTCTTTCTTTCTTTATTAAGATAACCCTATCCTTCTTTCTTTCCATTTTCTTCTTTTCTTCCCCTCAGCATATTATACTTGTATTCCCCCTTCTTTCTTTCTTTCTTTCTTTCTTTCTTTCTTTCTTAAGAGACCCCTACTTTTCTTTCTTTCCAATAAATTACCCCTCAGCATATTATAATTTTCCTTTCCCTTATCATTAATCCCTGTCTTGCATTCACCCTTTTTTCTTTCCTTCCGTTTTTCCTTCTTCTTCCCCAATTGTATCTTTTCTTTCTTTTCACCTTATATTTTTATTTATTTATGTATTTTTCTTTCCCTCTCAACAACAGACTCAGACTATCTTCTGTTCTCTCTAATCTAGTCTTCACATCCTAATGTTTAACACATTGTTCTTAACTTTTTCCTCGTCAAACTTGTTTCTTCTTCTCTTTCTCTCTTTCCCTTCTTTGTCTCGATAATTCCCATCTTTGGCAATTTCAAATCCATCGGCTTTTTTGCGCCATGACAGCCTGATCGCTCGGCAGGATTCCTTTGAAGGGTTCTAATACGCATGAACAAACTATGGAGGAAACAGCAAGGTCTTTTTCACTATTCATTAACTACCTAGAAGCTAAATAAACCCTAGTATAAACAAATTGGTGTAGAGAGATAGTGAGAGACAGAGATAGACGGATATGTGGAGAGAGAAGGAGAGAAGGAGAGAAAGAGAGAGTGAGTGAGAGTGAGAGTGAGGAGAGATAATTATGTAAGGTTATTTCATAGGTTTCCAATTGCCTTTGCGAGATGTTTTTTTCTGGTAATTTTCGTCAGTATTTGATTGCGAGCCAGTATGTTTTGTCGACGTGGAAAACAGGTGCAACACCGGATATACGAATCACAAAAAACATGTGTACGCTTCCCATGAACCAGGAAGAATTGCATCCTATGCAGTTGGTTTTGCTATAGAAAAGGCTGTGTCTATATATGTTTTAGTATGGTCATTTTAAGAATAAATACACCTTAAGTCTGTGATATAGTATAAGCGAATTGGGGATGAAATACGAGAGGGAACCAAGAAGTAATGCCATTTTGTTTAGTACAGTTATAATTACCAACACAGAAACATGTATCATACATGACAATGTAGCTGGTACTCTGTGAATCAGAAAAAAAAGCTGGAAAATATATATAATATCGTTACTTGCAGGACCTGTGGATATGCCACAGTATGATAATTCAATTTTTGCAACGAATGATGTTTACTTCAGAGCTATTGCAAAATAGTGGAATATTAAAAAAGTATAATAATGTTGATTCAACTCTTTTACTCTTTTTTTCTTTCTTTCCTTCATATTTTCGTTATCTTCGATCGACACAGATTAGCGTTATCGCTTCCGCGCACCCATCACTCTCTCTATATTTACCGTACTCACTTTCTTTTTTTTTTTTATATTTTTCTATGTAGCATGTCCTTTTTCTTACTTTTTTTTTCTTTATGATAAAACCAGAATGAATGGTCCATTATTTAGCTGAGGTGACGATACTCATAAGAAATAAGAATTCGGCAGATAAGCAAAACCAGATAATCAAGATAAACGTTTTTGCATTTCATCGTGTGCGATTTGGACAATCTCATTTTAAACCAGAGCTTTTTGCAAGATGATAACGTTTGTACAATTAAGGAACACGTGTATTAACATATAGCTTGTTCAATTTTTTCACTGTTTTGTTTGGGGGGGGGTGTCCAAAATTGTATACAGTCATACCTTGATTTACGAGTTTCTTTCTTTTTTCTTTCTTTCTTTCTTTATAATCAAAACGGAATGGTCCATTATTTAACTGAGGCAGTGACACTCATAAGAAATGAGAAGTAGGCGCATAAGCAACGCTAGATAATGAAGATTTAAATTTTTGCATTTCATCTTGTACGATTTGGACGGTCTCATTTTTAACCAGAGGGTGTTGCAAGATGATAACGGAACACAAGTGTTAATATATAGATTATACAGGTGTCCACCATTAGGAAAAGAAACGTTTTTCACACTTGATATAATTTCCTAGTTAGTAGCGAATATTTATGTTGTAAAGGTAAGTAACCGGATAATCCCTCACGTATGTAAATGGATACGTATAAAAGAACAACAGGTAGATTAGCTCAGTATCTGATGTGAGTTGATCTCCAACCACGAACGTTGTTTCGTATTCTCGGATGTAAACGCACGTGCTACAACTCTCAGAAGATAAGTAATCTTTACCAATCCTTCTTTTACGCGCAGAGACTTTTTACCTTGCCGGTCGGGAGCCATTTTTGTTATTTGTATTTATTGTAATAATAAACTATTATTACAACCACTCGAAATCTTCTCGTTAATTTATTTCTAATACATAACAATTTATATTCTTATAATATCTCTTCGGCGTCTTTTATTTCTTTACGGTGAATTGGCGCGTTACTTATTCGTGCTGGGCTTCGATCGAATGTTAGAAAATCCCTTAAAGAAATAATCTTTTTGGTTATTTATCAGTAATGGCGATATCCATTTTTATGTTTCAAGAGGCTTCCTTTGGTGCAACGATTTGGGAAATAATTGTAAAGAAGTTTATTGACCAAAAAGTACACAGAAAACAAGACGATAAATATGTACTCTTTACTATCAAGCCTATGCGTCGATATATATATATATATATATATATATATATATATATATATATATATATATATATATATATATATATATATAAAATTTAACATTTTTGAAAAAACAAATGATGTTATGTAATTGCTGACAGAAATCTGTTTCGACCAAATCGATAAACAGATTTCTGTCAGCAATTACATAACATCATTGGTTTTTCAAAAATGTTAAATTTCATACTGTCGGATTAATTTCCATCTATTTTTCATATATATATATATATATATATATATATTATATATATATATATGAATGAATGAAATGAATAATAATGACTATTGAATGTTTAGCATGATTTAACATTTGATATTGTACACACACGCAAACACCCGCACACACACACACATACACACACGCGCACACACATACGCAAACACGCACGCACACATAAACACACACACACGCGCAAACACGCACACACACACACACACACAAACACATATATATAAAAGTTTTTAAAAAGTTGGTGGAATGGTCTATTGTTGGTATCAGCAGGACAGCGAGGAAGTCTATCACCCTTTTGCTGGCGCTGGAACAGGGAGATTGTTTTCTGGGGTGGAGTGTCCCACCTACCGTCAGCTCTCCGTTTTACTGAACAGATCAGCAATTAAAATGGGTATCAGCCAGACAGCGAAAGAGTCTATCTCTTTTCACTAGCGCAAGATCAAGGAGGTTGTTGTTCATTGTAAGGTGGAGTGCCACACCTACCCTCAGCTACTCACTTTAACTTACAGATCACTGTGCTACTCAAATGCTGAGTTGGTGAGTGCCGGAATCGAACCAAGAACCTTGAGGTTCCCATGCGGGCGCTTTACCGACTGAGCTAAACCGGCCCTTTAAGGGATAGATAAATCGACGAAGAGAGGAGAATCAGCTGGTTCGACATCTTAAAATATTGGATGGGTGCCACTTTCAATCTTAGCTGTAGTAGTAGGTGGATATATATATATATATATATATATATTATTTTCTGATCTTAAAATGGTCAAAAGTTTAATCGATTTTTTGCTAATCCTGACGTCAAGAAGATCTTCCATGATGCGCATTAAAAAAAACGAATCTGTTCCCTATCGCTTCTTCTTTCTTCTTAGCTCTTATAAGAAGATCAATACCCGAAAAACCATATCTCTAAGCCTCTTCCTAATGACAAACATTACCCAGTCACGTTTCTTTCTTCTAGCCCTTAGGGCAACACCAAACCCGGCTTTATCTTTTAATGGGGTTCGCATAACCTTGCCTTCCAAAACTGACATAAAGCCTATTCCCGTCTTTTCTTTGGTGAGACTTTCAAATCGAATCTTCAATATTCAATGGTTCTGGTTAGGGGTAACACTTCGTTTTGCCTTTCATGACGATTATCGATCAAAATAAGCTGCATCAGGTCGAAGATTAAACGATGTGTGCCCAAAAAAGAAATAGAGTTATTGCTTTCAAAATAAAATGTTGCTTTAGATACACCCTAATGGGACTTGTCTCTTTCAGAATAATCCACTCTGCTCCTGTCGTTCTCAACAATATTTCCGTTGCGAGAAAAATCACTTTAAGAAATAATGTGCAGGTCACGTAGCGCAGTTTTTTCTATCTCTTTTATCGAAGACCTTTTACCGTGAATTTGGTTTGGTTGTTTGGTTATTTTGTTTTACGGCATATTAACCCTTTTCAGGTCATTTAATGCTGAATCAAGACATTTTGAAAAAACAAAGAACCCAGTGTGTTGTTGCTTAAGTTGTCACCCGATTAAGAATTGAACAGGCTTAACTTCGGTGATCTAGCGATAACTGGTGCTTTCAGCTTGACTTGAACATTACGTGAGAGAGAGAGAGACAGAGACAGAGACAGAGAGGAGGGGGAGAGAGAGAGAGGATTGGTTGTTTAGTTTTACGGTATATTACCTCTTCTCAGGTCATTTAATGCTAAATCAAAACATTTTGATAAACAATAAAACTCGGTTTGCTTACAGTACATGCTATTGCATAAGTGGTTACACAAATAAGTATTGAACCTTGATTTACGAGTGGCTGAGTAACTTCGACGATTAGAGGGAACCGCACCGGTTGTTTTAGTTTGACGGCATATCAACACTTTTCGGGTCATTTAATGCTGAATGAAGACATTTTGATAAACAAAGAATTTACTGTGCTGAGAGTACGCGCTGTTGCTTAAGTGGTCACCCAATTAAGTATTGAACAGTTTCGTGGCTGCGTAACTTCGACGATTAGCGGGGACCGGTGCTTTCAGCTTGACGACCATAATTGAGAGAGAGAGAGAGGGGGGAAGCGATTGTTTGTTTTTTTACGGCATCTCAAAACTTTTCAGGTAATTTAATGCTAAATCAAATCATTTTGAAAAACAATGAGCTTAGTGTGCTGACAGTACCTGCTGTTGCTTAAGTGGTTACCCAATTGAGTATTAAACAGGCTTAACTTTGGTGATCTAGCGATAACTGGTGCTTTCAGCGAGACTTGATCATAATGATCGCTGTTGACCACGAGCACTGTTTATATATAAGTATAGTTCCGATAGTATCTATATGAATATATACACATGTGTCTCTGTGTGTATGTCTATAAATATTCGTATATATATGTGTGAGTGCATATATATATTTATATATATATGCATATGTATGTATATATAGATATGTGCATATAAATATATATATATATATGTGTGTGTGTATGTGTGTATGTGCACATATGTATACATTTAGGTGATACTGATAGCTTTTTACTTATTTTTTACGCATATTTGCTTTGAATGAGTCCCCGGGAATTAAAATTATGGGTTCTAACTAAAGCCGTCTAACTCCTACCTTATTACATATCTTGTGTAATTCGTTTTTAAGAAACTATTGAAATGTAATTAGAGTTAGCTTAAAATAGTGAAGAAAGAAAAAAGAAAAACACTGGGTCAGCATGGATGCGATTTTTGTACGTCGGGGACGCAGACCTGTACCTGTCAGGATCTGCATTTATATATGTGTTTGCGCGTGTGCGCTTGATTTATAGGAAATACATATTAACTATCACATTATCATATCATATGTTACGTAATATATATATTACATATTATAACACTTACCTCAAATTACAACAAAATCTCATAAAAATTATATTATTGTTATATATATATATATAACCTATTATAACACCTATTATCGTTTATTTTTTATCAGATATATTTTTACGTTTTTCCTGGCATCTAATACCTTTTACTTATCCTCTTTATTGTCTTTTTTATTATCCATTCACTATAAAAACGAATGGGCCATATTTTTTTCATAGAGATATATTAGAATTTTTTTTTATATAGATATATTAGAATATATTATATATTATTATATTATTTGCTTGTGCTTTATTGGAATATATATATATTGCCTATTACATTATTACCTCACATATCGCGTAATACAAACTACCTATTATAACTCTTACCTATTATCGTTTAATATTTTACCAGATATATATTACATTTTTCCTGGTCTCTAAATCAGGAAAAACATAACATATATCTGGTAAAATATACCTTTTACGTATCACCTTTATCTTTTTTACCTTTTATTTATCCATTCACTATAAAAACGACTGGGCCAAAAAGTTACAAATTTCTCAAGTGGTTTATGTACGAAGATTTATTCCACCCTAAAGAAACTGAAACTCTTCAATGGAAATACTTCATAATATAATCGAATACAATTTCGCATCTTGAATAATATGAAAGTCTTCAACGTACTCAGCACAAAACAAGTGAATTGGTAAAATGATTTCGGTACCGTAACCTTTCTTCCTTCACCCAGACCTGATAAGTGCCCGTCATTATATTCGGATGCCCAAAAGTCAATTTTCGAACAGACATCACGTGACTCGCCAATAAGCCAATAATACGTTTTTGCCGACTTTCTGAAGTGGTCGCAACAATCGTCCACTTCAATTTATCCAACAAAATCTAATGGGGCCGGCCCCCACACCTCTCTGCCGAGTCACCTCTCATCCGAAATGATATGCTATTCTTGTTCATAATGAAAAGAGCGTTCATTGACTGGTGCGGAACGGACAATAATCGCCTTAAAATTACTTGAAGAATGCTAATACCAGATCGCTAAATGATCATCAGCGTAAATTCTTCAGTGTCAAAAGAATTGTTCTCTTGGATGAAGACTTGCAGATCTGAGTGATAAAATCTTTGAGATGAGATTTGAATTATTGTTCTCAGAGAATCTCGGAGAATGATTTGCCAATATTTCGACCATTTCATTTAACAATGATGAAAAGAAGTTCGGTAATGAGAATTTTAGGAAAAGTAATCTAATAGACTTATATGTGACTTATATTAGGTAACATGAAGACGATTATTGTGTAATGGCTATCGTCGAAACAAATAGACACGACGAACCGAGTTCAAATCCTGGGCGAGGTTGTTTGCGTTTCACATAGCCTTGGGAAAGGGGACCATATTACCTTTAGGCACCCCTTTTTGATATCGATTAAGAAATGACATGTTTTTCTTTCACACCGTCAATATCGGGTTGTTTGTTAGGGGTTAGTGTTAGGGGTTAGTTTTATAGTTTAAAAAATATCTAAAAATCGTCTGTTAAAACAACCGGATATTGACGCTGTAAATGAAAAACATGTCCTTTCTTAATCGAGATCAAAAAAGGGTGCCTAAAGGTCATATGGTCCTGGAAAGGTATCAATCTAAATATTCTAATAACAGTAATCGGTAAACAATAGTACAGACTAAGCTCGATAACTTTGTTTTGGCAGGCGATCTAAGGAAACAGCGAATTTAAACCTGCTACACAAGGCGTAAAAACTGACCATGAAATCGTATACAATTATTTTTTTTTAGATAGGAATACTTGCAACTATATAACTGTGTATAAATTATTTGGACCATATGACATTCAGGCACCCCTTTTTGATCTCGATTAAGAAAGGACATATTTTTCATTTACACCGTCAATATCTGGTTGTTTTAACAGACGATTTTTAGATTTGTTTTAAATTATAACCCTAACCCTAACCCATAACAAACAACCGGATATTAACGATGTAAACGAAAAACATCTCCTTTCTTAATCGAGATAAAAAAGGGGTGCCTAAAGGTAATATGGTCTAATTATTTGTATTAAATAGAACTAATTACTAAAAGTCGTATGAAGTTTGGTAAATTATTCGTATCAAATATAAATAAACAATTGAAGACTTATTCTGGTTTGCTTCACTTCGGCCCCATGAAAGAGGGTTTGAGAGGCAAACATTATACCTGTGATGAGGAAGTGAAATCTGTTGTGAAGAAGTGGCTCAAAGTACAGTCAACAGAATATTACGGGGCAGAGATACATACTCTCATTCGAAGGTGGAGCATTGCCATTGAGAGAAACGCTATGTGAAGTAGTAGGGATATGATTCACAGAGGAACACGAGAACAAAACCAAGACAAACGTATGTAGGAGATATATTTCGCTAAGCATTAAGCTCAGCATCATCAGTCGCTTTATTGATTATTAAGGCACTATCCCACCCACTTGACTTCTTCCCCTAATCCATCCTTCTCCCGTCCACTTTCCCTTTTATAGAACAATTGTATGATGCCTTAATAATCAATAAAGTGACTGATGATGCTGATCTTCATGCTTAGCGAAATATATCTCCTACATACGTTTGTCTGAGTTTTGTTCTTGTGTTCCTCCTATATCTACCACATTCTGTTGGATTTACTCCAATCCTCCTTCCTCATATATATATATATATATGTGTGTGTTGTGTGTATATATATATATATATATATATATATATATATATATATAATCGTAGTTAGTCTTTTAATTAATCAATTCCATTGAATGTGTTCTTGTGGAATGGATCTTATAGATTTCATCTCTTGTAATTTTTGTTTTCCCCAGAAGACTATTGCCAAGAGGCCAGCCGAACAGTGAGTGAATGGATTCCGCTATCATCCTTGTTTACTGAGACAAAGACGTCCACCCGTTGTCTATTTCAAGTCTGTGTGTGCTGAATGCGAAAATAATTACACAACATTGGCTGGCTCGGCCACACCTGCCGAGCAGGACAATTCAGCGAGGAAAAAAATGACGAGTTAATCAACTTGTCAACACTTACATGAAAAGAGACGCCAAGGGACATAACTCCTTGTCGAAGGGAGGTCTATATTCCTGCATAATTGCAATTATATAGTTCGGCGTCTCGCTAAATCGAATATCGGCTGGACTTATATATATATATATATATATATATATATATATCAGCTCTATCTATCTATCTATCTATCTATCTATCTAATATATATATATATATATATATATATATATATATATATATATATATACATTTATCAGATTCACTATATATATATACATATATATATATATATATATATATATATAATTTGAGTTAAGATAGCGTGGACTTGGTGTCAACACACACACACATATATATATATATATATATATATATATATATATATATATATATATATTGGGAGAATATGTGCTTAATTGAAGTCGTACCTAATTTTGAAAGTTAATTAATTAATAATTGATTAATTAATTATTAATCAATTAACTTTCAAAATTAGGTACGACTTCAATTAAGCACATATTTCCAAAAATTGTCAAACAAAGCCATATCATAAACACACCGCGTGTGTATTTACTTCTCATATATATATATATATATATATATATATATATATATATAGAGAGAGAGAGAGAGAGAGAGAGAGAGATACATATATACAAAGTGTGTCAAAAATGTATCGAGATTTTTTGTAGTTTTCGACACCCCTTGTATTCTCAAGAAAAATAACGTTCCTTTCATTCTTCATTTCTATCTTGGTAAATACAGCTTTAATCTTAGTACTTTTTGGCACATCTTGTGTTTTGAAAAAATAATAAATCGAATGTTATTTTTTTTTTCAAATACAAGATGTGTCAAAAAGTACAAAAAATCACGATACATTTTTGACACATTATATATATATATATATATATATATATATATATATAAGGCTAAACAAAAAAAATCAATCTCTGTATGTACCTTTAGGCCTATTAGGCCTCATCAGCAGACCGATTTATGCGTGATTCGAACCCTGACTGTCAAGCTGACAGGCGAGGACCGTAACCACTACACCAACCGGACCTTCCTAGATTATTCGTTTTGTTTAGAAGTAGGTTATATTCCTCTTATATTGACTTTTTTCTACACGACAGTATGAGAAGTAAATACACAAACTATGTATTTTGATATGGCATTTTTTTAGCCGACAATTTTTGGGAGAATATGTGCTTAATTGAAGTCGTACCTAATTTTGAAAGTTAATTAATTAATAATTATAGGTATGCCCGCCTAATTAATTAATTATTAATTAATTAACTTTCAAAATTAGGTACGACTTCAATTAAGCATATATATATATATATATATATATATATATAATATATATATAACGCACGGAAAGTAAGTCTGTTGTTAGATACAGGGAACATGGTGACGATATTGGAAATAGCATGTCTTCAGTTGAAAATATTATATTTCCATACGGGCATTATCATTGGTTATGCACATTTTCCAGCGATAAACAAAGGTCGTTATGCCGTGGATGAATATAAATTAGTGTATTTATACAGGTCTATTGCATGGGCATACACTAATATATATTTGTATTTTTTTCTTATATGAATAAAAGCTCGATTACTGATATTAAGCATTATTTTATACTACCGCAAAAACTTGGCCCACCACTAACTCACCAAGTATATATATATATATATATATATATATATATATATATATATACCGCTCACTTTAAATTCATGTATATATATATAATGTATATATATTATATTATATTAATATATATATATATATTATTATATTATATATATATATATATATAAAATATAATAAGATAAATATATAAGGTTTAACATATCTATTTATTAGGTGACAAACCATATTGGTTTCA
>CM042146.1:95191638-95241638 GCA_023376005.1 Doryteuthis pealeii | reverse complement strand
GTCGAGCTCAAAGCTCTAGCGAAATATATCCTACACACGTTTGTCTGAGTTGTGTCCTTTTGTTCCTCATATCTTTACCACATTCTGTCGGATTTATTCCAATCCTCTTTCCATATATATATATATATATATATATATATATATATATATATATATATATATAAAAGAAGAAGGTCCGCAAAATGTATTATGTTCTCAGAAAAAAAATTATTCTTTTAATCTTACATAAGATAAAAAGAATTTTTTTAAATTTCTGAGAAGATAATACATTTTGCGGACCTTCTTTTTTATAAAATATCAAATTTTCTCCCGTTGGAACCAGAACAACATTATATATATATATATATATATATATATATATATATATATATAATCATACTAAAGCTGACCTAACTAATATTTGTCTCCTAAAGGCTGTTTTTACTGTTTAGTTTAATTACACGAAAGTTATACTAAAATATTCTTTAGTTTTAGGATTGAGTTATGTTTGAAAAAATCCATTTTAATTGGTTCTAATTAGTCATAATTTGCAATTAGGTCAAAACTGACCAATCTCTTACTTGACATTCGGCCTTTTCCGGGATAAAAATCCCTTCTACAGAAGATCACTAGAACTGAAGTTGTTGCTAGTGGCTTTCATTGAACATTAATCGAAATATTAAGAATTAAAATAAATCACAGGTTAACAAACAACACCACAGTTACCTTCTTTTTTCATTACACTTGCATTGTGATAGCCTTCAAAACCAACCAATATATATATATATATGTATATATATGTATTGTGTTATGCTCGATAGTGTTCATTCATTATTTGTTGTTATATTACTCGTTATATTATTGTCATATTATATATATTATATCATATTATTTTATTTATAAATTGCATAGAGTTGGCATTAAGTAACCCATTGGGTTTATATACCATTAAATCAAACCACACCAAACCAAACCAGTAGTTTTAATATTCTAAATTTAAACTCGTTACATTTGGTGATGGCTTCGCAGTAAAATACAGTTCACAAAGTTTACCGCTCGCTCGCCTTGCATTTAAAACGAAAAAAAAAAAGATTAAAAATGGACTGTCATTAATGTCGACTGGTACGAAGAAAGAGCATTGGTGTATTTAACATATTTCTAGTTGTGTTCGTACTCAGTAATTATTTTCTATGGCCTAGTCTTGGCGTCAGACGTTACTGTTGCAAATGAAAATGGCCAAGTTGCTGCGCTTGCCAACCATCGGGGAAATCAAACTGAAAGCGATGGTGCTTAATCTTTGTACCGATGCGAAGACAAAATAAATTTCTTACGGCATTTTTATGACAAAAACTCTAATATATTTTATAAATGTTCTTTCTCCCCTTTCGCACATTTATTTTCGTCTCACACTATCCACTGGTGCGTTGCATGTCGCCATTCTCCAAGGGGAGTAACTCTGCAGACACTGATCATAAATACATACCAACAGAGTTTCGCATATTTCTCTGCGTATGCATATTAAGTTATTTACTTAATGAAAAAAAAGATTTGAGTTATATGTATTTTTTTTTTGTGTAACATTTTATTGCAGATAATAAAGTTTTTGACAATCTTTTAATTTAATTATGTTTTCTGGGATAGAACAAGTTGAAGTTATAAGAATTCATGAAATATATGTTCGTTACATTTTCAGATGGTGCTATGCAAAAAAAAACACTTTTTGAGTATACATGCATGTACAAACACACACACACACACATACACACACACACACACATATATATATATATATTCATATTTATATATTTACCAACCCCACCACACGAGCAGGATGTGACACAATGTCAATTTATTAAGCGAAGTTTAACGGGTTTGAATTAAGAGTTTCCTTCTTCGCAGACCGGTTGCCTAATCAAGGTTAAAGAGCCCAGTCTTCCCGACTATTTACCCATAGCTGGAGGGAGAGTAGGATTCATACCTTTCCCAAGGGTATTAGCGCTAAATGAAAATGCAGTTTCCACGCCCAGGATTTGAACTATATATATATATATATATATGTGTGTGTGTGTGTGTGTGTGTGTGTGGTGTGTGTGTGTGTAAATATGAAAAAATTGGACCATATTACCTTTAGGCACCCTTTTTGATCTCGATTAAGAAAGGACATGTTTTCATTACACCGTCAATATCCAGTTGTTTTAACAGACGATTTTTAGATTTTTTAAATTTTCAAAACTAACCCCTAACCCTAACCCTAACATTAACCCTAACCCCTAACTCTAACCCCTAACAAACAACCGGATATAAAAGGTAATTAAAAGGTGGTCCGAACAATCAAGTGGTTCAGAAGGATGATGTTTTTACTTAGCCGATGTTATAGTGTTTCGGTTTGTTCAGCAAAATTTTACGAAAAATTACGTGACAATATCTTGAAATACAGTAGAATAAATTCATTTAAAGAGATCGCCGTTAGTTTTGACCACGGCCACCCGACGACTTCAGAATTTGCTGTAACCCTTTTCCGTCTGGAGCCTTGTTTACATTGCTAAATGCTACTGCTATCACGAGAGGTCTATCAACCTTTTCTCTAGCGCTAAACCAGTAACATTTTTTTTTTTTTTTTTCTGAGGTGGAGCGCCACACCTACAGTCAGTTCCACATTTTACCGAAAGCGGTTCAAAGACCATATGAAGAAATGCGCCATTACACCTTCAAGTCGAGAATACCTGGCCACCAACAGACAAGGTTAGCGAAACACGTGCCACACAGGAACAATGTCGCAGTCCAGCACGTTAGCCACTACGCTATGGTAACACTTCCCTTGCTTAGTTAGACACAAGGTTATAACAGTGAGCATTGAAATATAATCATACTCGTTTAATTTTAAATTGGTCAACATTAATTGAATTATTATGGAAATAATTTAGTTTCAACTAGAACAAAACTCGAAATCATTTACTTGAAATATCTATTGCTAATATTTAGAACCACTTGTATTTATATCTGTATGAAATCAACGAGAGTTTTCTTGAGTAGTGGCGCCCCCTGGACAAGCTTTTGGGCCGGGCTGTTTTTGTCCGAGTTTTGCGCGCTTGATCAATTTTTGACCATTGACCAACCCAAAAACGAGAAAGGTCAGATTCCTAGGGAGCACTTATGCGTGATCGAATATTGACTCGATTTCTTAGTGCTTGAGAATATTTTTGGGAAAGAAGCCATTTATGAACTGCGAAATATTTTGATCGGATTTCTGTGAGAAATAAAACGACATTCAACATACGACCTAGCGATGCACACAAAACAACCCGCATATTCGCACTTACAAACACACAGAAATACACACACACATACAATATATATATATATATATGTGTGTGTGTGTGTGTGTATATGTGTGTGTGTGTATTAATTAAAAGTAAGGAAATGAATCCGACTACGAGGCTGTTTGCATTTCACATAATGTTAACACCTTGGGAATGATATGCATCCAACGACTCTTCCTCCGACTATTAGTAAATAGTAGGGCAGACTGGGCTCATTAACATTGGCTAGGTTAGGTAGCCTGTCTAGGAAAAGGACAACTTTGAATTCAGACCTGTTAAGCTCCGCTTAAGAAATTGACCTTGAGTCATATCCTTCTCGTGCGGTTGGGTTGGTATATATATATATATATATATATATATATATATATATATATATATATATTATTAAATGGAAGTTAATCCGATGTATGAATTTAACATTTTTAGAAAAAACAAAAGATTCATAGGTTTGCTGGCAAAAATTGTCTCGACCTTTTAATAATCAAGAGCAACATATGAATGAAAGACGGAATAAATAACCGTTAGATAGGAGGTACAAACGAACGCTAGTGTTCGACGTATTCTATGTTAAAAATAAATAAATTTATTTTAAAAAATCAGAAGCATTATAATATATTAAAACTCAAAAGAGTTTGATGTAAAAATATATAAAAAGTGTATAAAAAGTATCTAAAATGTTCATGATGTATTCCAGCTACAAAAAGTAAGTTAAAAGTCCACAGCACAATTAAAGAAAGATGGAAAGTTTCAAGAATTTGTATTTGTTGACAAATGTAGTGTTGTAGATCATATTAAAAATCCAGATATTTGTTTATTTTATAAAAATGTTAAATTCATATATAATATATATATATATATATATATATATATTATATATATATATAAGGACATTATAGCATATACCTGCGCGCAAGTAATTCATTATTGAATAAAAATAATAACTTGAAACCATAAGAACCGTATTATTGTGAATAAATTATTAGTATTAGATAGGAATACTTGAAACCATCGAACTTAGTAAAAATGATTAGCATTATATTGGAATGGTTGATATAATGTAACTATGAACACAAAAACTCTTAAGAAATAACCGCACACAAAATATAAATATTATTATAATGGAGATTGGGTTTTCTGCCTGTAACCGAAACTACATCACTACTCTAGTCACAATTCCGTTTGTTATTTATGTCACATTTTTCATGATTTTATTATTTTGAATCTCGATTATTCATAAGATTGTTTTACATTAATAATACTGTTGACCATATCCAAATACTAATGACATGCAATTATATTTATATATACAACAAAATATAGGTTTACAGTGTGAACGGAAAACGCTAATTTGCATATTGTTATTCAAAATTTGATTTTAATAAATATGTGCTTGGTATTATTGATTTCTAATTCTTTGGTCTTATCTTAATGAATATGAGCCAAAGATCTCGGGGATAAATCTTAACAGAAATCCATTAACAAGAGGAAATAACTATTATCTTATTCTCTAGTTCCTATTTTAACTAAATAGTTAAATTAAGAAAATTTAGCGGTGAAATACAGGAGTGATGGAAGAGTTAGTTTCAGTTGTTGTATTTCTCGATTTTACTCCAGTCTGTTTCAAATGATTTCATCTGCATTCTTATTTAGTTTCCTTAGCTTTTCTAATTTAATATAAAATATAAAAAGAGAGTGCATATATTTGCTAGTATGTTCAATAAACGCCATTCCCTAACCTTTGATCATGAAATAACCCCAGACGGGTTGACACAGCATTAAAATCAATGAATCAGAGTGAAACTATTTCTGAATTGGTAGTAAAGATGTCTTTAAGGTTCATGCATAAGATTTCCCGATTACTTCGATTCTAGCCTCGGGCGTCAGTGTCTGATTCTGACCGTACTCCGCTTAGTTCATTGTGTGTGTAGTGTGGGAGGTGCAGCCGAGGGGTTAGATCTCCGTGCTGAAGTCTTCAGTTAATTATTCTTGTCTTCCATCGGGCCCCAGAGAGAAGCCCTTCTGGTATGATTCGGCTGACAACTCCACGTATACACTGGCAATCACTTTCACAATCTCTCCGATAACCTGTTCCCGACAATGCCACCCTTACCTGTCACTACGTGGCAACGCCCTGACCCACATTCCGAAACTGATTGCTCATTTCGATTTCACGCCTTCAACGCATGCGTAGACATTGTTCACTTCACCCCCGAATTAACTCCCTTGCAGATTAGCAGGTTCGTTATTCTGACATCTCTCGATAAATCATCCTTTCACTAGAAGGATAAGAAGAATTCTTATTGGTTGGCACCGTAAACAAATTCAACTCACGCGAACTGAACCTCTCATTGCAGGTTTGTTTTGAAATCACGCGAGACTTGTAATGGCGTCCTGCCAACGAAGCAGTCATGATTAAGGGTTTCAGCCTTGTCTTTACATTTTAACTGTGTTAGTACGCGGAATTGTTGGTGTTGATGATATGGGGTGTCAGACAATGAAATCAGGTATGAAACATTTTGATCTTAAAAACTTTGTAAGGGGAGGTAAACATGATTTCTTTTTTCATGTTTATTTTATTAGAAAAGGAGATTCAAGCGATTGCAGTTACAGTAAGACCAAATTTACTGAACACTAGACCACACGGGAGCCCATTGTTTTTCCGTTGTAATATATAATGGTACATATGTGTTGGTGTATGAATGTTGCGTTATGGAAATTGAAAACAATATGAGCAATGAAATGCTGGAAGCTCATTGGCTGAAATACATTACGCGATAGATAGGGAAGAAAACTAATTTGGGCGTTTGAGGCAGTCGCGGGCCCGATATTAAAATTTATTATTTATGTTTATATATATATATATATAATATATATGTGTGTGTGTTGTGTGTGTATGTATGTGTGTGTGTGTGTGTGTGTGTGTGTGTGCGTGTGTGTGTTGTGTGTGTGAGTTAGATAAAAGGATATGAAAACAACACACAATGCTGTAAAAATGAAAAGATGTTATATCATATTCATAGCTAATATTGAACAATATTTCGATTTATAAAAATCATCTTCAGAGCTTGTTTTTTACACCGGACTCATCGAGGGAGGAGACGAAAATAATATGAATTCAAAACGAAAACATTAATGTTCCAAAAAGGTTCGTCTCCTCTCTCGATGAGTCCGGAGTAAAAAAAAAACAAGCTCTGAAGATGATTTTTATAAATCGAAATATTGTTCAATATTAGCTATGAATATGATATAAAATGTTTTCACTTTAACAGCATATTGCGTTGTTTTCATATTCTTTTATCCATACTCATACCGTCGGATTCATTTCCTTTCTCTTACCTTTATATATATATATATATATATATATATATATATACAGTGCCGATTGAAATATGGTGAAGCCCCTCTCCACCATACATAATCATTGTTATTGTAAAGAAATGTAAAATAAGCATATTAAATGGGCATCCAATAACCAATTTGTAAAGTAGAAAAATATTATTAACCATTGATGTTGGGAAATAGTTAGGTTTGGCTCTTTCCCAAGGTTATTAGCGGTATGCGAAATACAAACAGTCTTATCCAGGATTTGAACTCACCTCGCTGTGTCCATTTCCTACAAGTGCATCATTATTCATCACGCACCTTTATATATATATATATATATATATATATATATATATATATATATATATATATATATGGTTGTGTGTGTGTGTGTGTGTGTGTGAGTGTGAGTGTGTGTATATAAGTTAAGAGAAAGGAAATTAATCCGACGGTATGAATATAGATAAAAGGATATGAAAACAACACAATATGCTGTTAAAGTGAAAATATCTTATATCATATTCATAGCTAATATTGAACAATATTTCGATTTATAAAAATCATCTTCAGAGCTTGTTTATACTCCGGACTTATCAATAGCGGAGACGAAAATAATATGAATTCAAAACGAAAATATTGATGTTGCAACAAATTTATGTGGTAGTTTCAAATATAAGCACATCCGCCAACGCTTTTCTCGGTCAGTGACAGTCATGTATCTCTTATTGTAACAGTTTTTGAAAAAAGAAGGCATATTCCAAACTCGACGATAGACAAATTCTCTTTTTCAAACAGGATGAGTATGATACTCATCCTGTTTGAAAAAAAAACAGGATGAGTTTTTGAATTCATATTATTTTCGTCTCCGCTATTGATAAGTCCGGAGTATAAACAAGCTCTGAAGATGATTTTTATAAATCGAAATATTGTTCAATATTAGCTATGAATATGATATAAAATCTTTTCACTTTAACAGCATATTGTGTGTTTCATATCCTTTTATCTATACTCTCTCTCACACACACGCACACACACACACACACATATATATATATATATATATATATATATATATACAATATATGAAGGAAATAACTTTAACCCTGTTTCATTACAATAATTTATTACAACCATTTATTTCATTAATTGGTATTAGGTACATTGAGCTCTCCTTACGGTCTACCCGCATCAGCTTGGTTAAACCACACATGGAAAGATCCTAACTACCGGAAATATATATATATATATATATATATATATATATATATATATATATATATATATATATATATATACGGAAAATGGCAACTACTTTAGCACGACAAAGACTTGACTTAATTTTTAGAGGACTTCTACATAAGGGCACTCTACATTGTTCAGCAAAGCTTCGGCTTAAGAGGCGGTTTAGGGACAGACCTATTAACAAAGTATCGGTGTGGACAGCTTATACAATTAAATATCTAGCGAATAAAAATTATTCTGGTTTAACAGATCCATTTTGTTTTTTCTTACTTCCATTTTTTCCCTTGTGGTGCAACAGCGTCGTAAAAGCCACTGAAGGGAACTATCATTCGCGAAAAAGAAAATCGTTCAAAGATGAGCTCCGAGAAATGTCGAACACAAACAAACACAGCGAATTCCGATTTGTAATAATGTTTGGTCCCACACCCCATTTTTAACCCCCACCTCCCATTTCATTTCTTTCCTTATTCTTCGACTTCCTCAGTCCAAAGACGCCACCCGTCTTCCTTCTGCTATTTCGACACTAATGTATAACTGTCATTCGACCAGGTTGAGTGCTGAACCGTTAGAGCCACCCACGCTCAACTGTCACCCCGGGGTTTCTAATGCAATAATGATGCCTTTTGTGTATCCAACTGAATGACAGTTCGATTGTTTTTGCCCTTTGGGGCTTTTGTTTCGCTTAATTCTGACTCATTCTCCCAAAGACTGTTACCGTGACTATTGCTAGTGTCGCTAATGTTATGAATAATGGATCTATTGTATTGCCTATCGAGACGCCCTCCAGAGGTGTAGTACCGTAGTTATTCATGTATAAATTGGACTCGTGTAAATCCACACCCCAAATTAGAGCACCGACATTATGTGAAAAAAACAAAAAAACTTGTATATAAAAAAAACTTCGATATATACAAATCTTGTATATAATACACACTGACTTTGCATATGGTTTGTTTTTTTTTTGTTTATTTTTTTTATTATTATTTTAACAGCATGCCAACCAGTTAGGATTATGGCCAAGTCAAGCTGAAAGCACCGGTTCCCACTAGATCACCAAAGTTAAGCAGCGAAGAACATGTTCAATACTTGATAAGGTGAGCACTTGAGTCACATACTGTCGGTATGAGCCATACAGTGAGGGAATCTATCCCCTTTTCACTAGCGCTAGAGCAAGGAGATTATTTCTAGCATCTGAGGTGGAGCGCCACATCTACCATCAGCTCCTTACTTTACCGCACAGATCCATGTGTTACTCATACGCTCAGTTGGCGAGGGCCGGTATCGAACTAGGAACCCTGTGGTTTCTAGCCGAATGCTGTAAAACAAACTAAACCAACCAACCAATCAACCATTAATCTGTCTAGGTTTATTTTATGACTAGAGGTTATGGAATGATATATATATATATATATATATATATATATATATATATATATATAAATCCCCGCATGAGTAGGATGTGACAAGTTCAATTTCTCAAGAGGAGTTTAACAGGTTTGAATTCGGAGTTTTTCTTCTCTCAGACAGGTTGCTTAACTAAAGAAGCCAGTTTACCTTACTATTTATACATAGCCGGAGGGAGAATATGTGGCTTGGTATCTTTTCCAATGATATTAGCTCTATGTGAATTGCAAACAGTCTCGTCCAGGATTTGAACTTGTCCAGCCGTGTCCATTTCCTACGAGGCTTACCATTATACTACGCGCTTCCACAATATAAGGAATAATATCCGTTTTGCGTCTATATTTACACTTTTGTAGTTAATGGTTTTACCGATATGTTAGCATCGTCGGGAAATCATGAGAGGTTACTTTTGTATGGTATTGATAAGATTTACGTTTATATTTTTTGGCATAATTTTGTTTCTCTCAAAAAATACAGAATGTTTTGAAATAATTCTTTCTTCTCATTTATGTTTAAAAAAAAGCCTTTTCAAATGAGAGCGAAAATCCCATATTCTATGAAGAAGTGTTTAACAATGCAGAGTGTTCTTGTGCAACAAATGCGCAATCGTGATATGATGACTTGGTTCTTTTTAGATTTCCTGGTCTTCAGTCTACCAAAATGCATTTGTTACTATTTTTGTGGCCATTTTTAGACTGCAGGTGAGAGCACTTTACAGTGAGATTCCTTGAGTTACTTAGTGTTAGATAGAAACCTTTGGTTGATGCTTAGTAAATAATCCTTGTGTTAAGCAGAGTCCTTGGTTGTTCCTCGGTGTAAGGCAGAATCCTTGTGTTAAGCAGAGTCCTTGGTTGTTCCTCGGTGTAAGACAGAATCCTTGTAAGCAGAGTCCTTGGTTGTTCCTCGTGTGTAAGGCAGGATCCTTGTGTTAAGCAGTCCTCGGTTGCTGATCCATTTGTCCGTATCGAATACGAGCAAATCAACTGCTTTCAATATCAGCAATTAAATAGTTAACTAACCACGTATTCGATTATGTTGATTGGCCGGCTTTAATCCACGCACCCATGCAGAGTCTATGATTTTAAGTGGTGGACCACAGCACACCTTATATGTAAAAAAATCCACCAATTCTCAGTAACGAACACAACGATTTTGATATTTTTCAGAAATATTTTATTTAGCCCAAGTTAAAAAGCAAGCGTGCGAGAAATAGCCATAATGGAATCACGTCTGCCTCCTCAAAAAAAAAAGCTAAAACGCCATTTTTAATCTACTTCATATTCTCAGAATCACTTTGCCCATATGAGACCAGGTACAAGGTCAGCGAAAGGCTAAACCCAGTAAATTTAATTTCACGGTTTTTTCCATGATTCAGTATTACGGTTATTTTAAAATTCTACACTACCGTACATAATTTAAGGAAACCCATCAATTATGTAACTCACAGAATTAGAAATTGAACCGAGAAAGTTTCTTAATTAGAGACGAGCTGCGTTTTGTGTTTTTCCTCTCCCATCAGACGATTAGCCATCATATATTGATCAACCACTCCACATGAGTAGGATGTGACAAAAATCAATTTCTTAAGCGGAGTTTAACGGTTTTGAATTCAGAGTTTTCCTTCTAAACCGGTTAGCTAACCAAGGTTAAAGAGCAAGTCTCGCCTGTCAGTTGCTATAGTTGGAGGGAGAATAGTTGAATGCATACCTTTCCCAATGATATTAGCGCTAGGAAACACACAAAAAAGCCTTTTCCGGAATTTGTACCCAGGTCGCTAAGTCTTTTTTTACGATGATAACCATTACACCACGTTTCTCCAACATAGCAGTTGTCGGTGACTATGTTACTCGACGTTAATTATTGAGACGTAATAATTTACTTAGCTTAGCTTAACGTGATGAAAAGTTGTAATATTTGGCAGCCAATAAGAATCAACCCAGAAATAAGGGCTTTCGTGGCTAGCTGGGACTCAACATGGTGTTAGTGGCTGGTTGGTTGGTTGGTTGGTTGGTTGGTTGGTTGGATTTTACAACAGGTCAACCCTTGTTGGGTTATTTTATGCCAAAGCCTTTTTGTTGTATTCATTCTTGATGATATTCAATTGCTTTTTCAAACTCAATTTTTAAACACACATTTTTTAACTTATTTTTTCTATTTAACCCATAGATGGGACACTAACAGGTACTACCACTCCGGATCAAAGTTGACCTGATTTGTTTTCGGGGTTTACTTCTCTAGCCTTTCGTTGAAAGGCAGCAGTATTATTATTATTATTATTATTATTATTATTATCATTAGTAGTAGTAGTAGTAGTAGTAGTAGTAGTAGTAGTTAGAAAAATGGACTCTCTCGTCGATTTCGACGCATGAGGGTTTATCCAATGAACAACTCACATAGTGTTTTATTTATAGTGGTGAGGGTTTGTGTTGGACCATCATCACTTTTTGGCACAGAAAGAATTGGTGCAAGAAATGCCACATACCTAATCAACGACTGACCTCAGGATTTTCCATTTAGAGTTTTCGTTCTCCTAGACTGGTTACCTATCAAAGGTTAAAGATCCCAGTCTGCCCTACTATTTACCCATAGCTGGAGGGACAATATATGGATTCATACCTTTTTCTTGGAGTATTAGTGCTATGTGAAATGCAAACAGCCTTGTCTAGGATTTGAATTCGGGTTGACGAGTCCATTTTCCACGACTCTAACCATTATGCAACGCTTTTCATATTATTATTATTATTATTATTATTATTATTATTATTATTATATTATCACTCTTTTGAGTTTTTCACATCAGCGTTAGCTGAGGATATTTCACTGGAGGCTGGGTGACAACAAGTCACCTCAGGTCTCCAGGGCTCTTCTGAGTATTTTAGCCGATTGCTGCTGTGCAGTAGTATGGGTGGTCTCAATTCTTCCTCTGATTTCCAGATCCTCCAGTCTTTTTTCCAAGTTTATTGGGACCGTTCCAAGTGCACGAACTACAAATTGGTATCACTTTCACTCTCATATTCCACAGCCTTTTCAATTATCTGGCAAGGTCTAGGTAAATATCCATATTTTCATTTTCCTTCAGCTTCACCCTGTGATCTGCTGGAACTGCAAAGTCCTCCAATTGATACGTTCTCTTTTGTGTTTTTTTTGTTTTGTTTTTTTGTTTTTTGTTTTTTTTTTTTTGTTTTTTTTGTTAATCAACACTAGGTCTGGTCTCCTGGCTGGGATAAGGTGATCTGTCTTTATTCCAAAGTCCCAGATTATTTTATTCGTTTCATTCTCAAGAACAGATTCTGGTTTATGTATATACAATTTTGTTGTATGATCAAAATTTAATTTTTTGCATAATTCCCAGTGGATCACCTTCCCATTCCAGCCGTGCCTAACTTTATATTCCAGGTGTGCTAGTTAGCTACATTCCCTTAATACATGGTTTACAGTCTCATCGCTGTCACCGCACAGTCTACATTTTTACTGTTTTGTTGCGTATTATTATTATTATTATTATTATTATTATTATTATCAAAAATTACTTACTCCTCGATTATTTCCTATAATGTCACCCTAAAAAGGGGAACCACTCAGAATGAATTTCATCTGTTAATTAATTTTCCCATTATTTTCCCATTAAACTAACACTAAACCCTAACCCTAACACTAACCCTAAACCTTAACCTAACCCTAAATCCTTACCCTAACCCTAACCACGTCTTCTTTTTTCCTAGTAGATCAATAACTAAATTATCAATCAATCAAAGTTGCTCCCCTTTCTTTAGGTTGGAGTTATAGGAAATAACCCACACCACTATAGAAACAATCAAGATTCGACATCAAATAACCCACAGGGGTTGATATACCATTAATCTAAACAAGTAACCAACCAACCAACCAACCAACTACGCAATCCACTTTCCTTTATTCTTCTTTTTTTCTTTCTTTCTTCCCGTTTTCATTTCTTCTCTTCTTTTTCTCCTTTTGTCCGTCTCACGTAAGTTTCCTATCTCCTCCATTCTCTCCTCCTGTACGTTGTTCTTGTTTTCACTTGGTTCCTCGTCCTCTGATCATTTAGTAGTTATCGATCTAAAATAAATGCACCCAGTTTTTGGGTGGGGTGGGGACCTGAATCAGGGGGCCGGGCCTGTGACGGTGGACTGAAACTGTCAGGAAACGTGTGCCACATGACAGAATAATCGGATGCCAAGAGTCTGACGTTTAAAACTTTTCTGACTTCTCTGCCTTTCATGTTTGAAGGGGATAGGAGGGTACGGAGGTGAGGGTAAGACCAACGCGCTGGGGAAAGATAAAAATGAAAATAAAAGGCTTTTGCTTGTTGCCTCCCCCCCTCCGCAAACCACTGCAGCTCCTCACGATCCATGTGAAACGAACAACAAATACGTTTTTTTTTTATTGTTGTTGTAGTTGTTTCGGCTGTTCAGTTTTGAGCCAATGTTTAGAACTTTTCGGCTTTTGCTCAAAAACGTCTGAAGTTAGTACCTTTTAGTAGGTCAACAGTTACTAGTTTGAAACAATGGTTTTAAGTGAAAAGGTTTAAATGCCACAGTAGAAAAGATTTTGTTACTAGAATTAAGCAGGGCCTGTCAATCATGGCATCTCAGAGCCCTGGTACACTAAACAAAGTCTCTACAAATATCTTAAAATTTAAATACCACATAAAAGCACTTAATTCTTTTTTTAAATTGCCAAATATGTGTAGGTATACCCAAATATTCGGCTGCTTTTCATTTTAAAAACGAATTAAAATTAATTAAATCGATTAATTAAGGTCAGATTTTTGTCTAAGTCAAAAAGTAGTTCCATAATGAGCATCAGCAAAATAAATTTAAAAAATAATCTTGCACATGTAATTTATTTTTAATACATTTAAAATGATTTTTCGGTCTATTTTCGATCGCGTTTTACTTTAGTATCAATCACCCATATTTTTTGGTCGAAAACTGTATTGGAAATTTAACGTCCCCCCTCCTTTTAAACGGAACGAATATTGATCTATATTTTTTATTTTATAAGATAATAGCCAATTAAATTATTATCGAAATGACTAAAAAAAAATCTCCAATAATTATCTTTTTAGTTTTTATTTTCATTTATTTTCCGATTTTCAGTACTTTTTTACTACCCGAGAAGATTCATTAATTTTTTTTTCTTCTATTCACACCTTCGAAATTTTGTCTTTTAATTCATGCAGAAAAAGTATCAATGACATATTACCCCACCGATATATTGCGCCCCAAAATAAGGGTGGTCAAAGTGAAGTGATCTGAAAAAATCAGAAAGTTTTCTAAATAAAATAACTGATGCATTATAGAATTAATTCATTGCTAAATCAACATTGAAAATTTCATTAAAATCGGGCGATTCCCTGATTTTTGGTAATCTTTTTTTTAAATGGAGGTGGGGGTGAATTTGTTTTGCAAAAACACGGATTTTTCTCGACAAATTGGGTATACCTAGTCTATGTAGAAGAACGATAGTTGTTTGGGTAATATTTCCTTGTATAGAATACATGTGAGAACAATTTGTGACGAAGTAATATCAAGAATACATTATTAGACATAGAGTTTAAACTAGACCTTGCAAGAGAATTGAAAGAAATGTGGAATATGAGGTTGAAAGTGGTACCAATTGTAGTTGGCACACTTGGAACGGTCCCGAAAATTTAGATAACAGAAAAGAGGAACTGAAAATCAGAGAAAAAATTGAAACAATTCAAACAACAGCATTGTTGTGATCGGCTATAATACTCAGAGGAATCCTGAAGAACTGAGGAGACGTTGTTACTCAGACTTCAGGGAAAGATCTTCAAATAACGCCGGTGAGAAAAAAAAACTCACTAGAAGTTAAATAATAATAATAATAATAATAATAATAATAATAATAATAATAATAATAATAATAATAATAATAATACCTTGCTACCTAAAAAAATTAAGCTTGTGGTCCTTCACTGAAAGCCGAAGTACAACAAGGTCTCCAGGATTTTTCTGAGTATTCTAACCGCTCTTAATAATGTTATAGTTTGGATGGTCTTTTTCTGATTTCAAATTCATCCAGACTCTTTTCCAAACTCGCAGTGACCGTGCCAAGTGCACCAACTTGTCGTATCAGCTTTCCTTTTTACCTTGGGAAACTAGATGAGAAGTTCTCTTCTTCTTGTTTATTAATATTCAGCCTGGTCTTCTAGCTGTGATAAGGTAATCCGCCTGTATCTCAAAGTCCCAGAGAATGTTATGTGTCTCATTCACTAGAATGCATCCCGATTTGCACAGATACCATTTACTTTCATGGTCAAAATTTAATTTCTTGCACAATCCCCAATGGATCACCTTTCCCACCCAGTCGTTCCTACCCCTGCCTAGTTATTATTTTTATTATTATTATTATTATTATTATTATTATAATAAGTTTTTCACACCTACGGTAGCCAGTGGTTGACTAGAGGCTGAGTGACATGCTGTAGTTTAGATGGTCTCGATTCTTTCTCTGATTTCCAATTCACCCAAATTATTTTCCAAATCTTTGGCGACCGTTCCAAGGGTACCAATTACAATTGGTACGAACTTCACCTTCATGTTCGACAGTTTTCTCAGTTCTCAGAAAAGGTTCAAGTATTTTTCTATCTTTTCGCTTTCTTTCATTTTCACTCGGTGGTCGGGCGGAACGGCAAAATCCACGAGATGACAGGTTCTCTTCTTCTTGTCAATCAATACTAGGTCCGGTCTTCTGGCCGGGATTAGGTGATCCGTCTGTATTTGGCTTTTATCATTTACAATCCAAAAATGTTTGTTATCTGAAAGTGGAATTAATCAGCTCTATTTTGTTGTGTACCTGAATCTTTTCGATTAACTCTACGAAACAAATAACCATATTGAACTCTACTTGGTTTTACTTCTTAACTAACATCGATTGATAAATTATTTCCACTGATCTGTTTTTAATAATATTTGCTTTCGCTATTGAACTGAAAAAAGATTATTCCAGTTATTAACAATATAAATTAGTTTTCTACTTTTTTTTTTTACATTTTAATTCCCATTGTATTTCCGTGAACATCATCATGTTTTTATAATTTCTACAATATACCTTTTTTTTACTGTAATTTTGGTGCAGGTTTATAGATTTCTGTCTTTATTCAACTTCTTTGCTATTAAATGCAAAGTTTTCACAAAATGATACAAATGAAACAAAAAAAGGCATTGCATATTCATAACGAAAAATGCTTTGAGACATGTAACAAAATTGAATGAGAAATAATAAATTGTATCGGTTCTTCTACCTCAATGCTAGAAAAAAGTGAATTAGAGCATTGAGATATCGAATATCTATAGCAAAATTTGAATAAAGATTCATACGGGTTGTGAACTAAGGGCCGTGTTAGCTCAATCGGTAGAGCATTTGGCTAGAAACCACATGGTTCCTAGTTCGATATCGGTCTTCGGATCTGTGCGGTAAAATAAGGAGCTGATGGTAGATGTGGCGCTTCACCTCTGACGCAAAAACAATCTGCTTGGTCTAGCGCTAGTGAAAGGGGGACAGACTCCGTCGCTGATTGGCTTATACCGACTTTAGGCCACCCCGACGACTTTACTTTACTTATATCTTACACAATGAACCGTCGTTCTTCAGTGTTTATTTGTGTACTAGCAAGAATACACGCCCTCCGAGCGTAAGTATTTAAGTTCTAATGCAATGAAATATTTAAACTAGAAAGATAATGAAATTAAATAAGAATGCATATAAAAAGATTACTCTTATTTTAATTATATTCTAATTGGTTTCTATATAAAATCATTCATCGGATTGATTTTAATACGTTAGAGAATAAAACAATAATAATAGAGATCAATAACACCGAGTAATTATCTATTAAACCAGGTTTTGTTAAAACCAGTATGCAAATTAAACACACCATATTTTATGTAAACCTTTATTTCTTACTGATATATAAGACACATTACAGGATTTTAAACGCACTAAATATGGATTGTTTTCAGGCAAAATTCAAATTTTCAACGAGACATTGTTAATAAATGAGATTTATTCTATGTATTTAAAAGTTTTACTATAAATTAAATACTCATTGATAAACGCAATTCCTGAGTGTATTGCGACGTAATCAGAGACGTGTTTTCAGTTACAGACTGGCAGACACCAAATCTCCATTATAATAAAATAGTGCACATGATAGATTTCAGAGTTTGCTTAGTATTTACCAACCTTAGTTTAATTTGACACAAGGTTAGAAATATATTGGGTCCAGTAGAAATTAAACTCATCAAAATATCTTTCGCTTTACTAGGGGAAATAACACATTGCTGGAGGTAGAATAGTTGGATGCATACCTTTGCTAAGAGTACTAGTGCTATGTGAAATGCAAACAGTCTCGCCTAGGTTTTCAAGTCGTCTAGGTCTGTTGACATTATTTTTTGATAACCATTACACCAGGCGCCTTCTATTGTTCCATGAATCATAGCCCACCTCAATGCGGGTCGTTTTACTTGTGTCATACTTGTCTTCTACCGTTTACTGATTGACTGCAGCCCTGTCGGATGGGACTTTAGAATACGCTGACTGAGTCTCTGCAGAGGCCAGCTGTTAGCCGTAGGACGCGACCCGTGAGGCTTAAAGATGGAACCCTGGTGGCTGAGTAGTTTATGACCTCCAACACTCTACTTTGGTCCTTACTTATGATAGACGGGCGGTCGGAGAGGCCACTCCGATCAATCGGCTGGTCACGTCAAGCCCTAGCACCTACATTATTGTCCCAACTCTCTGCCCTTATGGCAAGCCCCAATCCTTTTTATCATATATATGCTAAAATGCGGTCGCTGAGGGTCTTCATGTGCTAGGTATGACGTTAAACTCTATCTGATGGTGAGGTTCCAGTTCTGAAGGTTTGGGGAATATGGAGCACCTCTTCATCACTATTGCTCCCAGGTCCACTTTGACCCAGAGTGGTAGTACCTGTTAGTATCCCATCTATGGGTTGAATGGAAAAACATGAGTTTAAAAAAACATTGGGTACCCAACAAGAATAAAAAAAATGTCTTCGGCATAAAATTACCCAACAAGGGTTGTCCTGCTGTAAAACCAACATATCAACTGACTGACTGATTGTCTGTCTGAGTGACCCGTTCTTTTTAATTCCGAACTGAAAGATTCGACTAGCGGCGGGAAGCTGTAACTACATTAAAGATTGTGAGTTTTGGTGAAGGAAAACTCCGAATTTTGGACTTACCCGAGCTGGCGGGAGAAAAGTTGGATTCGTACCTTTACCAAGAGTATTAGCTCTATGGGAGATGCAGATAGCCGCGTCTATGATTTGAACTCGTCTCACCGTATCCATTCATTGCCACGGTAAACATTACACAATGCGATTCCAACAAAGCGTATATGTATGTATTAACATAGATGAGTGTATAGAACAGGGGTCTGCAAACTTGTACTATATAGCGACCAGGTGCCATGTCTATGAGAGAATGGCAGTGCACATCTATGTCCGTAGTCCTTGTAGCATACAGTAATGATTAATCGCGTGGGGTGGGGTCAAGGGATTAGTTCAGTCGGTAGAGCGTTCAGCTAGAAACCACAAGGTTCCTAGTTCGATACCGGCCCTCACAGACTCAGCGTATGAGTAGCACCGGGATTTGTGCGGTAAAGTAAGGAGCTGATGGTAGGTGTGGCGCGCCATCTCAGACGCAAAAACAATCTCCTTGGTCTATCGCTAGTGAAAAGGGGATAGACTCCCTCGCTGATCGGCTGATACCGAATTTGGGCCATGCTGACGTCGACTTCTTTTTATAAGTCTTATACACCGAATGTATTTGTGGGTTTGTTACCAGATTTCGCTTTATTCAATCCAAGATTTTAATAATCAAGATTATATGATCTTGCAATACCTATGAGAGGAATAATAATTCTTACCAGTGAAATGGTGTTTATGACTTCTGTGTACATCTATTAATTTAAAAAACGAGCATCTATGTCATCAAGAAAATATGTCAAAAAGAAAAACCTTTAGAACATTAAACATTATCACCAATTCATTTCAAAAACATAGTCGGCATTAAATGACCCATTGAAGTTGATATGCCGTAAAACAAGAACAAATCAACAACTTGTAAAAATCAATCTATGTCATCGTTTGTTTCCTTTGCGGGTCGGATTGATATAATACTTTCTGAGAGACTGCAGGCCAGATGATCATGGATTGCGGGCCGGATCTGGCTAAGGAACCGTAGGTTGCCGACCCCTGGTATAAAACATCAAAAGAATAGTAAGAACAAGTTGTGACGGCTCGGCAGATTCTAATATATAATAAAATAGAAGGATTTCCAAAGATAGGATGAAAGAGTTAAATTTTAATGTCCGTCATAAACATAGGTCTTTGGCGCTAGTAGTGTAATTTAGCGCGAGTGTGCAACTAGTACATATTCATATGATTTCATTAGAAAGTTTGCATTATTATATTGATCTTTCGCCAACATCAATAGATTTTAAATCGTCTGATTATACGGAGTAGCGAGGCGTAAACGACTGAGCAGAAATTTAATTAGAACAATTAGTTCTGCAATACATGGTGTCATGGCAGCTCTGTACAGACAAAGGAGCCTTGAGCGACAACACCTACACTTAGTGATTATTTGCATTTGGTTAACACAAAAAAAATAGGCTAATCGATAATCCGTTCTCTAGCACAGGGGATCGATCACTGGTTTTCGAATGTTGATGTACATCAGATACCAAGGAATGAAATCCATTCTTTTTTTAGAAAGTCTTGGATATAAATTTCTGCTGAAATTGTTAGCAAGTTAGACTAGCCATGCCACTGTTAGCGAGTTCGATTCTCACTGGGATTGGTTTTCTTTATATTGGTTTGTTTTACGCCATATCAAACTCGGTGGGTCATTTAATGCCGACAAAGATTTGAAATAAATTCATTCTTAATGGACACTCAATTTCTTTTATCAACACATTTTTTTAGTTAACCCATAGATAGTTCCTAATAGGTACTACCATTCCGGTTCAGAGTGGACTGGAAGCAATGGCGATGAAGGGGTGCTCCAGACCTCCAGATTGGAATCTCACCATCAGTTAGAGTTTAACTTCATTCCTAGGACATAAAGACCCTCAACTACTGCCTTCTAGCACATATAGGATGAAAAGGGTTGGGGCTTCCCATAAGGTCAATAGGGTTATTCAAGAATGGTATTTCGGTACGAAATTCAAGTATTAAACAGCTGCCTGTTAAATCCACTTTTACAATAAGTATAAAATAGTAGTTTTGATGTTCTCGTAGGAGAGAAGATGGCTTACTCATGTAAACGAAGCTCGTTCTCATAAATCTAGAAAGCAGAAGGAATTAAAATCTTAGGAATATAAACATGACAACACAGCAGCCATAATTTAAGAGACATGATCCCCGAGCCAAGAAAACTGGCAAGACTAGATTTTTCGATTATTTTGATTATTCGGACTATTATCCTCATCTTTATTCTTATCTGTACGAACCTTTCGGCCGATATACCGATAGTCTAATTAGGCACATAGCGTAGTAGATATAGGCGTTGTGTTAATACAGTTCTAATCGACAGTTATCTCTAGGCTGCAGGTTCAATCCTAGTCAAGAGCGACAGTAACAAGAATAAGGATTAACAGAGCTCAAGGGTTGGGGATTGCCATAAGGGCATTAAGGTTGAGGCAATCATATAAGTGCTAGGGCTTGACATGTCCAGCCGATTGATCGGAGGGGTCCTTTCCGACCGCCCGTCTAGCTAAAGTAAGGGTCTAAGAGGAGTTGCATGTCATGGACAGCTCATCCTCCAGGATTCCGTCCTTAAGCATCAGGGGTCGCCACACACAGCCAACAGGTGGTCCCATCGAAGGAGTCTACTTCTCTGCAGTCGATGTATTCTAATGTCACAGCCGACAGGGCGATTCTCACTGGGTCACAATATACGCATAGGAAATGTTACATAAGGAATAGCGTAGCCTATTCATTTTGTAATAGAGTGTAATATTTGAATTTAAATGTTAGCTGTAATTCGTTAGAAGAGTCGAAAATACCATAGATTTTATTGACAATTTATTATCACTCCACTTTGGCCCTTGCATCTGGTAGTGATGTACCACTTTTTGAGCTCTAAGGATTATGGAGTACTCCTTCATTGCCATTACTCCCAGTTCCACCTTGAACTGGTGTAGTAGTACCTTTTAGGGCCCATCTAGAAATTGAATAGATAAAAAATTAGTTAAATCTTATTTCAAAGTAGATTATGTAACGTCTGTAAACGAAACTACGTTACGACTGACGTTACAATTTCCTTAGTTATATAAGTTATATTCTCAACGATTATGAAATACCCATTATTCAATTTTAATTAAGCATCTTATTTGTCAACAATGTCTCCATTAAAAATGGGTTAGATTTGCCGCAAAACTGCCAATGATATTAATGCATCTAAAATCCTGAAATATGCGTTATATATTTCTAAGAAATAAAGGTTTACATAGTATATGGTGGGAATAATTTGCATGATGATTTTAACGAAAACTGAGTTTAATAAATAATTATTTGCTGTTCCAGGTTTCTAATACTATCATGTTATTCTAAAACTATTAAAAGTAATCCTATATAAAATTGTATAAGTTAAGAGAAAGGAAATTAATCCGACGGTATGAGTATAGATAAAAGGATATGAAAACAACACAATATGTTGTTAAAATGAAAACATTTTATATCATATTCATAGCTAATATTGAACAATATTTCAATTTATAAAAATCATCTTCAGAGCTTTTTTTTTTACTCCGGGCTTATCGAGAGAAGCTCTGAAGATGATTTTTATAAATCGACATATTGTTTAATATTAGCTATGAATATGATATAAAATGTTTTCATTTTAACAGCATATTGTGTTGTTTTCATATCCTTTTATAAAATTGTATATAGAAATCAATTAAAATAACATTAAAATATGTGTAATATTTTTATATTTGTTCATATAACATCACAGTCTATAGCATTTTCATGCGCACGCGCATGACAACATACACACACGTAAAAAAAAAAAGGCGCATCCGACATCACGTAAACATGCAACACGAAAATACAGTTAAAAAACGCACACATTTAACCATTTTTACCATTTCTTTCATTTTCAAAAGCTATTTCTTTTACCTGACGAATGCACTAGTATGAAACCGCTCGGTCGTAAAGATTGTTCATATGTTAATAAATAAAAGCTAAACCTCTTATTTGTTCTTTTATTCATCTATATTCGTTCTTATTTAGTTTCGTTAATCTTTCTAATTTAATATAATATTTTATCACATTAAAACTTAAATACTTGCGACCAGGGGACGCATACTTTTGCTAGTGTGTTTAAAAAAGATTGAATACCCAACAATAATGAATAAAACAAATGTATTCAGCATAAAATAACCCAATGCTTGACATGCCATAAAATCCAACCAACCAGCATCAACTAATTTGATATAATACTTTATTACATTAAACTTGAATACTTGCACCCAAGGGACTCATACTTTTGATAGTAAGTTGCAAAAAGATTGAATACCCAAAAGGCATAAAAAACCCAATGCTTGACATGCCATAAAATCCACCAACCAGCATCAACTAATTTGATATAATACTTTATTACATTAAAACTTGAATACTTGCACCAAGGGACTCATACTTTTGCTAGTAAGTAGCAAAAAAGATTGAATACCCAACAAGGCATAAAATAACCCAACGTTTGACATGCCGTAAAATTCAAGCAACCAACATCAGCTGTAAACTTTTGCCGATTAAGATATTTTCATTGGAATTTTATGCGAAGCTAACTCATTCGCCAGGAATGTTCAAACATTTAATGAATGGGGGATGATCTAAAGTTATTTGCTAAAAATAAAACTTGGAGCATGATGCCAAACATTGGGGATATTTGGCCACGATATTGGAATGGAATTCCGAATGGGGAAAATATTCGGCTTTATTGATTCACAAAAGAGAAGAGGAAACGAACGGAAGGATTTCAACTATAGAATTTGGGGAGTTATAAGGAGACGAACAGGCAAAAGGCCGACACAAATATCTTCGAATTCGGTGGAAGAAAATTCGGTTAAGCAAGATGAAAATAGAAATAAAGAAAAAAAATACCAAGGAAGATTAGGAAGAATATTTTAGAATTGAGATTAAACAGAGGGAATCTTATCAAAGCCATGAATACACGACCACTGAGATTCTCCTTAGTCCCTTCCTTATTTGGATAAGAGAGAATGTTAAACCAAAGGATTAGAGAATCAGAAAATTAACTCTTTGCCTATCAAATTTCCCCCACGGTTGTACCACATTTTCATGGTAACTTTTACCTGTATGATGAGATATTTCAAAGTTCACTATCTTTCTTTCTTCCTTTTCTTTTCTTTTTTGATTTTACGGCATTTCAACCCTTGTTGGGTTATTTTATGCTAAAGCTGTTCTATTCATTCTGTATGATGGATATTTCAAAGTTCACTACCTATTCACCTCAGGACTCAATCTATTCAAATAAATTCTATCTTTGTAGAACTGATTGGCTAAAATGCTGTGCTATCAACACAAGTATTAAAAACAAGAAGATCTGTAGCTTTATTATTCCTTTTCTGAATTTTAAGACCTTTCAACCCTTGTCGGGCTATTTTATGCCAAAGTTGTTTTGTTCTATACGTTCTTGATGGGTATTGATTTTTTTAAACACATTTTTGTTAACTCATTTTACTCTATTTAACCCATAGATAAGACCCTAACCGGTACTACAACTCCGGATCTGAGTTGACCTGAAAGTAATGGAGATTAAGGAGTATCTCACATTACCCAGAGCTCCAGAGTTAGAACTTCACCATTAGATGCAGTTTAACGCAATCACCTTCCAGTACATATATGATAAAACGGGTTGGAAGTTTGCATAAGTAAAAATGCAGTTACCGCGTCCAGGATTTGAACTCGGGGAGATCAGTTTATTTCCCATGATTTAACTATTACACCACACGCTTCCATACTGTGGTATAACCACAGGTCATGTTTATAAGAATATTTCGTCTCATGACTTGTTTTAATTGTACGTCTAAAATCGTGATGGACATAAAATAAGAATGAAAAAAAGTTCACGCTCTCTGGCTTAGATTCTGTCCGATATCACGCTGCAAAAATAAATAAATGCAAGCAATTAATCTCGGCCATCAAGTAAGTTGTACTACAAATATTGATCATGCTTTAATAAAAACGATAGTTCTTGGGGGCCTTCAAAAGTAAGATCTTTTCAGATTAAGACCTTCTTCTCTGAATTTTTATGGATCCGTTATTCGACGTTGACTAGCATGCAGGAATTACGATGTTGCATATCATAAAATTTTCTGTGTATTTCCGGTTTTAGAGATGAGATAAAGGCTGACATTTTGACAGGGAGAAAACATTTCGGCTGGTAGGCAGTTATTTGATGAAGAGATTACAGTGGAAAATTGCTGTGCGCAACGTGTTGAAGTCGACTGGAATGAGATGGAGGGGTTCGGGGAAAGATAAAAAGAAAAAAATTGAACACAACTTGGATTTATAGTTGATAACATAACAGTATTACATGTGCGTACATATTACACGCTGCGTGAATAAAATAGTTGTTATTAAGGGAAGAAATAAATTATTCTGAGTGTGCAAGCCTCACCCACCCCGCAAATATGTGTAATTAATCTTAACAATTAAATTTACTCAATAATAAAATCAGGAATCAGGATGGATAATTATCTTAGTTCTAAAGTAGTGCATGTCATGTCCGTCTTAATTGGATGGTTTCCTAGATAGGAGGTAAGTTGCCTGACACTTGCTGTTGTGTACAGTGTTGCTTCCATGATTTGTTCAAATCCTAGAAATTAAATATACTTAGTAATAAGTGAAGTAAAACAGTAAAGTCGTCGGGGTGACCTTGAGTCGGTATCAGCTAATCAGCGAGGGAGTCTATCCCCTTTTAACTAGCGCTAGACCAAGGAGATTGTTTTGCGTCTGAGGTGGAGCGCCACACCTACCATCAGCTCTTTACTTTACCGCACAGATCTCTGTGCTACTCATACGCTGAGTTGGCGGGGGCCGGTATCGAAGTAGGAACTTTGTGGTTTCTAGCCAAACACTCTACCGACTGAGCTAACCCGGCCTTTTCTAACATAATCAGAAATAATTATTACAGATTATCTTAGTTCTTCAGCAGTGCCTAGCATGTCTTTCCCGTTTTACTTGGATGGTTAGTAAGATTGGAGGTAAGTTGCCAGACAACTGCTGTTTGGTAGAGTGCTGCTTCCAGGATTGGTTCAAATCATAACAATTAAATGTATTTAATAATATAATCAGGAAACATTATTAGGGGTAATCTTAGTTCATCAGCAGTGCCTAGGATGTCTTGTCCTTTTTACATTGAGGGTAAGTTGTTGTACAACAGCTGTTTTAAACAGTTATATTTCCAATATATATATATATATATATATATATATATATATATATATATATATATATGAATGGTGACTTAGCGGGTAAATTGGCCACCATAGTTAGTTGATACAAGTTTCACAATGATAAGACATCGATATAAGAAATAAAAGTGCTCAAAAATAAATATAATATATATATATATATATTGACTTTAACCGCCAGCGTAATAAAGCAATGATCGTCTGTTGTTTAGAGATTTGATATCTCTGGTGATGGTAAAATATGTACACATAGGTATTTATCAGTTAAAATAGCAGCTGTCGACGGTTGAGAGGTTAAGGAACCGGAATGATGGAAAGTCTGTCGGGTTTCGCTCCTGGTCAGACATAGTTGCTGTGTCTAGCCCCCACTGATGAAACGTGAAACATTGAAACCCAGTTTCTGTGGATGACTTATACACACACACACACACACACATATATATATATATATATATATATATATATATTATATATATATATATAATATATAGTCATCCAGAGACACGTGTTTCGACTGTCATCACCAACAGAATGCGAAGGGGGGTTTAACTGTTTTAATACACACATCGCTTTGTATGTAAAGGCCGCCATAGAGTGCTCCATCCCTTATATAGGAAGAGCGTTGCGTTTACGCTTTTAGTTGGCGGTCATCAGCAAAAAATCCCCCCCAGAGTGTCAACCCTAAGGGGATGGGAGAGCATATATATATAATATATATATATATATGTGTGTGTTGTGTGTGTGTACAAAACAAATATATATATATATATAATATATATATATATATATATATATATTTGTTTGTTTTGTACAAAACTATCGCTTCGAATCTATTTCAAACTATCGCTACGAATCTATTTCAAAATGTTGTCGGCATTAAATGACCCACCGAGGTTGATACGCCGTAAAACAAACTAAATAAATGATGTAAACATAATCAAATTACTCCTAATTTTGGTTTAGAATTTGCAGAATAACGATTCTTACATGAATTAATTAAAAGGCGTTTGGGTTTAATTTTCTTTTCTTTTCTTTTATTTTTCCATTTATTTTGAACTATTTTCTTTGATGAATTCTGTTTATATTTCATATTTTATTCTTTTGATTAATAATTTGATACATCAAATCTAATTATTATTAAACTGGTTCATCTCTTTATTTCCTGATTTTTTTTTTAATTTTTTATTTTCTCTATCGCATCTAATTACGACTTCCACGAATTTGACGCTGAAAATCAACTCAGAATTTAATTCCCTGTGTCTTTCTTGATTAGGCAATTAAGTTTGCAAAATCTTTCTGTCTGGCTGAGTTGTAATGTCTGACTTCTTTGCATCGATACAGGAAAACAATGGAAATTAATCATGTGCTCAAAGTGAGATTTTCTTTTTTTCTTTTTAGTTTAATATAGCATCGAATGTCACCGAAAGGACTTCACTGGAAGGGGAAGAGGTCTACCGATTGCAGCATATTTCCAATTGAGGATTTCAATGGAACAACAAAGAAAGAGGTCATGTGAATAAGGTTAATGAAGTTAAAGGCTTGAAAAAAGAGAGAGAAGAGAAATGAAATAGCGAGACAAAGAATATCAAATGACAATAGGAGAGAGAAAGATGAAAAGAAATAAAGAGCTTAAGGGAGAAAGAAAGAAAAATGGGAAAAGGAAAAGTAAGGAAAATGAATAAAAATAAAACAGAATATTATTTAGTAATGATACACGCACGCACGCACGCACATACACACACACACACACTATCTCTCTCTCTCTCTCTCTCTCCTCTCTTCTCTCTCTTTCTCTTTCTTTATCTATCTATCTCACAGACACACACACACTCTCTCTCACTCAAACACACACACACTCTCTCTTTCCTCTCTCTCTCTCTTCTCTCTCTTCTCTCTCTCTCTCTCTCTCTCTCTCTCTATCTCTCTCTTTCTCACACACCCACATTCTCTCTCTCACACACACACACAAACCCGACATTTCTCCCTCTCCTCTCTCTCTCTCTCTATCTATCTATCTCACACTGAAACACACACACACTCTCTCTCTCTCTCTCTCTCTCTCTCTCTCTCTCTCTCTCTCTCTCTCTGGCACTGAAACACACACAGTCTCTCTCTCTCTCTCTCACGCACTCACTCTCCATTCTCCTCTCTCACACACACGAACAAACCCTTTCTCTCTCCTCCTCTCTGTCTCTGTTTGTCTGTCTGTCTCACCAGGGTCTCTCTCCTCTCTATCTCACGTACACACTCAAACACACATACTCTCTCTCTCTCTCTCTCTCTCTCTCTCTCTCTCTCTCTCTCTCTCTCTCTCTCTCTAATATCAATAATCGAATCAAGAAATGTAACATTTGTTTAAAAAGAAGCGTAAACACAAGAGAGAAAACAATGAAGGAAAAAAGAAAATGATATATTTAAAACAAGGAAGGAAGGGAAGGAAGGAAGGAAGGAAGGAAGGAAGGAAGGAAGAAGAAGAAGGAAGGAAGGAAGAAGGAAGAAGGAAGAAAAAGGGAAAAAAGAGTGACATAAAAATGAAGAAGAAAAAAAAAGAAAACGGAGGAAAAGATGAAATGAAAAAAACAAAATGAAAGAAAAAATAAATGAGGAAAGGGACAATAGAAGACGAGGACTTTGATAAATAAAACAAAAGAATGAGTCAACTGAAAAAGAGAGAACAGAAGAATATAGGAAAATATGAAAGAAAGAAAAAAAAGATAAAAGGAAAGGAAAGAAAAAAGGAAAGAGAAAGAATATTAAAATGTGAAAGAAACAAAGAAAAAACAAAGAAAGAAAGAGAAAAGAAAATAAAAAGAAAAAGGAATTTAAAAAAAGAAAGAAATAAAATGTTAAAGAAAAAAAAGAAAAGAAAGAAAGAAAGAAATATAAAAGGAGGAGAAGTAAATATTAAAATGTGAAAGAAAGAAAAAGAAAGAAAAAAAAGAAAGAAAAAAGAAAGAAAAAAGAAAGAAGAAAGAACAAAATTAAATAGAAAAAGAGAGAACTAGAAAACATTAAAATATGAAAGTAAATTAATAATAAAAAGACGGAATTGAAAAAATATTAAAATGGGAACGGAAAAAAAGAAAGAAAAGTAAATAGAAAAAGGGGAGAGAATAAAATATTGAAATGAGCAAAAAGAAAGAAGGAAGTAAAGAAAGAAAGAAAGAAAGAAAGAAAGAAAAGGAAAATGAAAAATGGGAAGAGAAGAAAATATTAAAGTGTGAAAGAAAGAAAGAAAGAAAGAAAGAAAGAAAGAAAGAAAGAAAGAAAAGTGAGCAGATAAAAGGGAAGAGAAGAAATATTGAAATAGGAAAAAAAGAAAGATAGATAGATAAAAAGAAAGAAGCAAAGAAGAAATTTGAATTAAAAAAAGAGAACATATATTTATATATCAAATAAACAAAAAAGAATGAAAGAAAATGAATCGAAAAAAGAACGAATGACAGGGAAATTTAAAATAAATCAAAATAGAAAATATCAAAATGTGAAAGAAAGAAAGAAAAGAAAGAAAGAAAGAGAAAGAAAGAAGAAAGAAGAAAGAGAAAAGAAAGAAAGAAAGAAAGAAGAAAGGAAAGAAAAGAAAAAGAAAGAGAGAAAGAAGAGAAAAGAAAGGAAGAAAGAAAGAAAGAGAAAGAAAGAAAGAAAGAGAGAAAGAAGAAAGAAAGAAAGAAAGAAGAAAAGAAAGAAAGAAAGAAAAGAAAGAAAAGAAAGAAAGAAGAAAGAGAGAAAGAAAGAAGGAAAGAAAGAAAGAAAGAAAGAAAGAAAGAAAGAAAGAAAGAAAGAAAGAAAGAAAATGAAAATAGAAAAACAAGAAATTCAAGAAAATGTTCATAAGAGAAGGAAGGAAAAATAAAATAATAAAAAATTTTAAAAAGGCAAGAAGAAAAGGCGCTAAAAAAAAAAATAAATCTAAATTCTAAGGAACCAATAACTCTATGAAAGTTATTTCCTTATTTTCTAATCCCATTTTGTAGATGGCCAAACTAAAATGGTTTCTCCCTATTGAATAAGAAACGACTCTTCCGTGGGGAAATCAAATCAATGAGAAAACTGATTAGCATTGATTACTGAATAGAAAAGATGTGTAAAAAGAAGAACTTTTACAGAATCAGAAAAGGAAAAGATAAAATATGAAAAATGGATGAGAAAATGATGAGGAAGAAAATCTGGAACATTTTTTTCATCGATTCCAGCAATCGACCCGCACGGAAAAATATTTTTCAAAATTTAGTCAGAGAAAAAATTGGGCAGAGAAGATATTCCAAAAGCAAGTGGAGATCGTATTAAAATTGTTGTATATATATATATATATGAATGATGTGTGTGTGTGTGTGTGTGTGTGTGTGTAATATTATGAAAAATTGAAAAAAACACAATCTCATAAACGAGTAATGTTTATTTTGCCTACGCAACAGTGTTTTGATCTATTTCAATAGATCTTCATCAGGGTTTGCGTTAGTTTGAGGAAAAAATAAATGTATCATAGAAAATAAGAAATCTGCGAGACATTTTTGCTTTGTCGGTCAGTCTATTTAAAAATGTTGAAAGAAACGCTAGCGTTCGTGGATGTTTAAAACGTATAACAGACGCTGAAAACGGTTGCTAGCGTTTGTTTCAACATTTTTAAATGTGTGTTTTTTCAATTTTTCATAATATTACATACTGTCTGATTCACACACACACACACACACACACATATATATATATATTATATATATATATGTGTGTGTGTGTGTGTGTGTGTGTGTGTGTTGAGAATGGGGAAAATGTGGACAAAAACAACACAAACAAGCAGTAGATTTAGTGGAATATTTCGTCTCACGTTGAGTGAAACACTTCAGCTTTTATTGAATATTGGCATTTATAGTGAACAAGAATTTTTTCCTCTATTCTCAACCACATTTCGTCGGATTTATTCAAATCCTCCAATCCTCATATATACATATATATATATATATATATATATATATATATATATATATACAATACATATGTACATATATATTACATACACACACACACACATATATATACCTATATATTACGTACGTACATATATATTATTATGTATATAGATATATATTACATACACACATGTATATATATATATATATATATATATATATATATATATATATATATATACATATACATACATACATATATATTACATACACACATATGTATGTATATACATTACGTACGTACCTACGTACATATCTATAATACATACACACATACATATATACATATTACACATACACACATATATTACATACACACACATATTACGTTCACACAAACACTCACACACACACTCTTAAAGTACTGCTTTGCGGTATCCCTGCTCTTCATCGAAGCTAGACTTTGTAGGCTGCCTCAGGCTAGATCGAAATCCGATCGATTTTTTTGTCTGTCTACATTCCAGTCAGAATATATATATATATATATATATATATATATATATATATATATATATATATATATATATATATATATAGGGGGGGGTGAACTGAAAGTATTTATAACAGAAACTATAACAGATACAGAAAAACAATATCACTGTTTGATTAAGATTTTTTTTTGTTTTACATAACAGTAAAGGAATATTAGTCGGATTTAGGGTTTGTTTTAGCTACTTTTTGAATGGCATATCAATCTTTGTGGGTCATTTAATGCCAAACCATCCTTGTAGGACAGTAGTTAAGTGATAATTCATATGATTTCTATATTTCCTAAAGTTATTAGTAAAGTAAACGTAATGGCGTGACTGGGGTTCGAACCGTTTACTCTGATGTCGCAGTGCAACAAATTACCTATTACGCTACAGGGATTCCTCTCCTTAGCAGGATTTATGCTGCTTCCTTTCAAGTATAAATACAAGAACAATCACGTTCAGTTGATAACGCATTTTATTTTTCAGAGAAAACCCAATAGAAAGAATATAACATTAAATGAGCCACAACAATTATATTAACAGGTGTATGAAAAAATGTTCTTATCGTATGTACGTGTTCTTAATGCTTTTTAGATATATTAAAGTTCGTGAACAATGAACAAGATATTTCATTACATGAGCAAACCTAATAGAGAGAAAACATAATGAAATTAGCTGCGAAAAATGAATCAACAGGTCTGTGTAGAAAATGTCCTTATCATACGTACGTGTACGTTAACGTTCCTAAGAGATATGGACGTTTGTGAGAGACTTCAATTTTTGAGAAATGTTGTTTTTTTTTAGTATTGTTTTTGTTTTGTTTTTTAGATATACCTGTTTGTAAACAAGACACTGAGATTTATTAATTTACATGTAATAATGCTGACAATATTTGATGGATTTTTTCATAATATTTATTATAATATTTATTTTTTTACGCACATAGTTTTTCATTCGACAATGTTTTTAACTTCGAAATCTGTCTTTGATATTAATCTTTTAAGGTGAATTTAACCCTCTTAATCTGCTGACTGATAAGACATTTTTTCCAGAATGTGATGGGGTCAAAACATGAAAAACGTACAAGGAATATGCAAAAAGTACAATAAAGTGGCATATTGTCGGTATCAGCCGAACAGCGATGGATTTATTCCCTTTTCACAAGCAGCAGAGCAAAGAGATTTTTTGCATCTGAGGTGGAGTGTTACACCTACCACCAGCCCCATACTTTATTTTGCATTGATCCAAACTGTGATACACATTCGCTGAGTTGGCGAGGTCGGTATCGAACCCGGAGCCTGTTCGTTCCTAGGCTGATGCTCTACCGACTGATGTAAGGGGCAGATCCAAGCTGTGATACTTATCCGCTGATTTGATGAGCGTCGGTATCGAACCCCAAATCTATTGGTTCGTTAGACGGATGTTCTACCCACTGAGATAAATCGATTTAGCTCAGTCAGTAAAGCATTTGTCTTTACTTTTATTTTTTATTACAAAAAAAGGAATATTAAAGGAAAAACATACGCGAATCTACAATGAACTTATAGAATATTTAACATACAATAACAAACGAGAAATATACAAAACGTACGAAAAACTTAAAACAATATTAGAAAACTCAAAACACAATCCATATATTAGTACTCGTGTTCCTTAATTGTACGACAGTTAGCATCTTAGAACACCCTCTGGTTAAAAGGGAGACCGTCCAAATTGCCCAAGATGAAATGAAAAAAAAATGTAAATCCTGATTATCTGGTGTTGCTTATCCGCCGAATTCTTATTTCTTATTAGTATCGTCACCTCAGGTAAATCATTGATCATTACGTTTTATCATAACGAAAGAAAGGGAAGAGAAAGAACATGCTAGACAGAAAAAAAAGATATGAAAAAAAAGAAGAAAGAAAGAAAGAGAGTAAGAAAAGATAGAGAGAGGGGGTGAGTGTGCGGGAGCTATAATGCTAATCTGTTTCAATCGAACATAATGAAAAGAGTAAAAAGGAAATAAATAAAAAAAGTGACAGTTAAAACAAGATTATTATTTTTTTACATATGAACTATTTTGCAGGCGCCTCCATCAACCTATGTATTTATAACCTATATACGTAGAGGCGTCTTGTGTAATGGTTATCATTGTAGGAAATTGGACTCGGCGACAGGGGTTCAAATACTGGACGAGGTTGTTTGAATTTCATATAGCGCTAATACCCTTGGAAAACTATTCTGTTATTTCCAACAATTCTTCCTCCAGCTATGGGTAAAATAATAGGATATACTGGGCTCTTTAACCTTGGTTAGGCAATCAGTGAGAAGGAAAACTCCGAATTCAAACCTGTTAAACTTCTCTTTAGATATTGACCTTGTGTTGCATCCTTTCCGTGCGGAGGGATTGGTAAATATGGCTATAATATAATTATTTCATACATTTCCCAAGGGTATTAGCCACTATCTTTTCTTTTGGAACACCCTCATTCTTTTTATTATCTTTTTTTCTTTCTTTTTTCTGTCCTGTAAAAACGTACGCATTCTTTGTCTATTATTATATACACATTTACCTCAACTGCAGGACGCAGCACAAAATATATTTAACGAGGTGGGGGTAGTTTCAACGTATACTTAAGAAAGTATAAACCATTTCGGGTTCCCGCGATCATTATGACATGTTCCGGGGGTCACCACCTTTTTGTCGGGTCCAAGACAAGAACACGATCGAGAGAGACTAATCTACTTAAACCTTCAGGCTGGAAACGAGAGCTATTCGATTCATTGAAAAATTAGTATTTACTAGTACAAAATAAAAAAAACACCCTCCGGGCGATGTAAAAATAGATTTTTGAAACATATTGCCTGAGGGGTGGGTGTAAAAAATTCAATGTCAGCGAGTTTGTACCCTAAGTAAGTAAAATCATCAAATTCATTAAAGGATTAAAAAATAGAACAATTTGAAATGTAAACTTTAAATATGTATTAAAATAAAACAAACTATATATAGATATATAATACCAGTCATGTATTTATTTAAACTTGTTTTAAAAAACAATGAGACTGTCTAATGTTGCATGTTCAAATTTTGAGTGTATTTATTCTGTTATGACGATTTTGGGTAATGTGACGTAAGCAGTGACATAATTTTTGTTACAGACAAAAACCGGAAGCGAATCTCCATTATTAATAGAGATATGTTTAACCAATAACGGCTATACACGTAGTTTTTTTATATCCCATATTCTAGTCACTTCACAAGACGATTCCGCCTCTATAAGAGGTGATATCCAACAGAAACATTCAAATATTTATTTTTAGACGTAACTGCAGAATTAAAAACAACTGTTAGCCAGGTTCCTTGTAATTACCTTTGGTCGAGACATAACACTTGTTACAAAACTACAGCTGCTATTTTGTCGCTACTAACCCTAACCCTAACCCTAAACCATGAGTCTCGGTGCGCAGGTTGGCCCACATAAAAATCCTTGTGTCACGCCTACATAAGTGGGATTTATGCGTTTATGTTTAATGTTTAATGTGTTTAAAAAGTGAGTTAATAAATGAATATCAATCAAGAATAAATAAAAATTATCTTCAACAATAAAACAACCCAATAAGTTGACATACCGTAAAATCCAACCAACCAACCAACCAACCTTATATACATACGTATGGATCTGTTGTTATTTACTAAGCTTTCTGTCCTTTAGCATACATACCCCAGGTTGATTACCCTACGTACGTTTTCTAATTAGTCACTCATCTAAGTACTTGGTAAGCTGATCGGTGCTTAACTTCTGTTATCTAGCAGGAAGCGGTGCTTTCAGCTTGAAGTTACACAAGTAGAACGGACTAGACTCTTTGGCTAGATAACCAGTCTGGAAAAAGAAAAACTCTTAATTCAAACCTGTTAAACCCCGCTAAAAATTGACCTTACACACACACACACACACACACACACACACACCATATATATATATATATATATATATATATATATATATATGAAAAATAGATGGAAATTAATCCGACAGTATGAATTTTAACATTTTTGGAAATATATATAGATATATATAACATTTCTTCATTTTTATTCGGTGCTATTAACTCTTAATTCAAACCTGTTAAACCCCGCTATAAATTGACTTTATATATATATATATATATATATATATATATATATATATATATATATATATATATAATGAAAATAGATGGTAATTAATCCGACAGTATGAAATTTAACATTTTTTAAATACATGATAGACTCTCCCGTCGATTTCGACGTATGAGGTTCAGACAACCTCTTTCATCTAACCTTGTGTGTTATATGTATATATATATATATATATATATATATATATATATATATATATATATAACATTTCTTCATTTTTATTCGGTGTTATTAACATCATTGTTTAATATGAGAAAGTGTCTGAAAAAAAGATGTTTCAAATTGGAGACATTCCAAAAAGTGGTTTTGTAGAATGTCCCAACGAGCAACGTTTCTGTTCTAAATTTTCAAACGCCAGTTCTATTATCATCATATAAGCAGCGAGTATCTATCGATTTATCAGTATAAAATGACAACACTCTCAAGTTACGCTTCAGCACATAAGCCTACAATTCGTCTGAACAACTTGTCATTGCTCTCGTATTTGGCATCGAGACAACTGGAAGCTCTTCTTTCAGAGATTTGGCCCTTGATACAAAGCAGAGACAGAAAGCAAAGCGAATACTATTGACCATATGACGCCGCTGCCCCAAGGGCTTGTATGAGAATGACCAGACGTGGTCAAGAGTGTTAAATGGATATTTATTATAACATAAAATGACAAGGATATTGTCACGTTATCAACCAGATTGGAAATGTCCTGGTGTAATTTTCAAACGGCCATGGAGAAGTTGAGAACATATAACATCGGAAAATTTGTCATTTATTATGCTTAGCTTGGTTTAATACATAGCCAAAGATGTTGGTTGGTTGGTTGGATGGTTTTATGGTGTTTCAATACTTGTTGGGTCATTTTATTCCGAAATCAGTTTAACAACTTCGGTATCCAATTATGTATAACAGTGGTTACCAACCTATGGTCATATGGCCAAAATGGGCCACAGCAAATTTCAGGTGGGACAAAGAAATATTATAATTCTATATGGTTGTATATTGATTGAATAAATATCTTATGTAAAACGGAAATATTTATTCTATAATAATAATTTATGGGCCACAAAAAATCTAGTTTCAAAGTGGGCCATGAGATGAAAAAGGTTGGGAACTCCTGATCTATAACACAAAATTGTATATTTCGAATAGATGGTACCCAAGAGAGTAATGTTTATGTACCGGGCATACCAAAGGCAAAAATACTTGAAATATTCACTATCACTATTTGAATGCGTCTTATTACCACTGTTTTAAACATTCTCTAACATTTACTTCTTACAGTTACTTCAAATACTTATCATTACGTATTATTAACACTGTTTCAAACACTCTCTAACACTTATACTAATACTTCAAATACTTATTACCATTACTTCATATGCTTATTACCGCTACTTGAACTACTCACTACATCTTCTTGAATACGTATTATTACTAATGTTTTAAACACTATCTAACACCTATTCTTACGACGATTCCAAATATTTGTTACCATTACTCCATATACTTATTACCACTACTTGAAATACTAGATCTTCTTGAATTGGTATCTGACACTTATTTTATACTACTATTACAAATACTTTTTACCATTACTCAAACACATTACCAATAGTTGAAATACTCACTACATTTTTTGAATAGGTATTTAACACTTATTTTATACTACTAGTTGAAATACTCACACATCTTCTTGGTATCTGACACTCATTTTATACTACTAGATCAAATACTTTTTACCATTACTCAAACACTTATTACCAATAGTTGAAATACTTACTAGATCTTCTTGAATAGGTATTTAACACTTATTTTATACTACTACTACAAATACTACGAAGGGGCCGGTTTAGCTCAGTCGGTAGAGTGTTCGGCTAGAAACTATAAGGTTCCTAGTTCGATATCGGCCCCCGCCAACTCAGCGTATGAGTAGCACAGGAATCTGTGCGGTAAAGTAAGGAGCTGATGGTAGGTGTGGCGCTCCACCTCAGATGCTAAAATAATCTCCTTGGTCTAGCACTAGTGAAAAGGGGATAGACTCCCTCGCTGTCTGGCTGATACCGACTTTAGGCCGCCCCGACGACTTTACTTACTTACTTACTTACTTACTACAAATACTTTTTACCATTACTCAAACACTTATAACCAATAGTTGAAATACACACTACATCTACTTGAATACGAATTCAAACACTCTCTAACAGTAATTTATACTACTAGTCCAAATACTTTTACCATTACTTCATATGCTCATTACTACCAGTTGAGACACTCACTCCCACTATTTGAATACGCATCATTACCACTGTTTCAAACACTCTCTGACACTTACTTCTTACTACTACCCCAAATACTGATTACTATCACTTCATACACTTATTACCACAACATAAAATACTCACTATCAGTACTTGAATGCGTATTATTGCCACTGTTTTATCATTCTCTTAGACTTGCTTCTTAATACTACTTACTAGAAGCAGCTACCCGGTGTCACCTGGGTAGAGGGGGATTTTTTTAAAGTTAGTCCCACAGATCTATTAATACTGAATCAGGATTTGGGTCCTCATAGGATGCCCTATTAAAATCCCTACGTAAAAAAAGACCTTTCATTAATCCAGCCATTCTGTAAAGAAACGTTAATGTCAACTATTTAAAACAATAAATTCAAAAGAAAATTCCCGCTGTTATCATTTAGATTTTTTTTTCATTATGCCCACGGATATAAATCAAGCTCTTATTATTTTGGCTCAAAAGGAAAGATCTGGTGATAGTGAATGTGTACATATGTTTACTTTATCGTTAATTGTTTTATTTTTGTAGTTTCCTCCGGACATACATACATAGACACAACTACCCTTTATATATGTATATTTACCAACCCCACGGCACGAGCAGGATACGACACAAGGTCAATTTCTTAAGCTGAGTTTAACAGGTTTGAATTCAGAGTTTTCCTTCTCCTAGACTGGTTACCTGTCGTGCTATTTACCCATAGGTGGAGGGAGAATTGGATTCATACCTTTCCAAAGGTATTAGCGCTACGTGAATTGCCAACAGCTTCGTCCAGAAATTGAACTCGCGTTGACGAGTCCATTTCCTACGACTCTAACCATTAGACCACGCGCCTCCATATATATTTATATTTATTTACTAACCCCTCCGCACGAGCAGGATACGACACAAGGTCAATTTCTTAAGAGGAGTTTAACAGGTTTGAATTCAGAGTTTTCCTTCTCCTAGACTGGTTACCTAGCCATGGTTAAAGAGCTCAGTCCACCTTGCTATTTACCCATAGCTGGAGGGAGAATTAGATTCATACCTTTCCCAGGGTATAAGCGCCATGTGAAATGCAAACAGTTTCGTCAAGGAATTGAACTCGGGTCGACGAGTCCATTTCCTACGACTCTAACCATTAGCCCACGCGCCTCCAACTGCCCTTTATATATGTATAGATTATGACTACGTGAAATGATCACTATTTCTAGACAAATACGTATTACCACTACCGTTACAGGGAAATAAATCACTATAAACCGTCTCATTTACCAGCATTTGTACACATTTTCGTAAACCACTTATTCAAAACCATTTCAATGTCGGTAATGTCAGCACGACATCAACTTGACAAAGTGCGGCTTTTATGGCCCTGAGGGGGTTTCTTGATAAGGAGACGATTGCATTGCAGTAGGCTGTGGTTAGCAGTAAATCCCTGACGAACGGATTACACGGACGGATTTAACATTATGGGATTAAAGGTGCACATCGTTTGATGAAGTAAAGGTTACTTTTATCGTGTACGCTAATAGGAATGTAACACAAATAGTTATATATCAGTGGGCATTTTGTTTTGTACAAAGTGGGAGAATGATCACAGGTCAAAGAGTTGAAGAGTCTAAGATTTGGAGTTCTGGCACTTCATCAGGAAAGAGTTAAATCCTATGCTATTCTTAAAAGAAACATTTATTTCAACAAGCAAAATCATCCGGCCTTCCTCATGTGTTCCCTGCCTAGCATATTTTGTATAGATCACTAATTAGGACTGAGCCTATTCTAGTAGTGACCACCCCAGGCGGAGTCTAACAGGTTTGAATCCAGAGATTTCCTTCTCCTAGACTGGTTGCCTAACCAAGAGCCCAATCTGCCCTACTATTTACCCATATTTAGCTGGAGGGATTTAGTTGGATTCATACCTTTCTCAAGGGTACCCATTGGATTTTACGCTTCGAATTGTGCAGGCAAAACCAATAAACTTATTTTAAAATGATCATGACGCTTCTCTTGACACCTATCGGATTGATAGGCGTCCAAAAACAATGACGTCCTTATTCGAATGAGATTTTCAAAAGTTATTCGGTGAATTGTTTGATCAAACTATTTAAAATGATTCCCCAGGTTGGGTCATTGCTATGCTCAGATTGACAGGGAACACCTGAGGAAGGACGGGGGATACAGCGGCTGAAAGATGAGGACAACAGCCCGAAAAATCAAAATTATACAAATCAAGCCCCATCTCAAAAATTCTGACAAATAAAAAAAAAAAAGACAAATATTCAGTTAGAATACCGCCCTGTCGACTGGGGTTGTAGAATGCACAGACTGCTCCTCTACAGAGAGGTAAGATAGCCATGCCCAATAGAGCCATCTGTTGGTCGTGGACAACGACTCGTAATGCATAAGAACAGGATCGTGGTGTTCGAGCGGTCCTTGAACCATATCTTGAGTGCTCATGTGACATGCAATACGCCATTACGGTCGTAAAGAACGCTATCATTTACCTAACCACCTTAATCTGACTTGGAATATGAAATGAAAAGGTCCTAAAATTGTTTTAGAATTCGAATCCATGTTTGAAATGAGGGTAATCGTCTGAAGATGGGTTTTTTTAAGGTAATTTATTTTATTTAAAAGCCACCTAAACAGAGCTGAGGTTACAGTGGACTGAACGTTGTGTTTATACACAATAAAGATGAGTACAACCGTCTGAAATATAAAAATTATTCATATCAAACCTCATCTTAAAAATACAGAAAAGTAGATAACTTTATTTGTTTATAAATCTAAATTATTTTTTTATCATTTAATCATCATCAGCAGCAGCATCATGTCGCGCTGTTAGCACGGATATCCATGACAATATCTCTCCATCCATCCCTATCAATCATCATTCTCGGGAGGTCCTCTATGCAGCATCCTGTATCCGCACAGACCTGGTCAATGTACGTCTTTGCTGGTCGGCCCACACTGGCGTGCCCATGTGCTAGCTTCCACAGGCGAACGTCACTTATGAGTACGTCCTTGCTTCTCCAGCAGTGTCCTGTGTGTCTTGCCTGTCTTACTCGGATGATTTGGGTGATATGTGGCAGGTGGCCGTACAGCTGTTTTCTCGTGGGGTGTTGCTTTACGTCATGTTCAGGATCACACGCAGCATTCTTGAGCAGCTTCCATCTAGTTTATTCTCTAGTCGCTTTTAAAAGTTAAGAAGATATTTTGTTTAGAAATCAGATATCATTGTTTTGAAATTTATAGATAATAAAGTATCATTTAGAATTAATTGATATAATTGTTTTGATGAAAACTGTTAATTGTTCGGAAAATCTGCAAGTTTAATAAAATTCAATATGTACAGAATGCATGAAGTGTCATTTTTGGGGCTTAAGGTCCAATTAAGAGACTTGCACAGGAGCTAGCTTACTTGCCGCCTGATAAGGCGACTTTTAAGCTAGTATAAAATGAATTAGGCAGAAAGTCACCGTTCAGTTATACATGATACATATATTGTAAACTAAACTTCTACTTTATTCTTTTAGTCAGTTCTACTTTTATAGTAAATTTATTTCAATAATCGAAAAGAAAACCGAAATACATCTATAAAATACACCTATAAAGAAAACTTGAGTACGAACATTTATCTTAAGCTATAACCGTTTTTTGGCAATAGATAACCCACAAAGTTATTATACCATTAAACAAACCAAACCAAATGAAGTTAATGAAAATTATTTAGACTAATTTGAAGATATCAAGAACTTGAGACATGGAAACTTTTATCGAAGTGACCTTTTTCAGCATTAAATGACCCGAAAAGGGTTGATATGCCGTAAAACAAGCAACTTTGTATTCCGTAGTCGTTTTTCTTTGTAACTATTTAAGATTTAATTACTGTCAAAAAATAGAATGATGTAGACAAGGAAATTGCAAACTAAGAGCAAAATGTGATCTTTTCAAAACAAAATTTCCAAGTCATTTATATATATATATAATATATATATATATATATATATATATATTTCTTTTGTTTGATAAATTCCAAATCACAACAGAAATTTCCTGCCAAGTAATTTAGATCTCTGGACGCCCAACTGTGATATTAATTGGTTTAAATTTCAATTAAATGCAAGGAATTTAAACTTCAATGTTAGGTTTTTTTTCATATTTTGCCTTGTTATTTAATCAGTCTAGAGGCAATTAAAAAGGACCGGTTTAGCTCTGACGGTAGAGCGTCCGACTAGAACCACAAGGTTCCGCGTTCGATACGGCCAACTCAGCGTATGAGTATCACAAGTATATGTGCGGTAATGTGAGGAGCTGGTGGTAGGTGTGGGGCTCCACATCAGACGCCAAATGAGTCTCCTTGGGCTACCGCTAGCTAAAAGGAGATAGATACCCTCGCTGTCTGGCTCATACCGACATTAGGCCGCCCCGACTTTTTTACTTATATATATATATATATGTGTGTGTGTGTGTGTGTGTGTGTGTGTATTGTGTTATGTATGTATATTTTATATATATATATATATATATAATTTTATCATCTGATCTATCTGATACAATGGGAAGGACTTACTTCATATATCATATTGTGAGGAGCTGGTGGTAGGTGTGGTGCTCCACATCAGACGGCAAAACAGTCTCCTTGGGCTACCGCTAGTTAAGAGGAGATAGACACCCTCGCTGTCTGGCTGATACCGACTTTAGGCCACCCCGACGACTTTACTATACTTTTACTCAGTTAAAATGAATATAGAGAACGTTTCTTTTCTTCGAATTTCGTTTAAAAGCTGGTTGTATTTGAAATTTAAATAAAAACAGACAAAAAAAGCATTGTCGAAGGGATCGGCGTATCAGAACACGCACCAGGGAAAAAGAAAACAGGAACGAATAAAATGATCGCATAAGCGGTTGAGAAAAAGAGAATAGGGTTAAGAAATAAGTTGACTGAAGAATATTAGTTGGTTAGTTGGATTTTACGGCATGTCAAACATTTTTGGGTTATTTTATTCATTCTTAATGAATACTCATTTTTTTTAACTCAATTTTTTAAACACATATTTTGTAAACTCATTCTTTTCTATTAATCCTAAGGATGGGGCCCCCACAGGTACGATTACCATGCAGATCACACACGCGCGCGCACGCACATAAACTAACACAATCACACCACACACACACACACACAACACATACACACACACACATATATATATAATATATATTATATATAATATATATAATATATATATTTAGATGCTTATGGAAAAGTCTCAAAGCACAACAAAAGGGTCAAGATATAGATATATATATTGTTAAGTGCTCAATGCAAACTTATAGAGCTGGATTAGGGAACCGAAACCATGTCAAAAATAATCAACCCGGTTTCACCGACAAGGATTTTCAGAATAATTCTGACAGATATATATAGATAATATATATAATTATATATATATATATATATATATATACATATATATATATATATGTATATATATATGTGTGTGTGTGTGTGTGTGTGTGTGTGTGTGTGTGTGTGTGTCTTTTATAGGATTAGGCATATTCTGCAATGTATATTATAAATTAATACAGGCTGAAGCAAAAGTAATCGGTCGTTAACTTAATTAATATTGCCAAGTCTCTGATTAGCAGAGAGAAAAAATAACTTCCTGACTGACTGTTCAATTACCTTTACAACACATTGTATACGCGTTTAATTTTAATTAGCGTGTAAATACAAATACAAATGAACATGAATACACACATATCTATATATTAATACAATCAAAGCAACAGCTCTCTAACGAAAATCAAAAGTACATGCAAGAGGCGTGGTAATTTCTTTGGTTTTTACCCATCTACATATTCAGAATATTCAAAATTATTCTTTATTTAAAAGAAGAATAGCGTTATTCTTATCTATGGACAATACTGTATAAATTAATAAAATGTCCATGGGAATACACACACACATATATATATATATATATATATATATATATATATATATATATATATATATAATACACACACATATATATATATATACATGTGTGTGTGTGTGTGTGTGTGTTTGTATACAGAGAGAGATAATTAGATCAGTTTCCTTTCAGAAATATACAAATGCACACTCACACACGCACACATGCACACACACACATATATATATGCACACACACACACACACCACCACACACACACACACACACACACACATATATATATATATAATATATTATATATATATATATTATATATATATATATATATATAAGTATATATATGTAGAGAGAGAAGAGAGAGGGAGGGAGGGGAGAGAGAGAATTAGATAAGCTTCGTTTCAGAAATATACAATCGCAGCGCCACACACACACACATACACACACACACACACACACACACACACATATATATAATATATATATAATATATATATATATATATATAATATTATATATACATATAATTTAGATAAGCATTGTTTTTTTCGCGGAAAATTTATTAATTTCATAAACTGAATAAGTAAAAAATATAAATAATCAGTATAAATCTATCGAAAAGACAATTTTTCTACTTGGGTTGAATAAATACATGAGAACAAACAAACAAATAATATATATATATATATATAATATATATTATATTATATATATAATATATATCATCACAATCAGTTCTATTTCTTTTGCGCGTTTTTATATCGAAGAAAGCAAATTATTAGAAAAAAAATCCACACAAAAATATTCACCTATGCGCTTCGAGGTCTGAAGTTCGAAAAGACGGAAAGTAACACCGATTATTATCCAAATCTCGCGTGATTTAGGTACAATCATCCTCGTGGTTTTTAAACATATCGGTAAAAAGCAAACGTGATTGAAATGAAGATTCTCCTGTTAAGTTGAACTTAGTACTATCGACTGAACTTGCAGCTGTGTGCCCTTTTTTATCGCTTATATCAAGTGTGACACAAAGCCGGAAGATCCTATTTAGTTTACCTGGTTGTGGAACTTGCTTAACAACTTGATAGATAATAAGATAGATAATAGTAGATAGATATGAACAATTTAGTATGAACAATTTTATATTGGTGGATATGAAAAATGTGATATAGATCGAAATAGACACATAATAAATTGCGATAGATAGATATACACGAAGTAAATGAGATAGATAGATATGAACTACACACATCCCCACCCACACACACACACACAATATATTATATATATATATATATATATATATATATATGTCATCCACAGACACCTTGTCTCGGCATTTCACGCCTCTTCAATATGGCTTGACACAACAACTACCTCTGACCAGGGGCGAAATCCGACTGACCTCTCGGCTATTTGACAGCTGCCGTAAAGGGTCGGTGTTTAAACTATTAAATACATACATTTGTTTATATATTTTAGAATCACCAGAGAGATTCAGTCTGTAAACAGACGATCATTGCTTTATATATGCTGACAGTGAAAGTTAATTTAAGTTACCCCTAGAGAGCTCTACCGATTTTTGGGAGCATATAATAAGTCATCCACAGACACCGTGTTTCGGCGTTTCACGCCTCTTCAGTGTGGTGGGTCAGTAAAATATGTTTATTCCTGTGTGGGGGGTGTAATTGGGGGAGAGTCTTTCTGTGATTGGGTATACCAATCACGTGATGAGCCCAGAAGATATGGCGGAAAATTCTAAAATCACCCGATAAATTCCGGACAAGCTCCCGGCTGCAAGTCGACCAGAATTACCCACAAGAAATTACTAATTTAGAAGATACCAGATAACTTCTCCATCACACCCGTTAAGTCTCTCAAACTTGACTCTATATACAGGAAGGATTTAAATTGTTAGTCATTGTTTTATTTTTCTTAAAGAAATGATTAGAATTGAACTTGAAGTTAATTCATTTATTGTTGCTGTTACTCTTAGAATTAAATGCTATACTATCTATCTATTAGTGTAGTAGAGCATTTAATTCTAAGACTAACAGAAACAAATAAATGAATTAAAACTTAGTTTAATTCTAACCATTATTAAGAACAAATAAAACAATGACTAACAATTTAAAATCCTTCTACCAATAGATAGATATGAACAATGGACCAAATAGATTTCTTGAAAATGATTAGGTTTAGATAGAGATACTCGAATCATTATAGCAGTGTTGATGTTATTATTAGGTTGGTTGATTGATTGCATTTTACGGCATGTCAAATCGAAGATGTTTGTTTTATTCATTCTATTGATTTTCAATATTTTAACTCAATTTTTAAACACGTTTTTTTTTCAAACTCATTTTTTATTATTAACCCATATATGTAGACAGGAAATTTGCAAACTAAGAGCAAAATGTATCTTTTCAAAACAAAATTTCCAAGTCATTTTATATATAATATATATATATATATATATATATATATATAATATTTCTTTTGTTGATAAATTCCAAATCACAACAGAAATTTCCTGCCAAGTAATTTAGATCTCTGGACGCCCAACTGTGATATAATTGGTTTAAATTTCAATTAAATGCAGGAATTTAAACTTCAATGTTAGTTTTTTTTCATATTTTGCCTTGTTATTAATCAGTCTAGAGGCAATTAAAAAGGACCGGTTTAGCTCTGACGGTAGAGCGTTCGACTAGGAACCACAAGGTTCCGCGTTCGATACGGCCAACTCAGCGTATGAGTATCACAAGTATATGTGCGGTAATGTGAGGAGCTGGTGGTAGGTGTGGGGTCCACATCAGACGCCAAATGAGTCTCCTTGGGCTACCGCTAGCTAAAAGGAGATAGATACCTCGCTGTCTGGCTCATACCGACATGAGCCGCCCGACTTTTTTTTACTTATTATATATATATATATATTGGGTGTGTTGTGTGTGTGTGTGTGTGTGTGTATTGTGTTATGTATGTATATTTTATATAATATATATATATATAATTTTATCATCTGATCTATCTGATACAATGGAAGGACTTACTTCATATATCATATTGTGAGGAGTGGTGGTAGGTGGTGCTCCACATCAGACGCAAAACAGTCTCCTTGTGGCTACCGCTAGTTAAGAGGAGATAGACACCCTCGCTGTCTGGCTGATACCGACTTTAGGCCACCCCGACGACTTTACTATACTTTTACTCAGTTAAAATGAATAAGAGAACGTTTCTTTCTTCGAATTTCGTTTAAAAGCTGGTTGTATTTGAAATTTAAAAAAAACAGACAAAAAAACATTGTCGAAGGATCGGCGCGTATCAGAACCAGCACCAGAAAAAGAAAACAGGAACGATAAAATGATCGCATAAGCGGTTGAGAAAAAGAGAATAGGGTTAAGAAATAAGTTGACTGAAGAATATTAGTTGGTTAGTTGGATTTTCGCATGTCAAACATTTTTGGGTTATTTTATTCATTCTTAATGAATACTCATTTTTTTTAACTCAATTTTTTAAACACATATTTTGTAAACTCATTCTTTTCTATTAATCCTAAGGATGGGGCCCCCACAGTACGATTACCATGCAGATCACACACGCGCGCGCACGCACATAAACTAACACAATCACACACACACACACACAACACACACACATACACACACACACATATATATATATATATAATATTATATATTATATATATTATATATTTAGATGCTTATGGAAAAGTCTCAAAGCACAACAAAAGGGTCAAGATATAGATATATATATTGTTAAGTGCTCAATGCAAACTTATAGAGCTGGATTAGGAACCGAAACCATGTCAAAAATAATCAACCCGGGTTTCACCGACAAGGATTTTCAGAATAATTCTGACAGATATATATATATATATATATATATATATATATATATATATAATATACATATAATATATATATGTATATATATATGTGTGTGTGTTGTGTGTGTGTGTGTGTGTGTGTGTGTGTGTGTCTTTTATAGGATTAGGCATATTCTGCAATGTATATTATAAATTAATACAGGCTGAAGCAAAAGTATCGGTCGTTAACTTAATTAATATTGCCAAGTCTCTGATTAGCAGAGAGAAAAAAATAACTTCCTGACTGACTGTTCAATTACCTTTACAACACATTGTATACGCGTTTAATTTTAATTAGCGTGTAAAACAAATACAAATGAACATGAATACACACATATCTATATATTAATACAATCAAAGCAACAGCTCTCTAACGAAAATCAAAAGTACATGCAAGAGGCTAGCAGTAAATCCCTGACGAACGGATTACACGGACGGATTTAACATTATGGGATTAAAGGTGCACATCGTTTGATGAAGTAAAGGTTACTTTTATCGTGTACGCTAATAGGAAATGTAACACAAATAGTTATATATCAGTGGCATTTTGTTTTGTACAAAGTGGGAGAATGATCACAGGTCAAAGAGTTGAAGAGTCTAAGATTTGGAGTTCTGGCACTTCATCAGGAAAGAGTTAAATCCTATGCTATTCTTAAAAAGAAACATTTATTTCAACAAGCAAAATCATCCGGCCTTCCTCATGTGTTCCCTGCCTAGCATATTTTGTATAGATCACTAATTAGGACTGAGCCTATTCTAGTAGTGACCACCCCAGGCGGAGTCTAACAGGTTTGAATCCAGAGATTTCCTTCTCCTAGACTGGTTGCCTAACCAAGAGCCCAATCTGCCCTACTATTTACCCATTATTAGCTGGGATTTAGTTGGATTCATACCTTTCTCAAGGGGTACCCATTGGATTTTACGCTTCGAATTGTGCAGGCAAAGCCAATAAACTTATTTTAAAATGATCATGGCGGTTCTCTTGACACCTATCGGATTGATAGGCGTCCAAAAACAATGACGTCCTTATTTGAATGAGATTTTAAAAAGTTATTCGGTGACTTGTTTGATCAACAGTCAAACTATTCAAAATGTTTCCCCAGGTTGGGTCATTGCTATGTTCGGATAGACAGGGAACACCTGAGAAAGGACGGGGGATACAGCGGCTGAAAGATGAGGACAACAGTCCGAAAAATCAAAATTATACAAATCAAGCCCCATCTCAAAAATTCTGACAAATAAAAAGAAAAAAGACAAATATTCAGTTAGAATACCGCCCTGTCGACTGGGGTTGTAGAATGCACAGACTGCTCCTCTACAGAGAGGTAAGATAGCCATGCCCAATAGAGCCATCTGTTGGTCGTGGACAGCGACTCGTAATGCATAAGAACAGGATCGTGGTGTTTGAGCGGTCCTTGAACCATATATTGAGTGCTCATGTGACATGCAATACGCCATTACGGTCGTAAAGAACGGTATCATTTACCTAACCACCTTAATCTGACTTGGAATATGAAATGAAAAGGTCCTAAAATTGTTTTAGAATTCGAATCCACGTTTTAATTGAGGGTAATCGTCTGAAGATGTTTTGTTTTTTTAAGGTAATTTAGTTTTTTTAAAAGCCACCTAAACAGAACCAGAGGTTACAGTGGACTGTACGTTGTGTTTATACACAATAAAGATGAGTACAACCGTTGAAATATAAAATTATTCATATCAAACCTCATCTTAAAAATACAGAAAAGTAGATAACTTTATTTGTTTATAAATTTAAATTATTTTTTAATCATTTAATCATCACCTTCATCATCATCATCATATCGCGCTGTTAGCACGAATATCCATGACAATCTCTCTCCATCCATCCCTATCACTCATCATTCTCGGGAGGTCCTCTATGCAGCATCCTGTATTCGCACAGAGCTGGTCAATGTACTTATTTGCTGGTCGGCTCACACTGGCGTGCCCATGTGCTAACTTCCACAGGCGGACGTCACTTATGAGTACGTCCTTGCTTCTCCAGCAGTGTCCTGTGTGTCTTGCCTGTCTTACTCGGATGATTTGGGTGATATGTGGCAGGTGGCCGTACAGCTGTTTTTCTCGTGGGTGTTGCTTTTACGTCATGTTCAGGATCACACGCAGCATTCTTGAGCAGCTTCCATCTAGTTTTATTCTCTAGTCGCTTTAAAAGTTAAGAAGATATTTTGTTTAGAAATCAGATATCATTGTTTTGAAATTTATAGATAATAAAGTATCATTTAGAATTAATTGATATAATTGTTTTGATGAAAACTGTTAATTGTTCGGAAAATCTGCAAGTTTAATAAAATTTAATATGTACAGAATGCATGAAGTGTCATTTTTGGGGCTTAAGGTCCAATTAAGAGACTTGCACAGGAGCTAGCTTACTTGCCGCCTGATAAGGCGACTTTTAAGCTAGTATAAAATGAATTAGGCAGAAAGTCACCGTTCAGTTATACATGATACATATATTGTAAACTAAACTTCTACTTTATTGATCTTTTAG
>CM042146.1:95184138-95186638 GCA_023376005.1 Doryteuthis pealeii | reverse complement strand
TCTAGCCTAATTAAGGGTCATTATAGAGTGTTGCATATCATGGATTGCCCAGCAACCAGACTTCCGTACTTAATCATTACGGTTTGCTAGCCACGGCCAAAAGGTGGCCCAATTAGGGGAGGTCTTACCTCTATGCAGAGGTACAGTCAGTGTATTCTACAAGCCCAGATTGTATTACATGAAACCATTCAATTGTACGAAATATATGATTATTAATTAATACTCGTGTTCCAACAAAATACAACCGTTATCATCTTGTTGATAACACTCTCTGATTTAAAATGAGGCTGAATTCTTATTTAACCAATTTTAAAAAGAATCGTTCTTAAGAAGAATAAAAATGAACAACCTGAAAACAATAATATAAAAAAATTATAATAAAACTAATTGTAATGACAAACGATAACACCGGTAGACTTTGGAAAGCTCTATTCTACTTAAAATAATTGGTACACTTATTAAGATTTTATATAGTCTAGTATTCACTAGTTCTCCAAAGGAAAGGTAATTAAAAGTAGGAGAGGTAACTATCAATTACTTATTACACCAATAAATAGAAAAATGTTTTTATTAATTTTATATAAACATAGATAAGAGATTTATTTTTTAACTTTTTATATCCCAGGAAACACCGGATAGGTCTGCTAGTTTGATTATTATTTGCGGTAAATAAAAACAGTGCGACTAAAAATTTGTTTGCAATTGAATGTTGAAAATACAAATAATTAGGATTGTAATCAAACATTTAAAAAATTCAGCATCAAATGAATTATAAATTTGTGATATTTCATTACGTAAACGAAACCAAGACAAAATAGATTGACAAACATTGACCGGTTTAATGAAATATTGTGAAAGTTAACATGGTGCGCATGCGTAAGTCTCATCACAGAAAAGATGGCTGCCGACATAAAAAGAAAAAGGTTTGAGGTTTTTGCAAGGCAAGGGTAAAAACCTAACAGACATTCACCGTTAACTTGTTGCTGTGTTTGATAGACATGTAATGAACAGGAAACGGGAATTCGGTCCAGTGCAGAGCGTGCACAATGGGACATACGAATCTGAATGGCACGCTTTGTGTAGGCCGCCCACGTTCATGGACAACAGAAGACAACATTGGGTTATCTCTCTCTCTCTCTCTCTCTCTATATATATATATATATATATATATATATATATATATATATATATATATATATATATATATCTGTATCACTCTCTCTATCCATCTCTCTGTTCTCAGCTGTCCCCCCGCTTCTCTCTCTATTTACTCAGCTGTCTTCCCACTCTTTCTCTGTTATCAATTGGAATCTCATATCTCTTTTATCCCTCTCTCTACTGAATTGTTATACCTCTCTCTCTCTCTCTCTCTCTCTCTATATATATATATATATATATATTATATATATATATATATATATCCGTCCCTCTGTTCTCAGCTGCTCTCTTTTCGCCCCTCTCTCTCTATGTTCTCATATTTGATTCTTTCTCTCTTCTCAATTGTAATCTCATCTCTCTTTTTTATCTCTTCTTAATTGTTATTCTCTCTCTCTCTCTCTCTCTCTCTCTCTCTCTCTCTCTCTCTCTCTCTCTCTCTCTCTCTCTTGTGAGCATATAAAATATTCCACTAATCAAGAGACAACATCTATAAGAAATGATTCACTCCTTCTATAATATCCCATGATGCAACACAGCCTTTTATGGTGTCCCGCAATGCGAAATAAATATATGTACAATACATATACACTGAAAATATAAAAAAATATCATCTATTTTTCTCATCTATTAAAATACCTCTTTAAACATATATCTGCATCGAAATAAAACAGAAATATATATCTGAATATAATTATATGCAAACAAACAACATTTAAACATATATATATATATATATATATATATATATATATATATATATATATATGAGAAGTAAACAAACAGACGATGTTTGTGATATGCCTATTTTCAGCCGACAATATTTGGGAGAATATGTGCTTAATTAAAGTCGAACCTAATTTTTGAAAGTTAATTCATTAATAATTAATTAGGCGGGATTTACCTATTTAAAGGTAAGGCTAAACAACTGATTTTTCTCGATTTGTTTAGCCTTACATTTAAATAAATCCCGCCTAATTAATTATTAATGAATTAACTTTCAAATTAGTTCGACTTCAATTAAGCACATATTCTCCCATATATATATATATATATATATATATATATATATATATATATATATATATATAAGGCAAGAAGCAGACGTTATCCCGCAAAAACCATTACTGATGCAGACTACCCAGATGTTCTAGCGCTTCTTTAAAACACTCCTGCTCAAACAGAATGTTCATGTGTTTTAATCAAGAAGTCGTCATTTACGCATTAAATTAGTAGACCGGTCCACAAACTTTGGTAGTAATATATCATCTACGGAAAAGGTAAAGAATAGACTGTGATTGTCAGGTAAACAACCATATGATCTCGCTGATAAAAGGAAAAGGGG
>CM042146.1:95174138-95179138 GCA_023376005.1 Doryteuthis pealeii | reverse complement strand
AGACCCAATTTGCTAATCGACAATGTCCTCCTTCTGCACGACACACACAAGCGTCAGGACAAGGGAGAAAATTACCTCATTCGGGTGAACATCTTTACCGCATCCTCCATATTCACCAGATTTAGCGCCTTCTGACCATCATCTCTTCGGTCTCTTGAAAGAGGGTTTGAGGGGAAAACCTTATTCCAGTGACGAGGAAGTGAAATCTGTAGTGAATAAGCGGCTCAAAGAACAAACAAAATTTTACGGTGCAGGGTCACATGCTCTCATTCGAAGGTGAAACATTGTTATTGAGAGATCTATCTGTGGAAAAGTAGGGATGTGATCCACAGAGGAACAGCTTCATTTTGATGTATGATATATGTTCCTGTGTTGGTTATGTATGATATATGTTCCTGTGTTGGTGATGTATGATATATGTTCCTGTGTTGTCCTGAACAGAATTACATTACTTTTTGACGCATCCTAGTATATATATATATATATATATATATATATATATATATATAATATGTGTGTGTGTGTGTGTGTGTGTGTGTGTGTGTATATATATATATATATATTTGGGAATAAAAGGCCTTAAATACCATGGGTATCGTGGTTATGGACCATTTCCACCCTCGAGCTTCTTCAGACAACTGATCTCTTTTATTTAGACAGGCACATGGCCAAACTCATTTTATATTCATACATTTCACCTCCCTCATTCAGGGGTGATCATATTGCATTTTTTCTTTTCAAGTTTCTTTTTTATCGGTGGAAATTTTTTTTCCTTCATCCTTTGCATGGTTGGAGGTGTTTTTATGTGTCTGTCTAGTCTGTTAGTAAATTCCTAAGTTTGGTTTGACTGACCTTTTATTTCCAAATAACTTTGCTCTGTTTACAATAATTAAACATTGAGCTCTCATACGGAACCTGAACTCTACAACAAACTACTGGTAAGAATTAGGACCCGCCTAGAATCACCTTGTAAGAAACTTGGTACCGCACCAAAGTATATATATATATATATATATAATATATATATTATATATATATATATATATATATATATATATTTTGTATCCCATCCTGCTCGTGGCGGAGTGGATAGATAACGTTACATGCTGCAAAACGTAACTTTCAAATTCCTTATTCCGATGCTATCTGAGGTCAATAAACATATTAGGATTAACAGGTGTATATCACATTGAAATATCACTTATTCAGTTGTTGGAATAAGAGGCATTGTGAAATGTTTCCGTAATTGTATATTTGTGTAATTGTCTACGATTACATTTTTAGTAAAATACTATTGTCTATTTAATTAAGTACCCACAAAAAGGAAATAATTGCTTGCTTAGATAAAGTGTTTAATATGTTTTAAGGGAAGAAAACATTGACACCTTTCTAAAAATCTTCTAAAATTTTCGATCAAGAAATTAATCAAACTTATGTGTCAGAAACTGCTTCCTTGTGAGGTGTTGTTTCTACGACTTGTTCAAGACTGCACGCAGCATTCTTGTGCAGCTCCCATCCAGCTTATTCTCAAGGCCCTTTTTTAGGGTCCAAATGGTGCAGCCATACAACAGTACAGATTTAACCACGGCCTGGAAGAATCGTCTCTTTAACTTGTCAGTGAGATCGGACCTCCATATGACTTGATAATCTGTTTGTAGCTGACCATGCCTTTCCTATTCGTGTATTAACATCACTCTATTAACATAAGATAGATTTAAAGAAGATCAGGATAATTATAGAAAGATGGATAGATATAAGGAGATTGAGATATGATTGATAGATAGATAGATATAAAGATATATATATATATTTACCAACCCCCTCCGCACGAGCAGGATGCGACACAAGGTCAATTTTTTAAGCGGAGTTTAACAGGTTTGAATTCAGAGTTTTCCTTCTCCTAGACTTGTTACCTAGCCATGCTTAAAGATTCCAGTTTACCCTGCTATTTACCCATAACTGGAGAGAGAATTGGATTCATACCTTTCCCAAGGGTATTAGCGCCATGTGAAATTCCAACAGCTTCGTCTAGGAATTGAAATCGAGTTGACGAGTCCATTTCCCACGACTCTAACCATTAGACCACGCGCCTCCATAAAGATATATATATATATATATATATGTGTGTGTGTGTGTGTGTGTGTGGATAGATAGATAGATAGATAGATATGATGAGATTGAGATAGATAGAGATAGATAGATAGATAGATAGATAGATATATGAAAGTGTTGAGAATAAAAGAATGTAAGAAATTATAGGAAGTAATCCGACTTGACGTAATAGTTAACTAACTTTTAACAGCATTTATTAATAAAACAGGTTAATGATATAGATTTATCAAAATGCATTGTAAATTAGCGGATATTGAAAGATTTTAAAGAGTTTGCGTAGACATGGAGCCTAGTTGACTTCCATTGAATGAATAATGGCAAATTTTGAACAGGGTGAGTGAAATATTAATTAGAAGACAGACTGCGTCAATTGACAACAAAATAAATTATTCTATAGATAGACAAGAGATGAAGGTAGGCATAGAAGGTAATTATGAACTTTTGTCTAGTAAATTAGGGTGTCCCATAAAAACAGAACCCACAATTTTTTAATAAAACTTAATTTTAACTAGGGTGGGGTTAGGGTTAGGGTTAGGGTTAGGGTTCTGTTTTTTCTGGGTCAACCTATACAGGATGACCCAGAAAAAAAGAACCCAAATTATTTATTTATTTTCCCATTAAACTAACTCTAAACCCTAAACTCCATCCCTAACCCTAAGCCCCAACCCTAACCCTGACCCTCCTAGTTAAAATTAACAGTTTTATTACAAAATTTGTGGGTTCTGTTTTTTCTGGGACACCCTAATTTGCTAAACAAAAGTTAATAATTACCGCGTAGAAGTTAGATATCAACAAAATGTGACAGATTGATTGATAGATAGATAGATAGATAGATAGATTATAGGGTTATTTTATGCCTACAGATTAAGGAATAAAGTTTATTGTAAATAAATTGGAAGGTAGGCATGGAAGTTAGATATGCACAGACTGTAAAAGATATATATATATATATATATATATATATATATATATATATATATATATATATATATTAGTGTTTATTTAGGTATATATATTCGTTTGTTGAGGTATATATATCTAGTTTGAGCATTAGTGGTATGCATTAAAGAAATAAAATATAAGAAACTCGGTTGTTTGAGAGAAGAGTTTCGTTTTTTTATCAAGATTGTTATGCTCTCTTCATCAGACTGAGAAAAAATGACGCAGGTCGCTGGCGGTTCCTTATAGTAGATCTGTGGTGTGGGTGGGTAGCTGCTGCTTGTGACGGCAGTGTTGAGGCCTAGGATGTGCGTTTTTAGATTTATTATCCATTTTATTTCGCTTTGTTTTCGTGATTGAGTGGATGGAAATCCATGATCGATTAAGATTCATTTGAGGTTTTCCAGGTTGGGTGATGGGGTGTTGAGGTGCTGTGAGATTTTGCTTTGTAGTGATTTAAGTTTTATTGCTGATTTGTGGTTATTTAAACGCAGTCTAAAAGGTGTTAATGTTTCTCCTACGTATCCATATATATATTATATATATATATATATATATATATATATATATATATATATATATATATATATAAACTGTCTCTTTCTGAGAAATAATTAATGGCATTCATGATTGTAAAATCAAGATTATTTGGTAGTTTGAAAGAAAGATTAAAAACGATTCTGTTTCGTTTAATGAAATTTTTTGTATATATATATATATATATATATATATATATATATATATGTATACATATATATATGTATATATATATATGTATATATATATATATATGTATACATATATATATATGTATATATATATATATATATATATATATATATATATATATATATTATATGGACAGACTGTGATAGATAATAGATATTCCGATATGTTAAACTGTCTAGGTATTATTTTGTGCCCAGAGGTTAGAGAATAGCGTTCATTGTACATTAATATTTACATTTTGTATGTAGTTGTGTCTTGAGAGATTCTTTGCACACATATGATATCATTCAATTCTATATTATACAAATAATTTACAGCTAGTTATGTAGTCACAAAGATTCTTATCTAATGCTTATAATTATTTGGTTTCAAATACTTTTTCTTTCTAATAATAGTAATTTCTTTGCACACAGTTATATGGTTTCAAATAACTAGTAATACCCCTTAGCAGTTTTGGATTTAGTACTAAATAACACACAGGGTTGATATGCTGTAAAACGAACAAGCCTAAATAACGCTTGTCTTGCACTTACTTTTTTTTTTAAACAAAGTATTTACCTACAAACTATCTCCTTTCTATTTTACCAACAAAAACGATTTGGTATTAAATAACCCACAGAGTTGATATGCCGTAAAATCAACGAAATCAAAGCAGCTGCTTTCTTGCACTCTAATAAAATGTTTAAAAACAAAACATTTACCAACACACGATTCCCTAACTATTTTTACCAAAAAAGTATATGGTATTGATTAACCCACACGGTTAATATGCCGTTAAACAAGTCCAAACAAACCAATCTGCTACAATCTGGATTGCTGCCTTTTTTTTAACAAATTTTTATAGACCAAAAGGCCCCTTCCTGGGGCAAACACTTGATTTTTTATGAATAGTATTTATATCTTAGAGTTTGTTTTAGGATGGAGGATGTTCGTTACATAGGTGCTATTTATACTGTGTACCAGCTTGGTTTAACAGGTATTTCATCTCTTTATCTATTTTCCTTTAAAAAATTCTAGAAACCAAGAGGCCTCTGTCCGTGGCAAACACACGATCCCTTTATAAACAGTATTTGTATCATAAGAATCGTTTTAGGATGGGGCATGTTAATTTGCTAGCTGCTATTTGTACTATATAGCAGCTTGGTTTATCAGGTATTGTGTCAAGTTTTACCAATTCAGTCGCCCCTACCACAACTGGTATGATATTGATTTCTTTCAAT
>CM042146.1:95164138-95171638 GCA_023376005.1 Doryteuthis pealeii | reverse complement strand
GTTTTGATTACAAAAATAGTTTTTTCATGTTATTAATTCAATAGCATTTTTTTTAATTATGAAACGAAAGACACGTTTTATATTTATGACATTTTTTTTATGTTTAGAATAGTTTTCATTTAACCAGAAGAGAAATGCAGATATGTTTATTTAGATAAAAAAAATTTTTATTTTAAAACTTTAAACAAAAATACATGTTTTATATTAACATAGTTTTAATTTAATCAGAATAAAAATGCAGATATGTTTATTCAAATAAAATAGTTTTTTGTTTTTTTTATAAACTTTAAACAAAAGACACGTTTTTATATTAAAATATTCTTATTTAATAGAAGAGAATGTAGATATGTTTATTTAAATGAAAATAGTTTTTACTTACAAACTATTTTTCAAGTTTATTTATATAAAAGGATGTTGTTCGGAAATGGTATCACGCAATTTACAAAATGTATTCTCCATTTGCCTCTCCTGCCTCATGAATTCTTTCAAGTAGGAATCCAATTGAGATCTTTGGCACTCGAGAATTACTTTAATAAATCATCTATGAATCCAGTAGCTCTCAATTGTTATCTATGCGGTTATATCAATTTTGTTCATTTGATAATTTATTTTACTTTACTGTGTTTTATTTATTAATGCTTTCACTTATCCTTATTACTTTTAATATAATTAATTTTAGCCAAAACTCGAGTCTGAAACTTAACATGCAAATATGTTTTATACTCTCTAATCATTCTCTTTACGCTAACAGAGAAACTAACATATACAACGAGGAGGTAATAAAATTATACATAGAGAGGAGGAAAGTGACAGGCAGAGATTGTAGTAAGAGACAGGTCAGTTTTTTCAGTTAATTTCTAATTACGACTAATTAGGATCAATTAGAATGTTTTTTTTTTTTTTTCAAACATAACTCAATCCTTGGAATAAGGAATATTGTTAACAAACAATCATTGATTAACTGAGCTTTAGAATAATAATAGTTATATGTATTTACCAACCCCTCCGCACGAACAGGATACGACACATGGACAATTTATTACGCGGAGTTTAACAGGTTGAATTCAGAGTTTTTCTTCTCCTAGACAGGTTACCTAGACAAGGTTAAGAGCGCAGTCTACCCTGCTATTTACCCATAGCTGGAGACAGAATTGGATTCATACATTTCCCAAGGGTATTACCGCCATGTGAAATACAAACAGCTTCGTCCAGGAACTGAACTCGGTCGACGAGTCCATTTCCTACGACCCTGACCATTAGACTACGCGCCTCCATAGAATGATAGTTATACTCAGTATCGTAGCATCACCTCTTGTTTCACCCTCGATCAATCTATTTTCTCACGATTCATAACCTTTTTCTTTGATTTTGAAGGTTAATCTGTGAATGGTCACACCGCAAGGTCGCAAGATCTTTGAGTTCATAATGGTCAGACCCACGTTGGCCTCACAAGGATGCATGTGGCAGAAGGTGCAAAACCTGATGAAGGTCACATCTCATTATGATAACCTTTTCACCAAATGTTAATGGATTGTTCATCAAATCCTACTACAGATTATCCAATAATGTTAGGCATCCAGCATTATTTTATGACTCATTTGCTCCTCATCTATCAAAACCGTTGCTGCGAGTAATTTGCTCAAAACGAAATTCGGTGATATGTTACATTTCGTCCGTAGAATGGCATAAGGATCGAGTATTCTGCACCGGATATGAAATGTGTATTCAACTGGAAGGAACACATCCGTGTAATCATTCATTACTGATGTGTGCAATCTATTGCTCCACTCAAACATAACAGAGGACTAGGTGACCCGAGTTCAAATCCTGGACGAGGCTGTTTACGTTTCACATAGTGCTATTAACTTTGAGAATGGTATGCATTCAACTATTTTTCCTCCAACTATGAGCAAACTGGGCTCTTTAACCTTGGTTAGGCAACCAATTTACGAGAAGGAAAATTCTGATTCAACCTGTTGATTCATGATACGACACATGAGAGAGAAGAGAGAAGAGAGAGAGAGAGAGAGAGAGAGAGAGAGAGAGAGGTTGGTTGTTTTTGAAACATCACCCTTGTGTCAATTTTAGGTTGATTATACTCCTCCTAATATACCACCTCGTGCCACACCTAACATCAGCTCCCAGTTTGCCTCACAGATCCAGGTGTGCTGAGTTGGCGAGGGCCGGAATTTTGTGGTTATCTAGGCGGATGATCTACTAACAGAGCTAAAGTGGTCTTGCAAGTGTTGTCAAAAGGTCAATGGTACACATATTCACCCAGAAGCAAATGGCGTCCACGTAAAAATGGGCCAGAAGATACTGGCAATTGGTTTGTGGTTCCATATTTACCAATTTCTCTGTCGAAATAGCAAATTCCACATCAATGTGAGATCTGTCCAAGCGTCAAAGATCTAACCCTGGTGGCTGAACAGTTCATCACATACAACACTCCACTTTGGCCCTTACTTAGGCTACACGAGAAATTTGGAGAAACGCCCCTTCTGATCAATCGTCTGGTCACGTTTAACACCTAACACTTATATGATTGTCTCATCCTATCGACCTCAATGTCAGCCTAACCTTTATCATATATGAGCAAGAAACCGTTGGATGAGCGTCTATTCTGCGAGTATGATATTAAACTCTGCCGGGGAATTTCCCCATTCTGGAGGCTTGGGAATGTAGAGTACCCTTTCATCACCATTACTCCCATGTCCACTCTGACTCGGAGCCGTAGTAACCTGTCAGGGGTCCTCATCTATGTGTTCAATAGAGAAAAAGAGTTCTAATGTGTTTAAAAATTGAGTTTATAAAAAACATTGCGTTATGGAAATGTTGGAAATTTTCGACATATATATATAATTACCAACACCCTCGCACGAGCAGGATGTGACACAGGGTCAATTTCTTAAGCGGAGTTCAACAGAGTTTTCCTTCTCCTAGCCGATTGCCTAACCAAGGTTAAGAGCCCAGTTCTGCCCTACTATTTATCCATAGCTGGAGGGAGAGTAGGATTCATACCTTTTCCAAGGGTATTAGCGCAAAGTGAAATGCAATTACACATCCAGGATTTGAACTCGGGGCGAAAAGTCCCATTTCCCATGACTTTAACCATTACATCACGCGCTTTCTATCACCTTTTTTATCATATATGAGCAAGAAACCGTTGGATGAGCGTCTTATTCTGCTGAGCATGACATTAAACTCTGAGGGGAAGTTCCAATTCTGGAGCTTGGAAATGTAGAGTACCCTTTCATCACCATTACTCCCATGACCACTCTGACCCGGAGCCGTAGTACCTTTCAGGGGTCTCATTTATGTGTTAAATAGAAGAAATGAGTTCTAATGTGTTTAAAATTGAGTTTATAAAAAAAATTGAGTATGGATGTTTGGAAATTTTCTGACATAAGTGTGTGCTTCTAAATCCCCACCTTGAAATTTATAGACTAAAGCCAAGGTCACGTGAGTTATTCTTGCAACCAATCACTAGCATACTGCGGGCCTGATAGAATACTTAAACCCTCCACATTGGTCATAATTACACTGCACTTTTTTGAGGACAGACATAGGATTGCCGGATCTTTACCATACCCAGGAAGGGCCGTATTACGATTACCAGAGTAACCAAAGGATTCATTATCGAAGGACTGTATACCAGTAAATGAGAAGCACTTTAATAACCAAAGATTCATTATCGAGGACTCTTTATCAAGGATCCGATTCCACTGGATAAGCGCTTTCTGCTTTAAGGCCAAAGAATGGCCCTTAAAACTTAACACCCATCAAGAGTGAAAATAATAAGCATAAGATATTCGCTAAAATGAACACAATGGTTTGACATGCGTAAAACCAACCAACCACCACCAACCAAATCCACATTAATGGTTTAGATCTGTTCAAGTATCAACTTTTTTCAAGTGCATTCGTACAAAAGGACCATGATCAAGCAAATTTTGAAAATTTTGCTGCAAACTTATTCAAAGTATGTAAATATAAGATAGGGTAGATCACCGGGAAGCTGAAAGCTGGAAAATTCTTTGTGTTGGTGATGCTGGTCAAATCGCTATTTATCACAACTGGCTTTTCAACTAGGCAACATGCCGATGATCTCCACAAGAGAGAGGTGAAACAGTCCGGTTTAGAGCAAGAAAAGACTGAACAAACCACAGATACCGCATTTTTTCCGGTCAATCAAAATTACCTCAAAGATATGTGACCTCACGTACACAAAATTCCCCAAGAGGAACACATGGAGCAAGATCGAACAAGGCATTGACCTCAGGTCGACGTGAGGGATTCTAATATAATTGAAACAGGTGCACTGCGTATCATCTGTCATTTAATTAATATCAAAGGATAGACATGAATACAAATCAATACCAATACAACATAATCCCCAATAATGCTAACACGTTGTTAAAAACGCAATAAACTAAAAGTATGAATATAAATACACGATATGTATAACTTCCTAACCGTAGGCATGACATACCTCAGACGGGTTGATATGCGTTAACAATCAATAACAACAACAAATGATAATCTCATTTTGAAGTAGTCAGTTCAGATTAATGTGTAAATTTAAAACTCCTATTCTAGCGCCACGGTTATCACTGGGAAAATAGAACCGACACAAGTTTAAATTTTGGACGACAGGCCTTTGAATTTCTCTTCACGTTAATACGATTGGGGGGAAAATGGATTCATATTCTCCCGCAGCTATATGTTAAATAGTAGAGCACACGAGGTTTTCTTTAATGTTGGTTGCTTGATTTTGATGGATGTCAAACTAATGGGTTATTTATTGCCACGACGTTTTATTTTATTCAATTTTTAATCAAACTCATTTTTTTCAAACTCTTTTATTTAACCCATAGATCGGATCCTGGACATGTATACCGGCCGGGTCAGAGTGAACCTGGGTAGTACTGGTTACTGTAGAGGTACTCCGCACCTCCTAGAGCTCCAAAATTGGAAAACTTTTACAATTAAATTGTAATATAATTGGAGACAGGTGCACAGCGTATCATCTTACATTTTATTAATATCAAAGGATAATGCAGTTTTTATGTAGTCCCTTCATAATGATGTGTAAATATACAACTTCTACTAATAGTGCAACGGTTATCACCGAGGAAAATAGACGACAACTAGTTTCAAATTTTGGACGTTCTGTTTGAATTTCCTATGGCACCTAGGGACTGAGCAGTCTAGAATGCACATCCACTTGGCTCTTCTTAGGCTACACGAAACATCGGAAGACACTCCCACTGATAAATCCAAGGTTACTATCCTGGAAAAAATGGATCCATTCATTCTCCCCCCCCCAGCTTATATCTAAATAGTAGAGCACACGAGGTTCTTTAGGCTAGTTGTTTGGGTTTTACGGCATGTCAAACATTAATGGTTATTTTATGCCGAAGACGTTTTTATTTTTATTTGTTCTTGATAAATATTCAATTTGTATTAAACTCAATTTATAAACTCCTTTTTTATTTAACCCATGTACTTACACTCGGGTGCAGAATGAACCTGGGGAAGTTAATGGCGATGTAATTAGTAGTCCGCCTTCGCCTAGAGCTCCAAAATTTTGAACCCCAATTAAAGCTATTAAAAGATTATTTTGGCCTTGTTAATAACAAGTCGTCATAGAAGGTAAAACTCTTAGAAATCAAAGCAGCTTTATTGTTTGCATTAATTTCAGATGGCCCATGGGAAATTATGTAAGTAGTGTAGTATAAATTTTGAATCAGAATTTCGTTAGATAATTCAAATTCGGGGGGGGGAGTTTAAGTCGAGAAATCACCGTTGGGCATGATTTGTTAGCATCTTATGGACGCTTGTCCAGTGGAATTGGATGCCTTGGTAATCCTCTGATCAAAGAATCCTTTGGTTCTTTCTTTAAAGAAGTCCCTGAGTAATCCCACTGGACAAGCGTCCATAAGATTGTAAAAATCATGCCAACGGTGATTTTCGACTAAACCCCCCCCGCCGATTTGAATTATGCTAACGAAATCGATTCAAAATTTATACTACACTACTTACATAATTCCCATGGGCGGTGCATCCATGATTATGCAACATAAAGCGCTTGATTTCAGAGTTTTCCCTTTTCTTAGACGCTTGTTAACCAAGGCAAAATACTCTTTAATAGCTTCTATGGGTTCAAATTTTGGAGCTCTAGGGAAGGCGGACTACTTTACATCGCCATTACTCCCAGGTTCTTCTGACCCGGAGTGGTAGTAACATGGTTAAATAAAAAAGGAGTTGTAATAAAATTGAGTTTTAATAATCAAATTGAATATTTATCAAGACAAATAAAATAAAACGTCTTCGGCATAATATAACCGCATTAATGTTTGAAATGGCCCGTAAAACCCAAACAACTAGCCTAAGAACCTCGTGTGCTCCTACTAATTTAGATATAGCTGGGGGGGGGAGAATGAATGGATCCATTTTTTTCCAGGAGTAACCGCTTGGATTTGATGAGTGGGAGTGTCCGATGTTTCGGTGCTAGCCTAAGTAAGAGCCAAAGTGGAGTGTTGCATATCATAGACTGCTCAGTCCTAGGGTTCCATAGGGGAAATTCAAACAGAATCGTCCAAAATTTGAAACTAGTTGTCGGTTCCTATTTTCCTCCGGTGATAACCGTTGCACTATAGTAGAAGTTGTATATTTACACATCATATGAAGGGACTACATAAAAACTGCATTACCTTTGATATTAATAAAATGTACAGATGATCGCTGTGCACCTGTCCATTATATTTACAAATTTAATGGTAGTTTCCCAATTTGGAGCTCTAGGATGCGGAGTACCTCTACATCCCATTACTCCCAGGGAGTTGGGGGGGTTCACTCTGACCCGGAGCGGTAGTAACATGTCGGATCCGATCTATGGGTTAAATAAAAAAGGAGTTTAAAAAAATGAGTTGATAAAAATTGATATAAAACGTCTTGGGCAATAAAATACGCCCATTAATGTTTGACATGCCACAAATCCAAGCACACCAACCTAAAGAACCTCGTGTGCTCTAACTATTTACATATTAGCTGGAGGGAGAAATAATGAATCCATTTTTCCAATCGTATTAACGTGAAGAAGAAATACAAGAGCCTCGTCAAAATTTAAACTTGTTTGTCGGTTCTATTTTCCCAGGTGTAAGCGCGTTGCGCTAAGAATAGGAGTTTTAAATTTAACACATACTCTGAACTGACTACTTCAAAAACTGAATTATCATTTGTTGCTTGTTTATTTGATTTTTAACGGCATATCAACCCGTCTGAGGTTAATGTCAGTGCCTAACGGTTAGGAAAGTTATACATATCGTGTATTTATATTCATACTTTTTTAGTTATTGGTTTTACACGTGTTAGCATTATTGGGGGATTATGTGTATGGTATTGATTTGTTTCATGTCTATCCTTTTTGATATTAATTAAATGTAACAGATGATACGCAGTGCACCTGTTCAATTATATTTAGAATCCGCTCACGCT
>CM042146.1:95136236-95164038 GCA_023376005.1 Doryteuthis pealeii | reverse complement strand
AGAGAGATTAGATTTGCAAACTGCTTAAAAAGTAAGAGATGACAAACAAAAGAGTGATGCTTGTACAAGGTACTTGGTTCTTTTCCTGGATAAGATTTTTGAGCGCCTACATGTTCTTTTTCAAGCTGTAAAGGTCTTTGAAAGCCACATCCCTATTTAAAAGAATATATATACATCTCCATTCAGATCTTCTAATGGAAGCACTTACCAATACAGAATTATCATTTTTTTTGTGATTTGAGATTATTCTTGATGTTGCCTTGTAGCGTTTCCTTAGCTGAGGACAATTTCCATGCTGCCTTCAACTTGAACAGATGTTTTTAGGAGCCTTTGGCGTTATGTGACGAATAATTGTCTTAACCAGCGTATTCGATTTGTCAGGATCCGAAACTCTGATGGTTGCGCATTTAACTATATACAAATTTTTAGTATTTGGTGTCTTGCATTGACGATTTTATTGAATATTCGCTTCCAAGCATCTTCCAGAAAAACGTTCAAAATTCTTGGATGCCGGCAGTAAACGATTCATGCTCTGAGAATATATATGTATATATATATTATTATATATATATGATATATATATATATATATATATAGGTGTGTTGTGTCTCTCTCTCTCTCTCTCTTCTCTCTCTGCTGTGTGTGTGGTGTGTGTGTGTGTGTATGTGAAAAATAGATGAAATACGGATAGAACAGAAAACAACTAAATTCAAATTATATTTTGCCTCGAGCTTTGTCAAATTTATTTTGAAGACAACTGAGACCAACAGTCTGCTTTTATTTCTGAAAAGATAATTGGGAATTGGGAAAGGCAAAAGTGGAGGGGAAGGCATAATGTGTGATAAGATCATTTGAATTAGTTGTTTTGAGTACTACCATTTTGGGTCAGAGTGGCCTTGAAAATAATGGCAATGAAGGGTACTCCACACTCCCCAGAATCCAAAATTGAAACTTCACCATTTTGATGTGGTCTTTTAAATAGATGCATCGATGGTAAGATATTATCAGATACTATTATTATTGTGATGTGTGTGTGTGTGGTGTGTGTGTGTGTGTGTGTGTGTGTGTGTGTGTCTGTGTTTGTTTTATTTCTTGTTGAAGTTCTAGAAGCTATTTGTTGTTGTTGTTGAATCACTGTTAATCCAAGATTGTAAAGTAAGAGTCAGGTCGAAAGATAGGTCAACCGTCTATTCTTCCGTTGATAATCCAGTGAATGATATCAGCATAGTCAACGATCTTAAATGCTCGTTTTATCCCTGCATGGTTTATTGGCTACTACTGATCGGAAGTTGTTACTACTACTGCTAGTAAACTCTATAAATAGAAGTGGCGATTTTGTTTCTATCTTCTACCGATGAAACCTCAATATATATATAATATATATTATAGAGAGAGAGAGAGAGAGAAGAGGGGGGGATAGAAGAGAGAGAGAGAGATATGTAATATATATGAAATGAAAATTTTTAGAAGAAAAAAATATATATATGAATAAACATTTTTAGGAGAAACAAAAAAATTTTTGAAAAAACAAATAATGTTATTAGTTTTTTTCTATTTGTTTTTTCTAAAATGTTCATTTCCTACTGTCGATTCACTTAATTCCTATATATATATTTTATATATATATATATATATATATATATATATATAATATATATAGATTGACTGATTGATAGGACCAGGTATAAAATAAGAACCCCAGCTGAAATCAGTTTTGCAAACGATCAGTTTTGCTTTTCCCCGTAAACATCCGATTGTTTGTAACAAACAACGGAAGATTATTCTACATTAGAATTTCACGGTAAGATTTTAAAAATGTTATTTCATGTTTATTAACAAACCAAAGAAACGTATTTAATATTAAAATAGTGGACCATATGACTTTTAGGCATCCCCTTTGCGATCTCAATTCGCGGGCACATTTTTTCCATTTACACCGTCAAAATCCGGTTAATTGTTAACAGACTATTTTTACATTTTCTTTTAATTATAAAATTAACCCCTAACTCTAATCCCAAACCCTAACCCTAACTCCTAAACTTAACCCTAACACCTAAACCTGACCCCTAACAAACAACCGGATTTTGATGGTGTAAATGGAAAAAAATGTCCACACGAATCGAGATCGCAAAAGGGGTACTTAAAGGTCATTTGGTCCAAAATAGCGTTTGATTTTGATTACAAAAATAGTTTTTTCATGTTATTAATTCAATAGCATTTTTTTTAATTATGAAACGAAAGACACGTTTTTATATTTATGACATTTTTTTATGTTAGAATAGTTTTCATTTAACCAGAAGAGAAATGCAGATATGTTTATTTAGATAAAAAAAAATTTTTATTTTTAAAACTTTAAACAAAATACATGTTTTTATATTAACATAGTTTTTAATTTAATCAGAAATAAAATGCAGATATGTTTATTCAAAAAATAGTTTTTTGTTTTTTTATAAAACTTAAACAAAAAAGACACGTTTTTATATTAAAATATTCCTTATTTAATAAGAAGAGAAATGTAGAATGTTTATTTAAATGAAAATAGTTTTTACTTACAAACTATTTTTCAAGTTTATTTATATAAAAGGATGTTGTTCGGAAATGGTATCACGCAATTTACAAAATGTATTCTCCATTTGCCTCTCCTGCCTCATGAATTCTTTCAAGTAGGAATCCAATTGAGATCTTTGGCACTCGAGAATTACTTTAATAATCATCTATGAATCCAGTAGCTCTCAATTGTTATCTATGCGGTTATATCAATTTTGTTCATTTGATAATTATATTTACTTTACTGTGTTTTATTTTATTAATGCTTTCACTTATCCTTATTACTTTTAATATAATTAATTTTAGCCAAAACTCGAGTCTGAAACTTAACATGCAAATATGTTTTATACTCTCTAATCATTCTCTTTACGCTAACAGAGAAACTAACATATACAACGAGGAGGTAATAAATTATAACATAGAGAGGAGGAAAGTGACAGGCAGAGATTGTAGTAAGAGACAGGTCAGTTTTTTCAGTTAATTTTAATTACGACTAATTAGGATCAATTAGAATGTTTTTTTTTTTTTTTCAAAACATAACTCAATCCTTGGAATAAGGAATATTGTTAACAAACAATCATTGATTAACTGAGCTTTAGATAATAATAGTTTATATGTATTTACCAACCCCTCCGCACGAACAGGATACGACACATGGACAATTTATTACGCGGAGTTTAACAGGTTTGAATTCAGAAGTTTTTCTTCTCCTAGACAGGTTACCTAGACAAGGTTAAAGAGCGCAGTCTACCCTGCTATTTACCCATAGCTGGAGACAGAATTGGGATTCATACATTTCCCAAGGGTATTACCGCATGTGAAAATACAAACAGCTTCGTCCAGGAACTGAACTCGGGTCGACGAGTCCATTTCCTACGACCCTGACCATTAGACTACGCGCCTCCATAGAATGATAGTTATACTCAGTATCGTAGCATCACCTCTTGTTTCACCCTCGATCAATCTATTTCTCACGATTCATAACCTTTTTCTTTGATTTTGAAGGTTAATTCTGGAATGGTCACACCCGCAAGGTCGCAAGATCTTTGAGTTCATAATGGTCAGACCCACGTTGGCCCTCACAAGGATGCATGTGGCAGAAGGTGCAAAACCTGATGAAGGTCACATCTCATTATGATAACCTTTTCACCAAATGTTAATGGATTGTTCATCAAATCCTACTACAGATTATCAATAATGTTAGGCATCCAGCATTATTTTATGACTCATTTGCTCCTCATCTATCAAAAACCGTTGCTGCGAGTAATTGCTCAAAACGAAATTCGGTGATATGTTACATTTCGTCCGTAGAATGGCATAAGGATCGAGTATTCTGCACCGGATATGAAATGTGTATTCAACTGGAAGGAACACATCCGTGTAATCATTCATTACTGATGTGTGCAATCTATTGCTCCACTCAAAACATAACAGAGGACTAGGTGACCCGAGTTCAAATCCTGGACGAGGCTGTTTACGTTTCACATAGTGCTATTAATTTGAGAATGGTATGCATTCAACTATTTTTCCTCCAACTATGAGCAACTGGGCTCTTTACCTTGTTAGGCAACCCATTTACCGAGAAGGAAAATTCTGATTCAAACCTGTTGATTCATGATACGACACATGAAGAGAGAGAGAGAGAGAGAGAGAGAGAGAGAGAGAGAGAGAGAGAGAGAATTGGTTGTTTGAAACTCACCTTGTGTCATTTTAGGTTGATTATACTCCTCCTAATACACCCTCGTGCCACACCTAACATCAGCTCCCAGTTTGCCTCACAGATCCAAGGTGTGCTGAGTTGGCGAGGGCCGGAAATTTGTGGTTATCTAGGCGGATGATCTACTAACAGAGCTAAAGTGGTCTTGCAAGTGTTGTCAAAAGGTCAATAGGTACACATATTCAACCCAGAAGAAATGGCGTCCACGATAAAATGGGCCCAGAAGATACTGGCAATTGGTTTGTGGTTCCATATTTACCAATTCTCTGTCGGAAATAGCAAATTCCACATCAATGCTGAGATCTGTCCAAGCGTCAAAGATCTAACCCTGGTGGCTGAACAGTTCATCACATACAACACTCCACTTTGGCCCTTACTTAGGCTACACGAGAATTTGGAGACGCCCCTTCTGATCAATCGTCTGGTCACGTTAACACCTAACACTTATATGATTGTCTCAATCCTATCGACCTCATGTCAAGCCCTAACCCTTTTATCATATATGAGCAAGAAACCGTTGGATGAGCGTCTTATTCTGCTGAGTATGATATTAAACTCTGCCGGGGAATTTCCAATTCTGGAGCTTGGGAATGTAGAGTACCCTTTCATCACCATTACTCCCATGTCCACTCTGACTCGGAGCCGTAGTACCTGTCAGGGGTCTCATCTATGTGTTCAATAGAAGAAAATGAGTTCTAATGTGTTTAAAAATTGAGTTTATAAAAAACATTGCGTATGGAAATGTTGGAAATTTTCTGACATATATATATATTTACCAACCCCTCCGCACGAGCAGGATGTGACACAGGGTCAATTTCTTAAGCGGAGTTCAACAGAGTTTTCCTTCTCCTAGACCGATTGCCTAACCAAGGTTAAAGAGCCCAGTCTGCCCTACTATTTATCCATAGCTGGAGGGAGAGTAGGATTCATACCTTTCCCAAGGGTATTAGCGCAAAGTGAAATGCAATTACCACATCCAGGATTTGAACTCGGGGCGACAAGTCCATTTCCCATGACTTTAACCATTACATCACGCGCTTTCTTATCACCCTTTTTTATCATATATGAGCAAGAAACCGTTGGATGAGCGTCTTATTCTGCTGAGCATGACATTAAACTCTGACGGGGAAGTTCCAATTCTGGAGCTTGGAAATGTAGAGTACCCTTTCATCACCATTACTCCCATGACCACTCTGACCCGGAGCCGTAGTACCTTTCAGGGGTCTCATTTATGTGTTAAATAGAAGAAAATGAGTTCTAATGTGTTTAAAAATTGAGTTTATAAAAAACATTGAGTATGGAAATGTTGGAAATTTTCTGACATATAGTGTGTGCTCTAAATCCCCACCTTGATTTATAGACTAGCCAAGGTCACGTGAGTTATTCTTGCAACCAATCACTAGCAATACTGCGGGCCTGATAGAATACTTAAACCCTCCACATTGGTCATAATTACAACTGCACTTTTTGAGGACAGACATAGGATTGCCGGATCTTTACCAATACCCAGGAAGGGCGTATACGATTACCAGAGTAACCAAAGGATTCATTATCGAAGGACTGTATACCAGTAAATGAGAACACTTTAATAACCAAAGATTCATTATCGAGGGACTCTTTATCAAGGATCCGATTCCACTGGATAAGCGCTTCTGCTTTAAGGCCAAAGAATGGCCCTTAAAAACTTAACACCCATCAAGAGTGAATAATAAGCATAAGATATTCAGCATAAAATGACCCAATGGGTTGACATGCCGTAAAAACCAACCAACCAACCAACCAACCAAATTCCACATTAATGTTTAGATCTGTTCAAGTATCAAATCTTTCAAGTGCACGTACAAAGGACCATGATCAAGCAAATTTTGAAAATTTTGCTGCAAACTTATTCAAAGTTATCTAAATATAAGATAGGGTAGATCACCGGAAGCTGAAAGCTGGAAATTCTTTGTGTTGGTGATGCTGGTCAAATCCAATATTATCAAACAACTGGCTTTTCAACTAGCAGACATGCCGATGATCTCCCACAAAGAGAGAGGTGAAACAGTCGGTTTAGAGCAAGAAAAGACTGAGCAAACCACAGATACCGATTTTTTCCGGGTCAATCAAAATTACCTCAAAGATATGTGACCTCACGTACACAAAATTCCCCAAGAGGAACACATGGAGCAGATCGAACAAGGCATTGACCTCAGGTCGACGTGAGGGATTCTAAATATAATTGAACAGGTGCACTGCGTATCATCTGTTACATTTAATTAATATCAAAGGATAGACATGAAACAAATCAATACCATACAACATAATCCCCAATAATGCTAACACGTTGTTAAAACCAATAACTAAAAAGTATGAATATAAATACACGATATGTATAACTTCCTAACCGTTAGGCATGACATAACCTCAGACGGGTTGATATGCCGTTAAAATCAATAAACAAGCAACAAATGATAATTCAGTTTTGAAGTAGTCAGTTCAGATTATGTGTAAATTTAAAACTCCTATTCTTAGCGCAACGGTTATCACCTGGGGAAAATAGAACCGACAACAAGTTTAAATTTTGGACGAGGCTCTTTGAATTTCTCTTCACGTTAATACGATTGGGGAAAATGGATTCATTTATTCTCCCTCCAGCTATATGTAAATAGTAGAGCACACGAGGTTCTTTAGGTTGGTTGCTTGGATTTGATGGCATGTCAAACATTAATGGGTTATTTTATGCCCAAGACGTTTTATTTTATTCAATTTTTATCAAACTCATTTTTTTAAACTCCTTTTTTATTTAACCCATAGATCGGATCCTGACATGTACTACCGCTCCGGGTCAGAGTGAACCTGGGAGTAATGGTGATGTAGAGGTACTCCGCACTCCCTAGAGCTCCAAAATTGGAACTTTACCATTAAATTGTAAATATAATTGGACAGGTGCACAGCGTATCATCTGTACATTTTATTAATATCAAAGGATAATGCAGTTTTTATGTAGTCCCTTCATATGATGTGTAAATATACAACTTCTACTATAGTGCAACGGTTATCACCGGAGGAAAATAGAACCGACAACTAGTTCAAATTTTGGACGATTCTGTTTGAATTTCCCCTATGGAACCCTAGGGACTGAGCAGTCTATGATATGCAACACTCCACTTTGGCTCTTACTTAGGCTACACGAAACATCGGAGACACTCCCACTGATCAATCCAAGCGTTACTCCTGGAAAAAATGGATCCATTCATTCTCCCCCCCCCCAGCTATATCTAAATAGTAGAGCACACGAGGTTCTTTAGGCTAGTTGTTTGGGTTTTACGGCATGTCAAACATTAATGGGTTATTTTATGCCGAAGACGTTTTATTTTATTTGTTCTTGATAAATATTCAATTTGTATTAAACTCAATTTATAAACTCCTTTTTTTATTTAACCCATGTACTACCACTCCGGGTCAGAATGAACCTGGGAGTAATGGCGATGTAAAAGTAGTCCGCCTTCCCTAGAGCTCCAAAATTTGAACACCATTAGAAGCTATTAAAGAGTATTTTGGCCTTGGTTAAACAAGTCGTCTAAGAAAAGGAAAACTCTGAAATCAAAGCAGCTTTATGTTGCATAATTCATGGATGGCCCATGAATTATGTAAGTAGTGTAGTATAAATTTTGAATCAGATTTCGTTAGATAATTCAAATCGGGGGGGGGGAGTTAAGTCGAAAATCACCGTTGGCATGATTTGTTACAATCTTATGGACGCTTGTCCAGTGGAATTGGATCCTTGGTAATCCTCTGATAAAGAATCCTTTGGTTCTTCTTGTAAAGAGTCCTGAGTAAATCCCTCCTCACTGAGTGCTAGTAGAACTATGGACAGTATCATTATTTAAGTAGTGTATCAGCCACGAATTATGGTTGTTGATTGGCCGGAGGAGTAAATCACGTGACCTCGGCTAGCCTATAAATCCAGGTGGGGAATTGGAGCACACCTTATATAACAAAATAAGGGGCACCTCACGTAGTGTAATAAATAGCAAGCTCGCTTTGCAAACCATTGTTAGTGAGTTCGATTCTCATTGGGCGCCCCACACTTCTGGCCTTGTACCACGTCTAAGCTAAGTTTAGTAAATAACTATATACCAAAATAATGGGCACATCACGTAGTGTAATGGTTAGCAAGCTCGCTTCGCAAACCATTGTTAGTCAGTTCGATACTCATTGGGCACCCCATACTTCTGGCCTTGTGCCACATCTAAGCTAAGCTTATTAAATAACTATATACCAAAATAATTCCAACATGATTAACATGAGGTGATATCCACTAGACCCACCCCCGAGAAATGCGCCAGTAGATGCGTGTGAAGTTTAGTTAGTTGCGACCAGTTGCACAACGAGTGAAGACGTTATTTCGGGATGTTGCTTCTCAATCCACGCCGTTTAGGCTGCGGTTGTTTTGATAAAAGCTAAATACAAAAACAACAAGGTCTTGCTTTTTTACTTTAACAAACAAGAAATACACAACACTCAGCTCGAACAAGAAAGAAAGCAACCCACAGAATCAGCCCTGAAGAATATGGCGGCCGACGAGATAGCAAACAAAAGAAAAAACAAGTAAGAAGCAAATCTATCATCTCATCTTCATCTCCTACTGTCTCTCTCTCGCCATTATATACTTAATGTAAAGGGGTATATAACAATAGCCCAACAGCAGAACCCACTAGAGTAAGAATAGCCCAAAAGCAGAAACCACTAGAGTAAGAATAGCCCAAAAGCAGAAACCACTAAAGTAAGAATAGCCCAAAAGCAGAACCCAATAGAGTAAGAATAGTCCAACAGCAGAACCCACTAGAGTAAAAATATTCCAACAGCAGAACCCAATAGAGTAAGAATAGCCCAGCAGCAGAGCCCACTAGAGTTAGAATAGCACAAAAGCAGAGCCATTAGAGTAAGAATAGCACAAAGCATAGGCCACTAGTCAGAATAGCCCAACAGCAGAGCCCACTAGAGTAAAAATAGCCCAGCAGCAGAGCCCACTAGAGTAAGAATAGCCCACCAGCAGAGCCCACTAGAGTTAGAATAGCACAAAAGCAGAGCCCACTAGAGTAAGAATAGCACAAAAGCAGAGCCAATGAGCTTAAGAATCAGCCCTGAAGAATATGGCAGCAGACGAGTAAAAACAAATCATCCAGCCATCACCTCTCTCTCTCTCTCTCTCTCTCTCTCTCTCTCTCTCTCTCTCTCTCTCTCTCTCTCTCGTTTATATACCCGACGTAACGGTATATAAGATGTGGTCGGTTTAAAAATTGACCATGTGTCAGAACCTGCTCGTGGTAGAGGTGTTGGGTAAATACATACACACATTTGATTATTTTTAAAATATATTCTTTTCTATCTTTCTTTTTCTTTCTTTTTCTTTTGTATTCGCCAAATCGATTCAATAGAGTTCACATGTCGAGAGGTGTCAGCCAGTTGTCCTGATGGGATTGGATAAAGACGCAGAGGCGTGTCTATTTTAATTTTTCGTGTCCTTTGATAAAGAGACGTATTGTGATCAGTGACCAACGCCCAGGGCGTGGTGGACGCTGTGGTGGGGAACCTCCTGCTGAGAGCGATGACCAAAATCGATTAAACTCTATGGATGTGTGTAGACTGTGGGATCCGTCGCCATACCGGAAATGAGATTGTCTACTTCGTTGTTGATGTACTGAGAGAACTTCCGGCCCTTTTCAGACGCACTATTTCCAATTTGAATATAGCTCTATGACCAGGTAAATGGCTTCCATGGAACGTCTCTCAACACATATATCTACACACTAGGGGGCGCGTTTAGCATAATGGTTATCGTGGGAGGAAATGGAATCGGGAACCCGAGTTCAAATACTTGGCGAGGTTGTTTGCATTTCCTTTCGCGCTAATGCTATTGGGAAAGACAGGAATTCATTTCTTCTAATCCAGGGATCACCAAACTTTTTTCACGGTGGGCCGGGTAATTGAAAAAAATGACGAGTGCGGGCCAGATAATTGAACAAATAACGAGCCCGGGCCAAATTATTATTGTGTTCAATACTTGCAAGCCAGAACAAAAGCTCTGAGAAAAAGATGTAAAAGAAAATGTATTTTTCCATGTTATATTCATCGATTAGTAGCATAAGGTGCACATAGACAAATTTAGCCAAAATATTTATTTTCAAAACATTATCAAAAAAGCAACATTAGCAGTAAGTTTTAGTGAGATTTGGGAAATTGAAGTTTGCCTTTCAAGATATCGTGAATGTTTGGTTTGGAATTACTGCATCCAATCAATGGAATTGCTTTCAAATGTTTATCAGTCAATTTCGTTTGATGGGTTGATTCCGTAGTAAAGTCCATGAATATTTAATAAGCTTAACATGATATTTAAATTTAAATGGTATCAGAACGTTTTCGTAAGCTCCGTACGTTTTAACAAAAAAATTCAAGTACCGTCGACGGGCCTGATAAAATGCCTTCGTGGCCCGGATCCGGCCCGCGGGTCGTAGTTTGGTGACCCCTGTTCCAATCTATGGGAAAATAGTAGTGCAGACTGGGATCTTTAGCTTTAGTAAGGCAAACAGTCTGGTAGAAGAAAATTGAATTCAAAACAGCTTTGAGTGTTTTCTTCCATGTATGTAGAAAAATGACCTTGTGCACCATTCTGCTACCGTGTTTTCATGAAAATAAGACCTACTCGCAAAATAAGGCCTAGTGTGATTTTTCAGAATGATTTTAATACAAGCCCTCCCCTTGAAACAAGCCCTAGTTGAGAGCGGCAGACAGACTAAAGAAATAAGCATTCTTCACAATTACATCATTGAAAAAGACATAAACACTTGACATCCCCCGAAAATAAACCATTGTGTTATATTTCGGAGTGAAAATTAATATAAGAAAATAATATTAAGAAAGCTTATTTTCGGAGAAATACGGTAGTTGCGAAGAATTTAGGAAAATTCACACACACTGCTAGTAGCAGAGGGTATAGGTAAATAAACAGACACTATAGTTACTAATAAACATACACACTCACACATTATATTTTAATAATTTTAACTTAGTATATTTGGGAGAGTCCCGTTGCGTAATTGCTAGTGTGCAATTTACGTAGTAAGCGAATTTGAACTCATATCGTGCTATTACGTTCACTTTCGGAAGCATAACCTTTGATGCAAATATAACATAGGAAGGACGTCCTACCCACAGGATCGGATGGATCAGATGATACAATTTGATGCTTATGCACCACCACATGTCTCTTAAAACCAGAAGCCGACTTACAAAATTTGTTACAGATTGCACAAGACACATTGTTTGCTCCTGGCGTGTGCATGAATTGTCCCTGATGATATTTCATAGGATTGACATATCTAGCCTTAGAAAGCAGAATCCGACCACATGTTTAACATTTCTGATCCTCTGTGTTATCACCAATATGATTGGTGTATCCCTTTCGAAGTTCACGCTTGAGGTTTTCATGCTCAATTCTTAGATAGATAGATAGATAGATAGATAGATAGATACATACATACATACATACATATGAACAGGTTAATATACATTGATATTAGATTGTTTTGCTTTACGGCATATCAACCCTTTTTTGGTTAATTTCAAATCAAGTCATTTTGATAATTAAAGGATTGAGCTTACTTAAGGTACCTGCTGTTTATTAAGAGTCACCCAGTTGATTAATGAATAGGCTCATTACTGCTTAACTTCGGTTATCTAGCGAGAACTGGTGCTTTTAGCGTGACTTGACTGTAATTATAGAGAGAAATATCAGAAGTTTTATTTTATACAAACCATTCGAGTAGGACGAACAAGACATGCTGGACACTGCTGGAGAAGCAAGGATGAACACATAAGTGACATTCTTCTATGGAAGTCAACACATGGGCACGCCAGTGTGGGCCATCCCGCAAAAATGTATATTGAACAGCTCTGTGCGGATACTTGATGCTGTGCAGAGGACCTCTGGAGGGCAATGAGTGATAAGGATATCAGTGCTATTTGCGTGATATGATGATGACATAAGAATAGATTAATATATATATATATATATATATATATATATATGTGTGTGTGTGTGTGTGTGTGTGTGTGTGTGTAAATAGATAGATAGATAAAACAAATCAAAACAGATAGATAAAAAACCAACTGAAAGGCCACCTACCTACTATCACAGATAGATATACATAGATACATAGAGACACACACACATACATACATAAATGCATAGATGATCACAGGCTGGTCTAAACTGACATACAATCAGACAGATAAATATGGATAACATGGGATATATGAATAGATTGAGATGACTAGACCAATTGACAGATTGATATCGCACAAAAATTTAATGTCGACATATGCTTTCAATCTGGTTAAAAATAATCGCCATTTACCAGTATATATATATATATATATATATATATATATTATATATATATATATATATAGCGCTAATACCCTTGGGAAAGGTATGAATCCATATATTCTCCCTCCAACTATGGGTTAAATAGTAGGGCAGACTGTGCCCTTCAGCCTTGGGTAAGTAACCAGTCTAGGAGAGGGATAACTCTGAATTCAAAATTCCTGAGGTCGGTCGGTGATTGGGTTTGTGGCAACCCTTGATGCAACAATTCTTTCCTATCGACTGTGCCAAAAAGTGTGGATGGTCCAACACAAGCCTTCACCACTATAAACAAATCCCTGTGTGGGTTTTCATTGTGTGTATGAACCCTCATGCGTCGAAAATCGACGAGAGAGTCCATAATAATAATATATATATAAGTATATAATGAATGGAAGTAAATCCGACAGTATGGTTGAAAAGAAATAGGAAAAACAAATGTTCATAGTACGCTGACAGATATCTGTTTCGACCTTTCTTTCATCAATATAGTTGCTCTTGAAGAAGACCGTTTTTATAAAGGTCGAAACAGATATCTGTCAGCGTACTATAAATATTTGTTTTTCCTATCTCTTTTCAATCATATATATATTATATATATATATATATATATATATATATATATATATAGTGTGTGTGTGTGTGTGTGTGTGTGTGTGTGTGATCCAAGAAAATTGCATATCATCGTCCTTGAAGCAAAGGGCAAAATATAGATAATATTTTTCGATTCTATTTTAAGTCTTCTGACCAAGGTAGCAGTGCTCTCGTATTTCTGAAACGGAACACCTGCAGTCATATGTCTCTCTGGAGAGGTCTTATCTCAGATTTCTTGACTAAACTTAGAAATAACGTCGTCGAATCGTCATTGAAGAGGAAGAGAGGAAGTAGTGACCAAATCATAAAGAGGTCGAAAATATGGCACAAGCATCGGGACTGACACGGACAGAAGACACAACATGATTAGGGCGGACATTCAATATTTATTGCTATCTTATTCCGGGGCCACGTAGGACTGGAATCAATGACTGTGTCGTCATTTATACGAACGTTGACACTTGGCGCAACTGATAGATGCAGATTTGACTATTGGTATCTTGGAGATCATCACTGAAATAGCTGCATACGGGGTCTGTCCAGAAAAGTGTCTGCCATTTTGATTTGTTTGTTTGTTTTGTTTTACGGCATATCAACATCAGTGGGTCATTTAATGCCGATAAAGTTTTGAAATAAATCAATTCTTAATGGATAATACAATTTTTTTTAGAAATACATTTTTCTATTTAACCCATAGATGGGACCCTAACAGGTACTACCACTCCGGGTCAGAGTGGACCAGGGAGCAATGGTGATGAAGGGGTGCTCCACATTCCCCAAACCTCCAAAACTGGAACCTCACCATCAGATAGAGTTTAACGTCATTCCCATGACATATAGAACCGCAGCTACCGCCTTCTAGCACCCATATGATAAAAAGGGGTTGGGGCTTGCCATAAGGGCAATAGGGTTGAGAAAATCATATAGGTGCTAGGGCTTGACGTGACCAGCCGATTGATCGGAGGGGGCCTCTCCGACCGCCCGTCTAGCCCAAGATAGGGCCAAAGCGGCTGCCATTTTGAATGTCTAACAAAAACCAGTTATGCGGCCTTAGTACGTATTAGCAAGCAGTATGGACTTTACTGCGTAAGTATTTTCTCAACCCTTTCACGTGTAGAATGTGACACAAGTCACATATATGGGTCATCCAGCAAGGGCCGAACTTCCTATTCAGTAGTAGTGGATCTGCGAGACTAGCCTGCTAAGTATTGCACTACAATGGGACGCTCTTTTTACGCAAACAGTTAACCATATCCAGCGAGGATCGAAATGTTTATTCAGTAGTAATGGATCTGCGAGACTAGCTTGCTAAATATTGCACCACAAGGGAACGCTCTATTTACTCAATCCGTTTGGTACCGGTGGGATGTGACTCAAGTTTGCAAATATGGTACATCCAGCGAGAATATATATATATATATATATATATATATATATATATATATATATATATATTCTTTGGTGGTATAAGGGTGATTCTAAGCTGGTCCTTTTCTCTAACAGTAGGTTGCTGCAGAATTCAGTTACCGTATGAGAACTCAATGTTTAATTTTAATAAACAGAGCGAATTAATTTGGGAATGAAAAGGCCTTAGCAATCTAACTAGGTGAAGACTAAGGAGTACAACACATATGGGGAAATGGATAAGGAATTTTGATTGAAAATAAACGCGAGGCTAAAGCATATATAGGTTCCATCCCAACAAGAGGAAGAAATCGACATGACATCAAAAACACCACCAACCAAAAGAATACTGAAAGGAAGGAATGCACGATATCGCCCATGCGTGCGGAGAGTAATTTATAAATGTAAGCTGAATTTGGGTATTTGCCAGTTTGAATAAAGAAGTGATCTGACGAAACTCGATGGGCCTCAGATACCCACGAGTGAAAATGGTCGATAATCACTATACCCCCCGTATTTAAGGCCTTTTTATTTATAAATATATATTATATATATATATATATATATATATATACAATCAATCACACCAAGCCCTATGATCTATATGATTTCTCCGATTCTATTGCCCTTATAGCAAGCACCCAATGCTTTTTATCATACATGTGCTAGAAAGCGGTAATTGAGTGTCTTAGTGTCCTTGATATCACCTTAAATTTCATCTTAAATTGCATCAATTTTGGAGCTCTGGAGAGTGAAGTACTCCTCATCACCATTACTCCTAGGTCTACCCTAAACAGAAGTGGAAGTAGGGTTCTATCTATGGGTTAAATAGAAAAAAGTGTTTTTTTTTAATCTGTTTAAAAAAAGTGTGTTTCAGAAAGATTTGAATGCCCATCAAGGATTAATAAAACAAAGCGTCTTCGGCTTACAATAACCCTCTAAGTGTTGACATGCCGTAAAATCAATCAACTAATCTATGTCAACCATACATTACAAGTGGCCATCATATGCCATCAGGCATTCTGCTTGATGTACCATATCAAGCAACTGGTCTACATGTAATACCAATTTTTGTTCTCTTGTTTATAAAGAGATTTATAAATGCAAATTTTTAAATTCAACCACTGTGAAATCCTATGCTTTTATTTAATGTTGCCGGTAGAAGATCTTTGTTTAGTTGAAGAAACTGATTATTGCGGTCGTCATTTGAAACTAACATCCAGACCTTTTTGCATTTATTTTTGATTACAAAAAAGTAGACCATGAAACTATAGTGGAGCTGAAAGGGGGAGCTGATTCCTCCAGCTTCCGGTAGAAAATTATAAATCTAGTCCCTTTCTGTGTGTTAGTCAATAGATCGCATGATAGATGGTGTCACATTGAGTCCAAAACCTTTGCGAGATAGCCGAAATAGCTTCTTTTGGATGGTCTAAAAATGTAAGATAATATTAATCTTTTGCAAGTCTCTCTAGCAAACGAAATGTAATTCCTTTCGCGGTTAGCACAGTCTCTACCAACTGAGCACGTTGCTCTCACTTCCTGACACCCCAAATAGCAGTCGTCAGATTTCACTTGCCGTCCAAACACTTGCTTCCTTCCTCAATCCACGTGTCAGCGACTGTCGGTCTTATTTCTGCTCGTTTGGTTACCCTTATGCAAATTCCGATATACCTCATCCGGGCCTCTGCCAACAGCATTTCAGCTACGAGGAGGTAGCGAGTTCGAATATCCGTAGTCACTCGCCACACTCCTTCCCTTTGCACTGGTCAAACATATCCTGACGCACTTTGTTTGTGGGGGCTGGGAATCCGCTTTTTCATAGGTCTGCCCTTCAATTTCGTCACATTTAACGTGTCAAAATAGTAATTACCCCAGTGGTCTATATGGATCCCTTTCAGAAGATATGCTATAGATAGATAAATATATAGAAGCAATGCTCGATAGAGATATAATTAAATACCAATGAACTAGCTGAATACATAGAAAGTGACATAGATAGATAGATAAATAGATAGATACGCGCAGTACTCGACAGATACATTATACCAACAGAAGAGTCTGAATGCATAGAAAGTTACATATATTATATAATATATATATATAATATATATTATATATATATACATATATATATATAGGGAGAGAGAAAGAGAGAGAGAGAGAAAAAAAATGTGAGAAAGAGAGAGAAATGAACAGATTGTGATAGATAGATGGGTGCATACGTGCATACATACATACATATATAGGAGCAAGACACGACAGATACACAATTATGTACCAACAGAACTAGCTGAATGCATAGAAAATGACTTAGATAGATAGATAGATAGATAGATAGAGAGAGAGAGAGAGCTAGATAGATAGATATATAGAGAGAGAGTGAGAGAGAGAGAAATTAACTGATTATGATAGATAGATACGAGCAAGACTCGAAAGATACAGTATTACATATACCAACGGAACCGGATGAACGTACAGAAAGGAATTAAGAGAAATAGAGAAAGAGGGAGAGAGAGGGGGAGAAAGAGGGGGGAGGAGAGAATGAAATGAGCAGACCGACAGATAAATAGATAGATAGATAGATAGATGCAGTGCTGCCGATAAATGTTGTAAGTAATCTATACAAAACAATTGAAACACGCCACTAATTGTTCAATTTCCTAAGGATTTATACGAATTTCATAATTCTTTATAATGATGTAAAATAGACTCCTTTGATTCTGTCCGCTGAATGGATAACTATTCGTCTTCTCTGCCATGATCGCTGCGTGTCATTTGTATCTAAATATGCGGCCTCCGCTGTCTTTGCAATTGACACAATAGGCAGTCAAAAATGGCTGCATTTGTTTCAATTGTATTGAGAGCTCGGCGCACGCGTGCAACGAATGAATGTAATGGCGGCTAATCGCTCGCGGATTGAATAAAAAACACGTAAAAAATACAAAGCGGAATTTCTCATCTTCTTGTGTGGCTTCCCGTCTAGACGTAAAACACTCGGAAATACTGACCGGAAACGAATGTGGTCGTGTTTACATGACGTCGTTTCAATTGAACAGTAGGAATCAGCGTTTTGGAGTTGTCTTTTATTTATTTTAAGGAGAGCGGAGTCTTTTTTTTTTTGCGTCTTAATCAGAAGATATTTAAAGAGTAACAAAACATAAACGAGCTTTTACCACAGTTTCCTCTGTCTTGTCTTTAGCAATTTTCGTCAAGGACTGAATGAATTCTTTAGGCTTTTCAATTTATTTTCGTCATCTTCGATCAAGAATTACATTTCCAGTAAAGAAAAAAAGGTTTTAAAAAAAACCCAAAAAAAGCAGCAATTTCTGCGCTTAGCAAATTGAACGCCCACCGTCGCGTTATCGTTAAAAGGCTGGTCTACTAAACAATTCCGCTTGCGTACTAATTTTAATCCCTGCAAGTTGTCCCGTTATTAGTAAATCCTGACCACCAGAAATATAACCTACCTTTTGGCGGGAACCATTCAATTCTATACAAGGTGGGTGGTGTAATGGTTACAGTCGTTGAAAATGGACTCGTCACTTGTGTCACTTTCTGTTCGTGCAGAGGTGTTGGTAGATATACGAGTTCAGATAAAAGAAAAAGTGAATCCAAATGCTGATTTTCCAAGCTGGTAGACGCAGTTCATTTGCAAGATGATTGATTGATTGTTTTAACTGCGTATCAACCTGTTAAGAGTTATTTAATACTTAGAAGTTAGGGAATTGCGTTCATTGATCGTTCATATTTACATGTTTGCGTAGTTTACATTTTTCACACATTTATGTGATATCAAGTATTTCTATATAATAGTTAGCTCAGTCGGTAGAGCGTTCGGCTAGAAACACAAGGTTCCTAGTTCGATACCGGTCTTCGCCAACTCAGCGTATGAGTAGCACAGGGATATGTGCCGGTAAAGGTAAGGAGCTGACGTAGTGTGGGCAACTCCACCCAGATACCAAAAACAATCTCCTTGGTCTAGCGCAAGTGAACAGGGGATAAGACTCTCTCACTGATTAACTGATACCGACTTAGGCCCGCCCCGACAACTTTACTTACTTTTATATATCTAATAATAATAATAATCCTTAGTCAAACTAAATAACTATTCTAATAGAAATAATTCACAGTTGGTAAAGTATCAAGTATTCCTTCTAATATTAATAACTTTCAAAAGTTGAATTGTACCCATAACGGACCATAAAAGGTATTATCACTTCGTATCAGAGTGGATTTAGGCGTAATGGGTACTCCATACCCCCAAATATCCAGAGCAAGGGCCTCATCATCAGATTCAGTTAAGTGTCATACCAAGAACATCCACTTCTTGAGGGGGTCTTAACCCTCGTCAGAGGATACTGTCAGAGTATTCTAAGCTTTGCCAACAATGTGTTTAGTTGATCAGTATGGTTTCTGGCCGAGATTTGGCGATCCGTTTGTATCTCAAAATCCCAAAGTATTCTAGCCGATCTTAACAATGCTGTTGCCTGGATGGTCTCAGTTCTTCCTCTGATTTCCAATTCCTCTGACCTAATATCTAAACTCTTGTGGACCGTTCCAAGAGCATCAACTACAATTATTATTATTATTATTATTATTATTATTATTATTATTATTATTATTATTATTATTTCCAATCCTTTTTAGTTTTTCACATCAGCGTTAGCTGATGGTATTTCACTGGAGGCTGAGTGACAACAAGTCTCATCAGGCCTCCAGAACTCTTCTGAGTATTTTAGCCGATTGTGGCAATGCAGTTATCTGGATGGTTTCAATTCTTCCTCTGATTTCCAGAACCTCCAGACTTTTTTCCAAAATTTATTGGGGACCGTTCCAAGTGCACCAACTACAATTGGTATTATTTTATTATATATTATTTATTATTATTAATTATTATGTTGTTGTTGTTTACTTGAAACTATATAATTTATTGCAAAAGACTGGGTTTTTGGCATGAATAACCGAACAAGTGTAGACATGCCTCATAACGAACTATGTAATACAATATATAAAGTAGTTCTCCGAATGTAATGCCTATTTTTATATTCAGAGAAACAGACAAACCGAGAATGAAATATTTTTTAACAGAGCAGGCTTTAGCTACAAAATAATATTTTCCTCATAGTCATGACCATTGACTATGCATTTAATCTGCTATCATCAACAGCTAGTACAATCTAATCATTGCCGGCGTCGAATTTTTTTAACAGCGGCGATGAAGCTATGTTGTTAGGAAACGTCTGCCTCGCCCATCTTTCAAGGGCCTAATTCACCCGCATCAGTTGAATTCTCGAACAACCGCAAAGGAGGCAGGATAAGTTGTTGGCATAGAACAAGTAATGGTGTAGGTGGATACGTTTGTTGTATCTTCAAGGATTCCACCTACTCGCCTTCAGGCGAGCAAAGCTTTTGTACCTTTAGCACAATGCAAAGGCCGTTTCTCTATAGACCATAACAAAAGAAACATATTTAACAAATAGGTAAAGTGAGTTATAAAAGAATCCTAAACGTAATATATATTCTACATGTGTTTGAAAATGACAAATATGTATTCTCTTCGTATTTTCTCTATCTATCTTTTTCTTATTGGGTAGCCCAAGAGTGGGGAATAACCATCAAATAATATATATATATATATTCTTATATATATTGTCGGCTAAAAAAAACATATCAAAAACACATCGTTTGTGTATTTAAATCTCATATATATTATATATATATATATATATATAATATATATATATATTTGTAAAGAAAAAGACCTTAAATACCGGGATATACGATTATGGTCCATATCCACCCGTGGGTATCTGAGACCCACCGAGTTTCTTCAGATCCACTTTAATTCAAAACTGGCAAATAATCAAATTCAGCTTCAGTTTGAATAAAGTGATCTGAAGAAACTCGGTGGGTCCCAGCATACCACGGTGGATATGGACCATAATATCCCGGTATAGGCCTTTTTCATACAAACTACTTTGCTCTGTTTATTAAAATTAAATATTAGCTCTCAAACGTGACCTGAGTTCTGTAGCAACATACTATTGGAGAAAAGGGACCAGCTTAGAATCATCCTAATACCAAGAAACTTGGTACCCTACCAAAGTATATATAAATAGATATATATATATATATATATATATATATATAATATATTATATATTAAAAGGACTCTCCCGTCGATTTTCGACGTATGAGGCTTCATACACACAATGAATATCCACACAGGGATTTGTTTATAGTGGATGAAGGTTTGTGTTGGACCATCCACACTTTTTGGCACAGTCGATAGGAAAGAATTGGTGCATCAAGGTTGCCACAAACCCAATCAGCGACCGAACACATGACATTCAGAAAAATTTCAGAAAAAAATTGAAGGAGATGGTGACAATTCCCTTTTTTCTGGATGATGACATGGAATTACCCTACCGAAAAAGTATGAAAACGTTTTACTTTATTTCAAAATTTCAGTTCAGTTTTTTGTCAATTAAAATTATGGGAAGTTAGTAGAGAGGGATTATTTTTTGATATTACATTTAAAAAATATCAGTCATCCCCACACCTTAGCTTCACAACCCTTTAGGTATTTAAGGTAATTTCAAAAATCAGGTACATTTAAATTGGTCAAAATTTTCCCTTTCTTAGAAATCTTTAAAAATTATTAAATTATTTTTTTTAAATTCTCCCGCACTATTTTCTTTAATAAATTAGCTTTGCAAACTCTAATCACAATTATCTACCCATAGCTCAATGTTGACCCAACGGGTTATTTTTTTCTAGTTATACAAGGTGTGTCAAAAAGTATCGAGATTTTTGTACTTTTTGACACAGCTTGTATTCTGAAAAAAAAATAATGTTCCATTCATTAAGTTTTTTCAGAATACAAGCTGTGTCAAAAAAAGTACCAATTTATAGCTGTATTACCAAGATAGAAATGAAGAATGAATGGAACGTTATTTACTTTTCATAATACAATGTGTTGTCAAAACGTACAAAAACAAGTCGATACTCTTTTTCACACCTTATATATATATATATATATATATATATATATGATGGAAAAGGTGACTTACCGAGTGAATATGGTCACGATGGTTAGATGGTGCAGAATTCAGGAAGGTAAGTCAGCGATATAACAAATACAAAGTGCTCAATACATTAGTATTGCAAATCTATTACAATATAGGTACAAGTGATAAACCTACTCGCGTTTCACCATAAGGATACTCAGGTTAAATCAACTGAATTAATCAAGAAACTGATTAATTGCAGTCGACTACACGTGTAGTCGACAACACGGTGAAATTCGAGTAAGTTATCACTTGTACCTATATTGTATATATATATATACATACAGAGAGAGAGGAGGAGAGAGAGTGATAGAGTGTGTGTTGAGGAGAAAGAGAAATATAGCACTAAACCACTGATCTATATTCGCTTGAATAGAAATAGAAAAAATGTATGTGCCAAAAAAAATTTTTCGCGTCGCCTTTAAGCAAACTTCCTTGTTCATTTTTGTCCCAAATTTTTACAACTATCTTTTTACTCAAAGCCAACAAAGAAAAAAAAAGAGAAATAATCCATCAACAACAATGTCTGCCAATTTTAAATTGCTCTTTTATCATTCTTCTCTGTTTTTTGTATTTCTTCTTCTTTTTGTCTTGTTATTTATTGCAGTGTCGCCTTTGTCAGTTGGTTTTGACCTTTATTCGTCAGTGATGTTTCATCTATTTAACATGAAAAAAAAATGTTTCTGCACTTTAGGTCGGCTTTATTGAGCGTACAGGGCAATTATCTAGCAACGGCAAGGCCGTCAATAGTTTTCATGCAGTAAGCCAACAATTAGATCAAAATGAATTCTGAGTCAACAATCTGAAGCGAATATATTTAATGCATTCGTGACTGTTTATATTCAATATCATAGTTCAATTTGCAATTTGCCTTGAACAGTAATTTTTTCGGAACCTTGCAAAAAATTACCAAAACTTGTCAAATTAATAGATCCTTGCATATATATATATATATATATATATAATATATATATATATATATATATATATATATATATATATATATATATTGGTAGTCCTTTGTTAGTATTGGAGAATGAAAATAAAGTGCTGGATTACGTGTGTAAGAGCTGTATTTATTTATTTATTTATAATAGTGTACAATAAATTTAAGGTACCGTTGTTACCATTGTTTACAGCAGCATATTAGCTACCCTCATCAAGACAACTTAAACAGGCGCGTTGTCTTGATGAAGTGTAGCTAAACATGCTGCCTGGAAACCCAATGGTAACAACAGTACCTTAAACGTATTGTACACTAATATATAATATATATAATATATATATATATATATATATATATATATATATACCAACACCTCCGCATGGGACGTATGACACAAGGTCAATTTATAAAGCTAAGTTTAACAGGTTTTGAATTCAGAGTCTATATTCCCTATCATAGTTTAATTTGCAATTTGCCTTAATAAAATTTTTTCGTAAATCTTGCAAAAAATTACCAAAACATGTCAAGCAATAATAGATGTCTGCATATATATATATATATATATATAATATATAATATATATATACTATATATTATTTAACAATTCCTCCGGACGAAATGGATGTGACACAAGGCCAATTCTTAAGTGGAGTTTAACAAGTTTTGAATTCAGAGTTTTCCTTCTCCTAGACTGGTTTACATAGCCAAGATTAAACGTGTACAGTCTACCCTACTATTTAGCCATAACTGGAGAGTGAGACTAGATGGAATCCCTACTTTACCAAAGAGTATCAGCGCTGAAATTGTAAACAACCTCGTTTAGGTTTAGAAATATATATATATATATATATAATATATATATATATATATATATAGATTGATAAGGAATGCTTAGATATTGGCCATGTTAATTATCATTTAAGATCTATCTACCTAATTTGATTATCTATCTCAATGACGCTGATAGTACGTTTTCATTTAGTGGCTCCTCGAACGCACATATTGCTTTAAATGTGTCCCCGGGAAAATTTATGGATCCCAACAAAGTTTTCTTAAATAAATGTAGGGTTTTTATTTATAATCTGGGGAAATGACTAGTTAGCTTGAAGTTGTGGGGAAGAAAAAAGAAACACTGGGATGCATGGATTCAATTTTACTGCATCCTTTTAGATTTTTGTTTGTCAGGTACGTGGGTTGCATACCTATCAGCATCTCTACTATCTACGTATTTATTCATGTCTGTCTGTCTGTCTGTCTGTCTGTCTCTCTCTCTCTCTCTCTCAACATCCGTCCCTATATATATTTACCAACCCCTCCGGACAAGCAGGATGCGACACAAGGTCAATTTCTTAAGCAGAGTTTAGCAGGTTTGAATTCCGAGTTTTCCTTCTCTTAGACTAGTTACCTAGCCATGGTTAAAGAGCCCAGTCTACTCTGCTATTTACCCATAGCTGGAGGGAGAATTGGATTCAGTACCTTTCCCAAGGGTATTAGCGCCATATGAAAGTAAACAGCTCGACGAGGAATTGACTCGGTCGACGAGCTTTCATTTCCTACGACTCTAACCATTTGAACCACGCCTCCGTCCTATAGGACATTACATCTGCAGTCCTAACTAATAACATATATTGTTCGTATGTAAGTCTTTCTGGTCGTCCGGATACTGATGTGTCCATGGGTTTGAGTACACAGTGGAATTTTACTTATAAAGACCGGTCCCAACCAGACCACTAAAGTTAAGCAGAGCAATTGAGGCGCTCTCATTACTTACGGGTCGACCACTTAACGAACAGCAGGTAAGTGATTCAGCGTTAAATGATGCAAAGAAGGGTTGATATGCCGTTAAAACCAAACCAACCAAACTAAGATTCCTTATCTCACATCACCAGGATGACTTTTTCTTCTTACTTAAAGTCAACGAATCTTATTATGACATTAAGAAAACAACACAAAATGATATTGACAAAATATCCGGCCGGTAGAGTAGGATTAAACCCTAAAATAATCGAGGAATTTCAGGAAAGAGTTTAGTAATGTGATCCATGAACTTTCATCTTATTTTAGCATCTGCATCACGGCATCAAGAATATGCGATCCTACTCCTACCATGACCAACCTAAAGTCAAGTGAACATACATCGGATACTGACCTGATAGATATAGATTATGCCACTACTCTATCTACATCTGTAGAACTCAGAGGTGCGGTTCCAGGCACCCTCTCGTCCGCTCAGTGTCCACTCTTCCGATACCGCCGCGTCGAATTGACGACAACGAAACATATGCAGAGAACTCTCGGCGCACCGCGAGTACGAGTTACATCGACTCTGCGAATGAGCGAGTTTAACTACCCAGATCTGCATATCGTGTAGAGCCCACTTGAGAGATAGATAAGCAGCTGTCCTATGTGTAAGTGCGCACCGGTACTCCAGTGACTCGTCTCTAACACATTACACGATACTATCAGAATCCTCAGACGATCTGCTAGCACGCAACGATAAGTCACCCTTATTGTCTTACCCTTGGAGATCAGGACACTTCTAACTGAATATAATGTTACTTTATTATGCTGTCAAGTTGGAGATAAGAATAGATAGATAGATACGTCAGATATGAACAGAGCAAGAAGTAGAAAGAGAGAGAAGGGTCACTGAGGCGCAACCAATATAGCATAAAGTAGATGAGATAATAGATAGTAAAGACAAAAATTACACTATAGATAACGAAGATAGATAGGACAGAACAATATATATATACCTATATATATATATAGTGCATATATATAGAGAGAATTAGTAGGAGAGACGGAGAGAGAGATAGAGAGAGAGAGAGAAGTAGGAGAAGGACAGACAGACAGACAGAGACTGAAGACTGAGACAGTATAGACGAGAGAGATAAACAGGTCGAGATATATATGTCCAAATTAAGGCCTATATATTATATATATATATATATATATATATATATATATATATATATTATATATAAAGAAAGAGTCTGAGATATAGATAGATAGATTATGGAACAGAGCCAAAACAGAGAGGGGGAGGAGTAATAGCCAGACCAATTATAAGTAGATAGAGTAGATGATAGGGAAAAAGACAAAAATAAGAGATGATAGGACATAACATATATATAATTTTTATATATATATATAGTATATTATATAGAGAGAGAGAGCGAGAGAGAGAGAGAGAGAGATGGATTACAGACAGAGCTGAAGATGATAGATAAAGATAATGACCCAGACTCGAGATAGATAAGATTAGATACGAAAGACAGATTAGGAAAAAAAAGATTATATATATATAACTATATGATATATCTTATATATATATATATATATATATAGAGAGAGAGAGAGAAGAAGTAGTTTACATCACATTACGGTCTTGTATTTTCTATAATACGTGCGTCCCATCAACTAATACATTGTATGCGTCCATATTAACGCATCCGTACTCACACTTCACATACTACGCTATGCTAGCGTATGGTATACTCACTCATAGATGAGAGAGATAAATGTAGAGAACTCGAGAATGAGAGGGGCGGAGATAGATGCAACAAATAGAGATCGCATCCCTAGCCAATAAGCGTTCACCAACAACACGACTACCTGATGTCCACTACGTTCCCGATCCCTACGGGAACGAGGAAGTTGTTACTTTGACATCAAGTCACACCCGCAAAATGAAACCTCTGCGTATGATCTCTAGTCACTTCACACCTCTGCCGAGTCTATCATATACACTATAGAGTACACGCTACACTAACACTTACACATGCTAGGGACAAACATACAACGATATAGCGCGTGCACGTACGATAATACTATGCTACTACACCTTGAATCAGTGCCGTCGCATTATCTTAATTACTAAAAAGAACAAGCTGCGACCACGACATAGACTCCCTAACGCGGCGCATCTTGTCCTCTGCTAGATTCGCCCGAGATAAGCACCTACTGAACCTTATATATAACTGACAGTAACACTAAACTGGAGAGTCACATATATATATATATATATATATATATATATAATAAGTGAAGAGAAAATGGAAGTAATCCGACGGTACTGTAAGTATACGTGAAATATTTTGAAAAAAACAGGTATCCCAATAAAATTAGAGATTATTAGTCCAGCCAAATTCTGCCAGTGTTTCAATCTGTAGTAGATCTTCTTCAGGGCTTTTTTGGCACATTTTAAGGAAAATAAACAAATTATCACCGATAATAAGAGACCTGTAGTAGTCTTTTTGTTGATCCAGTCCTGTTTAAAAATGGTGTTGAAGAATATCAATAGTGACCCTCAATGCGAGCCCATCCTGTAGTCTGTTATCTCTATATATCACTTCACATCACTGTCGCTTCTCAGCACCTATTTAATAATGAGTCTAGTGGGGCCTCATCAACACTTTCATATTACTCAGCGCATATTATCGGTGGCGATGTACTCTTTCTACTGCACTATCGTTAAAAAGGAGTCTATTCCCAGTATAACTGATGATTGCTCACCTCTTCCTTCGTCTCGAGCTTGCTTCATGTCCCTGATGGTTATTCCATCGAATTACAACTGTGAAAGCACCCATCACTTTAGCACGACACTCGGCTATGATATCAGATGCTCCTGAACAATAGACCAAGGTGCTCAAGTCTTTTAGCGACAATGTTCTGATAGTTTTGTCGAGGGATCTTCTTCCATTTGCGCTTCCAAAATTTCTATCATCCAACAATGACATGGGTCTACTTATAGTCATTTAGAACAGCTGGCTTTGCCATAGCACACTTAACCCTTGTTTCTCTCCCCCCCCCTTGTTTCTCTCTCTCTCTCTCTATACTTATATTATATATAATAATATATATATATATAATAATATATAATATCATATGATATAGGTACCGGAAAATCCTATCCCAATTTTTGTTAGGAATAATAATGAAAAGAATATTATTGACAAATCTTTTATTGCTCAACAAAATAGTCACCATTATTAGACATAACCCTGTGTCCCCATCTACTTGGGAGTTCTTTTTAATATCCCTGTTTCCAAAAATTTAAATCCTTAAGCAGAAATAAAGGAATTCCCAACATCTACTTATCTCCTCACTTT
>CM042146.1:95107297-95129797 GCA_023376005.1 Doryteuthis pealeii | reverse complement strand
AAAAGTATATGGTATTGATTAACCCACACGGTTAATATGCCGTTAAACAAGTCCAAACAAACCAATCTGCTACAATCTGGATTGCTGCCTTTTTTTAACAAATTTTTATAGACCAAAAGGCCCCTATCTGGGGCAAACACTTGATTTTTTATGAATAGTATTTATATCTTAGAGTTTGTTTTAGGATGGAGGATGTTCGTTACATAGGTGCTATTTATACTTTGTACCAGCTTGGTTTAACAGGTATTTCGTCTCTTTATCTATTTTCCTTTAAAAAAATTCTAGAAACCAAGAGGCCTCTGTCCGTGGTAAACACACGATCCCTTTATAAACAGTATTTGTATCATAAGAATCGTTTTAGGATGGGGCATGTTAATTTGCTAGCTGCTATTTGTACTATATAGCAGCTTGGTTTATCAGGTATTGTGTCAAGTTATTGTTTTACCAATTCAGTCGCCCCTACCACAACTGGTATGATATTGATTTCTTTCAATGACCAAGTTGTTTTTAGGTCATTCTTGAGGTCTTGATATTTTGTATTTTTTCCCGCTCAGCTCTATTGAATTGTGTCTTCTCACATGACTTTTCAGGACCATATGACCGTAAGGCACCCCTTTTTGATCTCGATTAAGAAAGGACATGTTTTTCATTTACACCGTCAATATCCGGCTGTTTGTTAGGGGTTAGGGTTAGGGTTAGGAGTTAGTTTTATATTTTTTTTAAATCTGAAAATCGTCTGTTAAAACAACCGAATATTGACAGTGTAAATGAAAAACATGTCCTTTCTTATTCGAGATCAAAAAGGGGTGCCTTAAGGTCATATGGTCCACTTTTCAAACTAAGTGTAGATTTGCAAACCTTAAAAAGTAGAGATGACAAACAAAAGAAGTGATGCTTGTACAAGGTACTTGGTTCGTTTCCTGGATAAGGTTTTTGAGCGCCGCCATGTTCTTTTTCAAGCCAGTCAAAGGTCTTTGAAAGCCACATCCCTATTTAAAAGAATATATATACATCTCCATTCAGATCTTCTTAATGCAAGCACTTACCAATACAGAATATCATTTTTTTGTGATTTGAGATTATTCTTGATGTTGCCTTGTAGCGTTTCCTTAGCTGAGGACGATTTCCATGCTGCCCTTCAACATTGAACAGATGTTTTTAGGAGCCTTTGGCGTTATGTACGAATAATATGTCTTAACCAGCGTATTCGATTTGTCAGGATCCGAAACTCTATGGTTGCGCATTTAACCAAATACAAAATTTCAGTATATGGTGTCTTGCATTGACATTTTGAATTGAATATTCGCTTCAAGTATCTTCAGAAAAACGTTCAAAATTCTTGGATGCCGGCAGTAAACGATTCATGACTCTGAAGAATATATATATATATATATATATATATATATATATAGGTGTGTGTGTCTGTGTGTGTGTGTGTGTGTGTCTGTGTTTGTTTATTTCTTGTTGAAGTTCTAGAAGCTATTGTTGTTGTTGTTGTTGAATCACCATTAATCCAAGATTGTAGTCAGGTCGAAAGATAGGTCAACCATCTATTCTTGCCGTTGATAATCCAGTGAATGATATCAGCATAGTCAACGATCTTAAATGCTCGTTTTATCCTGCATGGTTATTGGCTACTACTAATCGGAAGTTGTTACTACTGCTAGTAAACTCTATAAATAGAAGTGGCGATTTTGTTTATATCTTCTACCGATGAACCCTCAATATATATATATATATATATATTATATATAGAGAGAGAGAGAGAGAGAGAGAGGAGAGAGAGAGAGGGAGAGAGGGAGAAAGATAGAGAGATATGTAATATATATGAAATGAACATTTTTAGAAAAAAAAATATATATATATGAATTAAACATTTTTAGGAAAAACAAAAAATTTTTTTTGAAAAAACAAATAATGTTATTAGTTTTTTCTATTTGTTTTTTCTAAAAATTTTCATTTCATACTGTCGGATTCACTTAATTCCTATATATATATATATATATATATATATATATATATTATATATATATATATATATATATATATATATATATTGATTGATTGACTGATTGATAGGACCAGGTATAAAATAAGAACCCCAGCTGAAATCAGTTTGTAAACGATCAGTTTTGCTTTTCCCCGTAAACATCCGATTGTTTGTAACCAAACAACGGAAGATTATTCTACATTAGAATTTCACGGTAAGATTTTAAAAATGTTTATTTCATGTTTATTAACAAACCAAAGAAACGTATTTATATTAAAATAGTGGACCATATGACTTTTAGGCATCCCTTTTGCGATCTCAATTGGCGGGCACATTTTTTCCATTTACACCGTCAAAATCCGGTTAATTGTTAACAGACTATTTTTACATTTCTTTTTAATTATAAAATTAACCCCTAACTCTAATCCCAAACCCTAACCCCAACTCCTAAACTTAACCCTAACACCTAAATCTGACCCCTAACAAACAACCGGATTTTGACGGTGTAAATGGAAAAAAATCTTCCCACGAATCGAGATCGCAAAAGGTCATTTGGTCCAAAATAGCGTTTGATTTTGATTACAAAAATAGTTTTTTCATGTTATTAATTCAATAGCATTTTTTTTAATTATGAAACGAAAGACACGTTTTTATATTTATGACATTTTTTATATTAGAATAGTTTTCATTTAACCAGAAGAGAAATGCAGATATGTTTATTTAGATAAAAAAAAATTATTTTAAAACGTTAAACAAAATACATTTTTTTATATTAACATAGTTTTTAATTTAATCAGAATAAAAATGCAGATATGTTTATTCAAATAAAATAGTTTTTTGTTTTTTTATAAAACTTTAAACAAAAGACACGTTTTTATATTAAAATATTCTTATTTAATAAGAAGAGAAATGTAGATATGTTTATTTAAATGAAAATAGTTTTTATTTACAAACTATTTTTCAAGTTTATTTATATAAAAGGATGTTGTTCGGAAATGGTATCACGCAATTTACAAAATGTATTCTCCATTTGCCTCTCCTGCCTCATGAATTCTTTCAAGTAGGAATCCAATTGAGATCTTTGGCACTCGAGAATTACTTTAATAAATCATCTATGAATCCAGTAGCTCTCAATTGTTATCTATGCGGTTATATCAATTTTGTTCATTTGATAATTTATTTTACTTTACTGTTTTATTTATTAATGCTTTCACTTATCCTTATTACTTTTAATATAATTAATTTTAGCCAAAACTCGCGTCTGAAACTTAACATGTAAATATGTTTTATACTCTCTAATCATTCTCTTTACGCTAACAGAGAAACTAATATATACAACGAGGAGGTAATCAAATTATACATAGAGAGGAGGAAAGTGACAGGCAGAGATTGTAGTAAGAGACAGGTCATTTTTTTTCAGTTAATTTCTAATTACGACTAATTAGGATCAATTAGAATTTTTTTTTTCCAAACATAACTCAATCCTTGGAATAAGGAATATTGTTAGCAAACAATCATTGATTAACTGAGCTTTAGAATAATAATAGTTATATGTATTTACCAACCCCTCCGCACGAACAGGATACGACACATGGACAATTTATTACGCGGAGTTTAACAGGTTTGAATTCAGAGTTTTTCTTCTCCTAGACAGGTTACCTAGACAAGGTTAAAGAGCGCAGTCTACCCTGCTATTTACCCATAGCTGGAGAGAGAATTGGATTCATACATTTCCCAAGGGTATTACCGTCATGTGGAAATACAAACAGCTTCGTCCAGGAACTGAACTCGGGTCGACGAGTCCATTTCCTACGACCCTGACCATTAGACTACGCGCCTCCATAGAATGATAGTTATACTCAGTATCGTAGCATCACCTCTTGTTTCACCCCCGATCAATCTATTTCTCACGATTCATAACCTTTTTCTTTGATTTTGAAGGTTAATCTGTGAATGGTCACACCGCAAGGTCGCAAGATCTTTGAGTTCATAATGGTCAGACCCACGTTGGCCTCACAAGGATGCATGTGGCAGAAGGTGCAAAACCTGATGAAGGTCACATCTCATTATGATAACCTTTTCACCAAATGTTAATGGATTGTTCATCAAATCCTACTACAGATTGTCCAATAATGTTAGACACCCAGCATTATTTTATGACTCATTTGCTCCTCATCTATCAAAACCGTTGCAGCGAGTAATTTGCTCAAAACCAAATTCGGTGATATGTTACATTTCGTCCGTAGAATGGCATAAGGATCGAGTATTCTGCACTGGATATGAAATGTGTATTCAACTGGAAGGAACACATCCGTGTAATCATTCATTACTGATGTGTGCAATCTATTGCTCTACTCAAACATAACAGAGGACTAGGTGACCCGAGTTCAAATCCTGGACGAGGCTGTTTACGTTTCACATAGTGCTATTAACTTTGAGAATGGTATGCATTCAACTATTTTTCCTCCAACTATGAGCAAACTGGGCTCTTTAACCTTGGTTAGGCAACCAATTTACGAGAAGGAAAATTCTGATTCAAACCTGTTGATTCATGATACGACACATGAGAGAGAGAGAGAGAGAGAGAGAGAGAGAGAGAGAGAGAGAGAGAGAGAGATTGGTTGTTTGAAACTGACCTTGTGTCATTTTAGGTTGATTATACTCCTCCTAATATACCACCTCGTGCCACACCTAACATCAGCTCCCAGTTTGCCTCACAGATCCAAGGTGTGCTGAGTTGGCGAGGGCCGGAAATTTGTGGTTATCTAGGCGGATGATCTACTGACAGAGCTAGACTGGTCTTGCAAGTGTTGTCAAAAGGTCAATAGGTACACATATTCAACCCAGAAACAATGGCGTCCACGATAAAATGGGCCCAGAAGATACTGGCAATTGGTTTGGGGTTCCATATTTACCAATTCTCTGTCGGAAATAGCAAATTCCACATCAATGCTGAGATCTGTCCAAGCGTCAAAGATCTAACCCTGGTGGCTGAACAGTTCATCACATACAACACTCCACTTTAGCCCTTACTTAGACTTCACGAGAATTTAGAGTCGCCCCTTCTGATCAATCGTCTGGTCACGTTAACACCTAACACCTATATGATTGTCTCAATCCTATCGACCTCATATATGAGCAAGAAACCGTTGGATGAGCGTCTTATTCTGCTGAGTATGACATTAAACTCTGATGGGGAAGTTCCAATTCTGGAGCTTGGGAATGTAAGTACCCTTTCATCCCCCATTACTCCCATGTCCACTCTGAACCGGAGGCGTAGTACCTGTCAGGGGCCTCATCTATGTGTTAAATAGAAGAAAATGAGTTCTAATGTGTTTAAAAATTGTGTTTATAAAAAAACATTGCGTATGGAAATGTTGGAAATTTTCTGACATATATATATATTTACCAACCCCTCCGCACGAGCAGGATGTGACACAGGGTCAATTTCTTAAGCGGAGTTCAACAGAGTTTTCCTTATACTAGACCGGTTACCTAACCAAGGTTAAAGAGCCCATTCTGCCCTACTATTTATCCATAACTGGAGGGAGAGTAGGATTCATACCTTTCCCAAGGGTATTAGCGCTAAGTGAAATGCAATTACCACATCCAGGATTTGAAATTGGGGCGACGAGTCCATTTCCCATGACTTTAACCATTACATCACGCGCTTTCTTATCACCCTTTTTTATCATATATGAGCAAGAAACCGTTGGATGAGCGTCTTATTCTGCTGAGCATGACATTAAACTCTGATGGGGAAGTTCCAATTCTGGAGCTTGGAAATGTAGAGTACCCTTTCATCACCATTACTCCCATGACCACTCTGACCCGGAGCCGTAGTACCTTTCAGGGGTCTCATTTATGTGTTAAATAGAAGAAAATGAGTTCTAATGTGTTTAAAAATTGAGTTTATAAAAAACATTGAGTATGGAAATGTTGGAAATTTTCTGACATATAGTGTGTGCTCTAAACCCCCACCTTGATTTATAGACTATCCAAGGTCACGTGAGTTATTCTTGCAACCAATCACTAGCAATACTCCGGGTCTGATAGAATACTTAAACCCTCCACATTGGTCATAATTACAACTGCACTTTTTGAGGACAGACATAGGATTGCCGGATCTTTACCACTACTCAGGAAGGACTTATACGATTACCAGAGTAACCAAAGGATTCATTATCGAAGGACTGTATACCAGTAAATGAGAACACTTTAATAACCAAAGATTCATTATCGAGGGACTCTTTATCAAGGGTCCGATTCCACTGGATAAGCGCTTCTGCTTTAATGCCAAAGAATGGTCCTTAAAAACTTAACACCCATCAAGAGTGAATAATAAGCATAAGATATTCAGCATAAAATGACCCAATGGGTTGACATGCCGTAAAAACCAACCAACCAGCCAACCAACCAACCAAATGCCACATTAATGTTTAGATCTGTTCAAGTATCAAATCCTTCAAGTGCACGTACAAAGGACCATGATCAAGCAAATTTTGAACATTTTGCTGCAAACTTATTCAAAGTTATCTAAATATAAGATAGGCTAGATCACCGGAAGCTGAAAGCTGGAAATTCTTTGTGTTGGTGATGCTGGTCAAATCCAATATTATCAAACAACTGGCTTTTCAACTAGCAGACATGCCGATGATCTCCCACAAAGAGAGAGGTGAAACAGTCGGTTTAGAGCAAGAAAAGACTGAGCAAACCACAGATACCGATTTTTTCCGGGTCAATCAAAATTACCTCAAAGATATGTGACCTCACGTATACAAAATTCCCCAAGAGGAACACATGGAGCAAATCGAACAAGGTATTGACCTCAGGTCGACGTGAGGGATTCTAAATATAATTGAACAGGTGCACAGCGTATCATCTGTTACATTTAATTAATATCAAAGGATAGACATGAAACAAATCAATACCATACAACATAATCCCCAATAATGCTAACACGTTGTTAAAACCAATTACTAAAAAGTATAAATATAAATACACGATATGTATAACTTCCTAACCGTTAGGCATGACATAACCCCAGACGGGTTGATATGCCGTTAAAATCAATAAACAAGCAACAAATGATAATTCAGTTTTGAAGTAGTCAGTTCAGATTATGTGTAAATTTAAAACTCCTACTCTTAGCGAAACGGTTATCACCTGAGGAAAATAGAACCGACAACAAGTTCAAATTTTGGACGAGGCTCTTTGAATTTCCCTTCACGTTAATAACCTTGTGGAAAATGGATCCATTTATTCTCCCTCCAGCTATATGTAAATAGTAGAGCACACGAGGTTCTTTAGGTTGGTTGCTTGGATTTGATGGCATGTCAAACATTAATGGGTTATTTTATGCCCAAGACGTTTTATTTTATTCAATTTTTACCAAACTCATTTTTTGGACAGGTGCACAGCGTAACATCTGTACATTTTATTAATATAAAACGATAATGCAGTTTTTTATGTAGTGCGTTCATATGATGTGTAAATATACATCTTCTACTCTAGTGCAAAGGATTATTATTAGTCACTTGAAAACGTATAATTGCTTGAGATACTTAAAGCCATCTAATTGTGAGAAAATTATTAGTAATAAATTGGAATACTTGAAACTATTTAACTGTGTACAAAAAATGATTATTAATAGATAGGAATAGTTGCTTGAAACCATATAACTGTGTGTAAATCATTAATACTAACAAAAAATACCCTCCGGGCAGTGTAAGAATTTTTTTTTTTTAAAGATACTGTGTAATGCAGGGAGTTAAAAATTCAATGTTAGAGTGTTTGTATCATAAATAAGTAAAATCATCAAATTTATTAAAGGAGTAAAAAAAAGATAAAGCAATTTGAAATGAAAACTTACTTCTGTCCCCCTCAAATAAAATGTTGCATGCATTTATTTATTATTAATTAAATAATCATTTTGAATATTTTACACACATAAATTTTATACAAAACAGTAGGTATTTATCTATTTGTAAACTTTTTAGTTAACTTCTTATTACTGAAAAACGGGCGGAGGAAAATAGAACCGACTAGTTCAAATTTTGGCCGATTCTGTTTGAAATTCCCCTATGGAACGCTAGGGGCTGAGCAGTCTATGATATGTAACACTCCACTTTGGCCCTTACTTAGGCTACACGAAAGATCGGAGACACTCCCACTAATCAATCCAAGCGTTACTCCTGGGAAAAATGGATCCATTCATTCTCCCCTCAGCTATATCTAAATAGTAGAGCACACGAGGTTCTTTAGGCTAGTTGTTTGGGTTTTACGGCATGTCAAAGATTAATGGGTTATTTTATACCGAAGACGTTTTATTTTATTTGTTCTTGATGAGTATTCAATTTATATTAAACTCAATTTATAAACTCCTTTTTTTATTTAACCCATGTACTACCACTCCGGGTCAGAGTGAACCAGGGAGTAATGGCGATGTGGGGGTAGTCCGCCTTCCCTAGAGCTCCAAAATTTGAACTCCACCATTAGAAGCTATTAATGAGTATTTTGGCCTTGGTTAAACAAGTCGTCTAAGAAAAGGAAAACTCTGAAATCAAAGCAGCTTTATGTTGCATAATTCATGGATAGCCCATGAATTATGTAAGTAGTGTAGTATAAATTTTTAATCAGATTTGGTTAGATAATTCAAATCGGGGGAAGTTAAGTGGAAAATTACCGTTAGCATGATTTGTTACAATCTTATGGACGCTTGTCCAGTGGAATTGGATTATTGGTAATCCTCTGATAATGAATCCTTTGGTTCTTCTTGTAAAGAGTCCTGAGTAAATCCCCTCATGAATATTATGGAGTGTGTATCAGCATGTTTAGTGTGGTATCTAGCCTATTTATGGGTTGATTGGCTGGCTTAGTCCAGATGAATAGAAGCTCCTTGCAAACCATTGTTAGTGAGTTCGATTCTCATTGGGCGCCCTTGCTTGTACCACGTCTAAGCTCTGACAATCACGTAGTGTAATGGTTAGCAAGCTAGCTTCGTTACCAGTTAGTTTTTTTCATTGGCCCATCTATGGCCTTGTGCCTAACTAAGTATATCCAAAATAATTCCAACATGTGAACAATGAGGTGATATCCACTAGCCAGTAGATGTTAAATGCGTTGTGTACCAGTTGCGATTGCGAGTTGCGAGAGTCTTCACATTAGGCTGCGCGATTAAGGCCACTGTTTTGCAGCTTTTTTAAAAGCTACAACGAACAAACAACGACAAGCTCGCTAAAGAGAACAAACAGAACCTGAACAACATGGCGGCCGAACAAGAACAAAAGAAAGAACAGCAAATCTAGAACAAATCGAATATCTCAATCTAAACATTAAAATCTATATACAATGTAAAAGGTATATTAAAATAGCCCAACAGCAGAACCCACTAGAGTAAGAATAGCCAACAGCAGAAACCAACTTAGAGAAGAATCCAAAAGCAGAAACCACTAAAGTAAGAATAGCCCAAAAGCAGAACCCAGTAGAGTAAGAATAGTCCAACAGCAGAACCCACTAGAGTAAAAATATTCAACAGCAGAACCCAATAGAGTAAGAATAGCCCAGCAGCAGAGCCCACTAGAGTTAGAATAGCACAAAAGCAGAGCCCATTAGAGTAAGAATAGCACAAAAGCATAGGCCACTAGTCAGAATAGCCCAACAGCAGAGCCCACTAGAGTAAAAATAGCCCAGCAGCAGAGCCCACTAGAGTAAGAATAGCCCACCAGCCGGCCCACTAGAGTTAGAATAGCACAAAAGCAGAGCCCACTAGAGTAAGAATAGCACAAAAAGCAGAGCCAATGAGCTTAAGAATCAGCCCTGAAGAATATGGCAGCAGACGAGTAAAAACAAATCATCCAGCCACACCTCTCTCTCTCTCTCTCTCTCTCTCTCTCTCTCTCTCTCTCTCTCTCTCTTCTCCTCTCTCTCTCTCTCTCTCTCGTTTATATACCCGACGTAACGGGTATATAAGATGTGGTCGGTTTAAAAATTGACCATGTGTCAGAACCTGCTCGTGGTAGAGGTGTTGGGTAAATACATACACACATTTGATTATTTTTCAAATATATTCTTTTCTATCTTTCTTTTTCTTTCTTTTTCTTTTGTATTCGCCTAATCGATTCAATAGAGTTCACATGTCGAGAGGTGTCAGCCGGTTGTCCTGATGGGATTGGATAAAGACGCAGAGGCGTGTCTATTTTAATTTTTGTGTCCTTTGATAAAGAGACGTATTGTGATCAGTGACCAACGCCCCAGGGCGTGGTGGACATAGTGGTGAAGAACCTCCTGCTGAGAGCGATGACCAAAATCGATTAAACTCTATGGATGTGTGTGTAGACTGTGGGATCCGTCGCCATACCGGAAATGAGATTGTCTACTTCGTTGTTGATGTACTGAGAGAACTTCCGGCCCTTTTCAGACGCACTATTTCCAATTTGAATATAGCTCTATGACCAGGTAAATGGCTTCCATGGAACGTCTCTCAACACATATATCTACACACTAGGGGGCGCGTTTAGCATAATGGTTATCGTGGGAGGAAATGGAATCGGGAACCCGAGTTCAAATACTTGACGAGGTTGTTTGCATTTCCTTTCGCGCTAATGCTATTGGGAAAGACAGGAATTCATTTCTTCTAATCCAGGGATCACCAAACTTTTTTCACGGTGGGCCGGGTACTTGAAAAAAATAACGAGTGCGGGCCAGATAATTGAGCAAATAACGAACCCGAGCTACATTATTATTATGTTCAATACTTGTTAGCCAGAACGAAAGCATTGAGAAAAGGATGTAAAACACAATTTATTTTTCCATGTTATATTCATGGATGAGTAGCATAAGATGCACATAAACAAATTTAACCAAAAAATTTATTTTCAAAACATTATCAACAAAGCAATATTAGCAGTAAGTTTTAGTGAGATTTGTGAAATTGAAGTTTGCCTTTCAAGATATCGTCAATGTTTGGTTTGGAATTACTGCATCCAATCAATGGAATTACTTTCAAATGTTTATCAGTCAATTTCGTTCGATGGGTTGATTCCGTAGTAAAGTCCATGGAGATTTAATAAGCTTAACATGATATTTAAATTTAAATGGTATCAGAACGTTTTCGTAAGCTCCGTACGTTTTAACAAAAAAATTCAAGTACCGGCGACGGCTCTGATAAAATGCCTTCGCGGCCCTGATCCGGCCCGCGGGTCGTAGTTTGGTGACCCCTGTTCTAAATAGTTGTTGGGAAATAGTTGTGCAGACTGCGATCTTTAGCTTTGGTAAGGCAAACAGTCTGGTAGAAGAAAATTGAATTCAAAACAGCTTTGAGTGTTTTCTTCCATGTATGTAGAAAAATGACCTTGTGCACCATTCTGCTACCGTGTTTTCATGAAAATAAGACCTACTCGCAAAATAAGGCCTAGTGTGATTTTTCAGGATGATTTTAATACAAGCCCTCCCCTTGAAACAAGCCCTAGTTGAGAGCGGCAGACAGACTAAAGAAATAAGCATTCTTCACAATTACATCATTGAAAATGACATAAACAGTTGACATCCCCCGAAAATAAACCATTGTGTTATATTTCGGAGTGAAAACTAATATAAGAAAATGATATTAAGAAAACTTATTTTCGGAGAAATACGGTAGTTGCGAAGAATTTAGGAAAATTCACACTCACACACACTGCTAGTAGCGGAGGGTATAGGTAAATAAACAGACACTATAGTTACTAATGAACATACACACTCACACATTATATTTTAATAATTTTAACTTAGTATATTTGGGAGAGTCCCGTTGCGTAATTGCTAGTGTGCTGGACTGTGACACGGTTGTAAGCGAATTTGAACTCATATCGTGCTATTACGTTCACTTTCGGAAGCATAACCTTTGATGCAAATATAACATAGGAAGGACGTCCTACCCACTGGATCGGATGGATCAGATGGATCAGATTATACAATTTGATGCTTATGCACCACCACATGTCTCTTAAAACCAGAAGCCGACTTACAAAATTTGTTACAGATTGCACAAGACACATTGTTTGTTCCTGGGGTGTGCATGAATTGTCCCTGATGATATTTCATAGGATTGACATATCTAGCCTTAGAAAGCAGAATCCAACCACATGTTTAACATTTCCGATCCTCTGTGTTATCACCAATATGATTGGTGTATCCCTTTCGAAGTTGACGCTTGAGGTTTTCATGCTCAATTCTTAGATAGATAGATAGAGAGATAGATACATACATACATACATACATATGAACAGATTGTGGCGTTAGTTTCGTATTTGCCTGGGGAGTTGTCTGCCCGTTTAGTTCGCTGGTTCCCGCTAGGGGCCTCTGATATTTAAGCGGCTGGTTTGAACGTCTCTCTCTCTTTTTCCTGTTGCTCGACCTACGAGACACCACTATGGGTTAGACTCTGGTCTACCCCCTTCTTGTTGGGGCTTTGGGCCCCCCTTACATTACCGTAAGTGATTCACACAGCATGGACTATTCCTAGTCTCATGTCTGTGGCTTTTATGTTTATCTTTTTACCATTCATGAATGTGTCATTATCTCTACTTTTGTATGTATGTTTATGTACACCTCTATGTATTATGTACCCTGTTTAATTCTTGTGTTGTGTATATAAAATGTTTTGTCTATCAACCCTCGTCGGAGTTTTATCTGCAAGTAGTATCACCTTAAGCCTTACAACTGGTGATACCCCGACGTGATGGAAACGTTTTGTGAAGGCTTTGTTTTGAATTTGGAACTTTAATCCTTACAAGATTAAGATACATTGATATTAGATTGTTTTGTTTTACGGCATATGAACCCTTTTTGGTTAATTTCATACCAAGTCAAGTCATTTTGATAATTAAAGGATTTGATTGCTTAATGTACCTGCTGTTTATTAAGAGTCACCCAGTTGATTAATGAATAGGCTCATTACTGCTTAACTTCTGTTATCTAGCGAGAACTGGTGCTTTTAGCGTGACTTGACCGTAATTATAGAGAGAAATATCAGAAGTTTTATTTTATACAAACCATTCGAGTAAGACGAACAAGACACGCTGGACACTGCTGGAGAAGCAAGGATGAACACATAAGTAACATTCTTCTATGGAAGTCAACACATGGGCCATCCCGCAAAGATGTGCATTGAACAGCTCTATGCGGATACTTGATGCTGCGCAGAGGACCTCTGGAGGGCAATGAGTGATAAGGATATCAGTGCTATTAGCGTGATATGATGATGACATAAGAATAGATTAATATATATATATATATATATATATATATATATGTGTGGGTGTGTGTGTGTGTTTGTGTGTGTGTGTGTGTGTGTGTGTGAATAGGTAGATACATAAAAACAAATCAATATAGATAGATAAAAAAACAACTGAAAGACCACCTACCTAATATCACAGATAGATATACGTAGATACATAGATACACACAAACATACATACATACGTACATACAAAGATGATCATAGGCTGGTCTAAACTGACATTCAATCAGACAGATAAATGTGGATAACATGGGATATATGAATAGATTGAGATGACTAAACCAATTGACCGATTGATATTGCACGTACGTACTTGTTTACATGTTCTCAGTAAGAAAATTTAATGTCGACATATGCTTCCAATCTGGTTAGAAATAACGGCATTTACCAGTATATTATATATATATATATATATATTATAATATATATATATATATATATATATATAATGAATGTAAAGTAAATCCGACAATATGGTTGAAAAAGATTGGAAAAATAAAATGTTTATATTACGCTGACAGATATCTGTTTCGACCTTTCTTTTTATCAATATAGTTGCTCTTGAAGAAGACCGTTTTTATAAAGGTCGAAACAGATATCTGTCAGCATACTATGAACATTGTTTTTTTCTTATCTCTTTTCAATCATATATATAATTATATATATATATATATATATATATATATATATATATTGTGTGTGTGTGTGGTGTGTGTGTGTGTGTGTGTGTGTGTGTGTGTGTGTGTGTGATCCAAGAAAAATGCATATCATCGTCCTTGAAGCAAAGGGCAAAATAGAGATAATATTTTTCGATTCTATTTTAAGTCTTCTGACCAAGGTAGCAGTGCTCTCGTATTTCTGAAACGGAACACCTGCAGTCATATGTCTCTCTGGAGAGGTCTTATCTCAGATTTCTTGACTAAACTTAGAAATAACGTCGACGAATCGTCATCGAAGAGGAAGAGAGGAAGTAGTGACCAAATCATAAAGAGGTCGAAAATATGGCACAAGCATCGGGACTGACACGGACAGAAGACACAACATGATTAGGGCGGACATTCAATATTTATTGCTATCTTATTCCGGGGCCACGTAGGACTGGAATCAATGACTGTGTCGTCATTTATACGAACGTTGACACTTGGTGCAACTGATAGATGCAGATTTGACTATTGGTATCTTGGAGATCGTCACTGAAATAGCTGCATACGGGGTCTGTCCAGAAAAGTGTCTGCCATTTTGATTTATTTGTTTGTTTTGTTTTACGGCATATCAACATCAGTGGGTCATTTAATGCCAATAAAGTTTTGAAATAAATCAATTCTTAATGGATAATACAATTTTTTTTAGAAATACATTTTTCTATTTAACCCATAGATGGGACCCTAACAGGTACTACCACTCCGGGTCAGAGTGGACCAGGGAGAAATGGTGATGAAGGGGTGCTCCACATTCCCCAAAACTCCAAAACTGAACCTCACCATCAGATAGAGTTTAACGTCATTCCCAGGACATATAGACCCGCAGCCACCGCCTTCTAGCACCCATATGATAAAAAGGGGTTGGGGCTTGCCATAAGGGCAATAGGGTTGAGAAAATCATATAGGTGCTAGGGCTTGACGTGACCAGCCGATTGATCGGAGGGGGCCTCTCCGACCGCCCGTCTAGCCAAAGATAGGGCCAAAGTGGCTGCCATTTTGAATGTCTAACAAAAACCAGTTATGCGGCCTTAGTACGTATTAGCAGGCAGTGGGGACTTTACAGCGTAATTTTTTTTCTCAACCCTTTCACGTGTAGGATGTGACACAAAGTCACATATATGGGTCATCCAGCAAGGGCCGAACTTCCTATTCAGTAGTAGTGGATCTGCGGGACTAGCCTGCTAAGTATTGCACCACAATGGGACGCTCTTTTTACGCAAACAGTTAACCTTATCCAGCGAGGATCGAAATGTTTATTCAGTAGTAATGGATCTGCGAGACTAGCTTGCTAAGTATTGCACCACAATGAAACGCTCTTTTTACGCAACCTGTTAACCATATCCAGCGAGGATCGAAATGTTTATTCAGTAGTAATAGATCTGCGAGACTAGCTTGCTAAATATTGCACCACAAGGGAACGTTCTATTTACTCAATCCGTTTGGTACCGGTGGGATGTGACTCAAGTTTGCAAATATGGTACATCCAGCGAGAATATATATATATATATATATATATTATATATTATATATATATATATATATATTCTTGGTGGGGTACCAAGTTTCTTGGTATAAGGGTGATTCTAAGCTGGTCCTTTTCTCTAACAGTATGTTGCTGCAGAATTAAGGTACCATATGAGAGCTCAATGTTTAATTTTGATAAACAGAGCCAATTAATTTGTGAATGAAAAGGCCTTAGAAATCTTACTAGGTCAAGACTAAGGAGTACAACACATATGGGGAAATAGATAAGGAATTTTGATTGAAAATAAACACGAGGCTAAAGCACACATAGGCTCCATCTCAACAAGAGGAAGAAGTCGGCATGTCATCAAAAACACCACCAACCAAAAGAATATTGAAGGGAAGGAATACACGGGAAGGAATACACGATATCGCCCCTGGAGGCGGGGAGTAATGTATAAATGTAAACTGAATTTGGCTATTTGCCAGTTTGAATAAAGAGGTGATCTGACAAAACTCGATGGGCCTCAGATACCCACAAGTGGAAATGGTCCATAATCACGATACCCCCGGTATTTAAGGCCTTTTTATTTACAAATATATATATATATATATATCCAATCAATCAGACCAAGCACCCAACGCTTTTTATCATATATGTGCTAGAAAGCAGTAGTTGAGGGTCTTAGTGTCCCTGATAAGACATTAAATTGCATCTAGCTTAATTTTGGAGCTCTGGAGAGTGTGAAGTACCTCTCATCACCATTACTCCTAGGTACACCCTAAACAGAAGTGGAAGTAGGGTTCTATCTACGGGTTAAAAATTGTGTTTCAGAAAGAATTGAATGCCAATCAAGGATAAATAAAACAGCGTCTTCGGCTTACAATTATCCTCTAAAAGTTGACATGCCGTGAAATCAACCAACCAATCTATGTCAACTACACATTACAAGTGGCCATCATATCCCACCAGGCATATCTAGCAACTAGTCATACCAATGTAATACCAATCGTTATTCTCTTGTTATAAAGAGGTTTATAAATACAAACTTTTAAATTCAACCTCTGTGAAATCCTATGCTTTTATTTAACGTGTCAAAATATTATTCACCCCAGTGGTCTATATGGATCAATTTTAGAAGATATGCTATAGATAGATAAACATATAGAAGCAATGCTCGATATAGATATAATCAAATAGCAATGAACTAGCTGAATACATAGAAAGTGACATTGATAGATAAATAAATGGATAGATAGATAGATAGATAGATAGATACGCGCAGTACTCGACAGATACACTATACCAACAGAAGAGTCTGAATGCATAGAAAGTATATATATATATATATATATATATATATATATATATATATATATATATATAGAGAGAGAGAGAGAGAGAGAGAAATCTACAGATTGTGATTGATAGATAGATGGCTACATACGTGCATACATACATACATATATAGGAGCAAGACACGACAGATACACAATTATGTACCAACAAAACTAGCTGAATGTATAGAAAATGATTTATATATATATATATATATATATATATATATATGTGTGTGTGTGTGTGTGTGTGTGTGTGTGTGGAGAGAGAGAGTGTGTGTTTTGTGTGGTGTGTGAGAGAGAGAGAGAGAGTGAGAGAGAGAAATGAACTGATTATGATAGATAGATACGAGCAAGACTCGAAAGATATAATATTACATATACCAACGGGACCGGATGAATGTACAGAAAGGAATTAAAAGAGAGAGAGAGGGGGGGGGCAGAAAGAAATGAGCAGACCGACAGATAGATAGATAGATAGATAGATAGATGCAGTGCTGCCGATAATGTTGTAAGTAATCTATACAAAACAAAAATGAAACACGCCACTAATTGTTCAATTTCCTAAGGATTTATACGAATTTCATAATTCTTTATAATGATGTAAAAATAGACTCCTTTGATTCTGTCCGCTGAATGGATAACTATTCGTCTTCTCTGCCATGATCGCTGCGTGTCATTTGTATCTAAATATGCGGCCTCCGCTGTCTTTGCAATTGACACAATAGGCAGTCAAAAATGGCTGCATTTGTTTCAATTGTATTGAGAGCTCGGCGCACGCGTGCAACGAATGAATGTAATGGCGGCTAATCGCTGGCGGATTGAATAAAAAACACGTAAAAATACAAAGCGGAATTTCTCATCTTCTTGTGTGGCTTCCCGTCTAGACGTAAAACACTCGGAAATACTGACCGGAAACGAATGTGTCGTGTTTTTACATGACGTCGTTTCAATTGAACAGTAGGAATCAGCGTTTTGGAGTTGTCTTTTTTTATTTTTATTTTAAGGAGAGCGGAGTCTTTTTTTGCGTCTTAATCAGAAGATATTTAAAGAGTAACAAAACATAAACGAGCTTTTACCACAGTTTCCTCTGTCTTGTCTTTAGCAATTTTCGTCAAGGACTGAATAAATTCTTTAGGCTTTTCAATTTATTTTCGTCATCTTCGATCAAGAATTACATTTCCAGTAAAGAAAAAAAAGGTTTAAAAAAAAAACCAAAAAAAGCAGCAATTTCTGCGCTTAGCAAATTGAATGCCCACCGTCGCGTTATCGTTAAAAGGCTGGTCTACTAAACAATTCCGCTTGCGTACTAATTTTAATCCCCGCAAGTTGTCCCGTTATTAGTAAATCCTGACAACCAGAAATATAACCTATCTTTTGGCGGGAACCATTCAATTCTATACAAGGTGTGTGGTGTAATGGTTAGAGTCGTTGAAAATGGACTCGTCACTTGTGTCACATTTTGTTCGTGCGGAGGTGTTAGTAGATATACGAGTTCAGATAGAAGAAAAAGTGTATCCAAATGCTGATTTTCCAAGCTGGTAGACGCTGTTCATTTGCAAGATGATTGATTGATTGTTTTAACTGCGTATCAATCTGTTAAGAGTTATTTAATACTTAGAAGTTAGGGAATTGCGTTCATTGATCGTTCATATTTACATATTTGCGTAGTTTACATTTTTCACACATTTATGTGATATCAAGTATTTCTATATAATAGTTAGCTCAGTCGGTAAAGCGTTCGGCTAGAAACCACAAGGTTCCTAGTTCGATACCGGTCCACGCCAACTCAGCGTATGAGTAGCACAGGGATCTGTGCGGTAAAGTAAGGAGCTGACGGTAGGTGTGGCACTCCACCTCAGATACCAAAAACAATCTCCTTGGTCTAGCGCAAGTGAACAGGGGATAGACTCTCTCACTGATTAACTGATACCGACTTTAGGCCGCCCCGACGACTTTACTTACTTTTTATATATCTAATAATAATAATAATCCTTAGTCAAACTAAATAACTATTCTTAATAGAAATAATTCACAGTTGTAAAGTATCAAGTATTCCTATCTAATATTAATAACTTTCAAACAGTTGAATTGTACCCATAAACGGTACCATAATAGGTATTATCACTTCGTATCAGAGGGGACTTAGGCGTAATGGGTACTCCATACCCCCAAATATCCAGAGCAGGAGCCTCATCATCAGATTCAGTTAAGTGTCATACCCAGAACATCCACTTCTTGTGAGGGTCTTACCCCTCGTCAGAGGATATTGTCAGAGTATTCTAAGCTTTGCCAACAATGTGTTTGGTTGATCAGTATCGTTTCTGGCAGAGATTTGGCGATCCGTTTGTATCTCAAAATCCCAAAGTATTCTAGCCGATCTTAACAATGCTGTTGCCTGGATGGTCTCAGTTCTTCCTCTGAATTCCAATTCCTCTGACCTAATATCTAAACTCTTGTGGACCGGCCCAAGAGCATCAACTACAATTATTATTATCATTATGATTTACTCCTTTTGAGTTTTCGCATCAGTGTTAGCTGATGGTCTTTCACTGGAGTCTGAGTGACAGCAAGTCTCCTCAGGTCTCCAGGACTCTTCTGAGTATTCTGGCAGATTGCAGCAGTGCAGTGTCCTGAATGGTGTCAATCCTTCCTTTGATATCCAAACTTTCCAAACCCTTTTCCAATCCTTTAGGGACTGTTCCAAGTGCACCAACTACAATTGGTATCACTTTCACTTTCATATTCCATAACTTATTATTATTATTATTATTATTATTATTATTTCCACTCCTTTTTAATTTTTCACAGGGAGGCTGAGTGACAATAAGTCTCCTCAGGTCTCCAGAACTCTTCTGAGTATTTTAGCCGATTGGGGCAATGCAGTTATCTGGATGGTTTCAATTCTTCCTCTGATTTCCAGATCCTCCAGACTTTTTTCCAAATTTATTGGGACCGTTCCAAGTGCACCAACTACAGTTGGTATTATTATTATTATTATTATTATTATTATTATTATTATTATTGTTGTTGTTGTTTACTTGAAACTATATAATTTATTGCAAAAAGACTGGTTTTTGGCATTGAATAACCGAACAAGTGTAGACATGCCTCATAACGAACTATGTAATACAATATATAAAGTAGTTCTCCGAATGTAATGTCTATTTTATATTCAGAGAAACAGACAAACCGAGAATGAAATATTTTTTTAACAGAGCAGGCTTTTAGCTACAAAATAATATTTTCCTCATAGTCATGACCATTGACTATGCATTTTAATCTGCTATCATCAACAGCTAGTAACAATCTAATCATTGCCGGCGTCGAATTTTTTTAACAGCGGCGATGACAGCTATGTTGTTAGGAAAACGTCTGCCTCGCCCATCTTTCAAGGGCCTAATTCACCCGCATCAGTTGAATTCCTCGAACAACCGCAAGGAGGCTGGATAAGTTGTTGGCATAGCAACAAGTAATGGTGTAGGTGGATACGTTTGTTGTATCTTCAAGGATTCACCTACTCGCCTTCAGGCGAGCAAAGCTTTTGTACCTTTAGCACAATGCAAAGGCCGTTTCTCTATAGACCATAACAAAAGAACATTATTTAACAAATAGGTAAAGTGAGTTATAAAGAATCCTAAACGTAATATATATTCTACATGTGTTTGAAAATGACAAATATGTATTCTCTTCGTATTTTCTTCTTATCTATCTTTTTCTTATTGGGTAGCCCAAGAGTGGGAAATAATCATCAATATATATATATATATATATATATATATATATATATATATATATATATATATATATGGGAGAATATGTGCTTAATTGAAGTCGAACCTAATTTTGAAAATTAATTAATTAATAATTAATTAATTAGGCGGGCATACCTATTAAATGTAAGGCTAAAAATCGAGAAAAATGCTTAGCCTTACATTTGAATAGGTATGCCCGCCTAATTAATTAATTATTAATTAATTAATTTTCATATTTAGGCTCGACTTCAATTAAGCACATATTTTCCCAAAATTGTCGGCTAAAAAAAAACATATCAAAACACATCGTTTGTGTATTTAAATCTCATATATATATATATATATATATATATATATATATATTTGTAAAGAAAAAGGCTTTAAATACCGGGGATATAGCGATTATGGTCCATATCCACCCGTGGGTATCTGAGACCCACCGAGTTTCTTCAGATCACTTTATTCAAACTGGCAAATAATCAAATTCAGCTTCAGTTTGAATAAAGTGATCTGAAGAAACTCGGTAGGTCCCAGATACCCACGGGTGGATATGGACCATAATCGCTATATCCCCGGTATTTAAGGCCTTTTTCCTTACAAACTACTTTGCTCTGTTTATTAAAATTAAATATTGAGCTCTCAAACGTGACCTGAGTTCTGTAGCAACATACTGTTGGAGAAAAGGACCAGCTTAGAATCATCCTAATACCAAGAAACTTGGTACCCCACCAAAGTATATATATATATATATATATATATATATATATATATATATATATATATATATAAATGGACTCTCCCGTCGATTTTCGACGTATGAGGGTTCATACACACAATGAACATCCACACAGGGATTTGTTTATAGTGGTGAAGGCTTGTGTTGGACCATCCATACTTTTTGGCACAGTCGATAGGAATGAATTGGTGCATCAAGGGTTGGCACAAACCCAATCAACGACCGAACACATGACATTCAGAAAAATTTCAGAAAAATTGAAGGAGATGGGTGACAATTTCCCTTTTTTCTGGATGATGACATGGAATTACCCTACCGAAAAAGTATGAAAACGTTTTACTTTATTTTCAAAATTTCAGTTCAGTTTTTTGTCAATTAAAATTATGAGGAAGTTAGTAGAGAGGGATTATTTTTTGATATTACATTTAAAAAATATCAGTCATCCCCACACCTTAGCTTCACAACCCTTTAGGTATTAAGGTAATTTAAAAAATCAGGTACATTTAAATTTGGTCAAATTTTCCCTTTCTTAGAAATCTTTAAAAATTATTAAATTATTTTTTAAAATTCTCCCGCACTATTTCTTTAATAAATTAGCTTTGCAAACTCTAATCACAATTATCTACCCATAGCTCAATGGTTGACCCAACGGGTTATTTTTTCTAGTATACAAGGTGTGTCAAAAAGTATCGAGATTTTTTGTACTTTTTGACACACCTTGTATTCTGAAAAAATAATGTTCCATTCATTTTTTTTCAGAATACAAGCTGTGTCAAAAAAGTACCAATTTATAGCTGTATTTACCAAGATAGAAATGAAGAATGAATGGAACGTTATTTACTTTTCATAATACAATATGTGTCAAAACGTACAAAAAAATGTCGATACTTTTTTTACACACCTATATATATATATATATATATATATATATATATATATATATGATGGAAAAGGTGACTTACCGGTGAATATGGTCACGATGGTTAGATGGTGCAGAATTCAGGAAGGTAAGTCAGCGATATAACAAATACAAAGTGCTCAATACATTAGTAGTGCAAATCTATTACAATATAGGTACAAGTGATAACCTACTCGTGTTTCACTATAAGGATACTCAGGGTTAAATCCACTGAATTAATCAAGAAACTGATTAATTGCAGTCGACTACACGTGTAGTCGACAACACGGTGAAATTCGAGTAGGTTATCACTTGTACCTATATTGTAATATATATA
>CM042146.1:95079797-95097297 GCA_023376005.1 Doryteuthis pealeii | reverse complement strand
ATAGTTAGGGAGCTGATTAGACCATGCTCAATGCAGTGAGTGATATTTAGTAAATGAAGTAAACTTGGTATTAATACGGCATCTTCAGGTAAACAAGAAGAATGTTCTTGTGATTACCCCGTGTAATGAAGCAATAGACATTTACTAAATATATATATATATATATATATATATATATATATATATATATATATATACACTAAAGCCCAAACGAAATATATATACTATAAATAGACATATATATGTATACACACACACACACACACACACACATATATATATATATATATATATGTTCGCGGCCCTCGGTTATGTGTCGCTTCGGCCACTGCACCGGTATTGTAATTAATGGCTTGATCCCAGGGGACATACACTGCAGCTAACACCCGCCCCATTTAAAAGGGCAGGGCTGTGTTTATTGCCCACTGCCTGAGCCCATCCCCCACCCTTGGGGAATGCCTAGGGGATCCACGCATTTTTATGCATGCCATGCCATGAATGAGCTTTGGTTCGCGCGTGGTCCCAGATTAATAGGACATTGTGTCAGACCCACATAAGTGGATTGTGTGGTAAATACCATATACATATATATATATATGCACGGATACTGGATGCTGTGCATAAGCGAGAATGAGTGATATATATATATATATATATATATATATATATATATATTTTGCTTGAAGGCAACTACAATGCGAATATCGCATAAATTCGATAATTATAGAAGATAATAATAATGACATATATATATATATATATATATATCACTCATTCTCTCTTATGCACAGCATCCAGTATTCGTGCAGAGTTGATCTATGTAGGTTTATTGCTGGCCGACCCACATTGGCGTGTCAATATTTACGTGACGATAGGAAAACGTCACTTGTGAGCTCGTTCTTGTTTCTCAACCAATCTCTAGCATGTTTTGTTCTCTTACTCGGATGTTTTGTTTTTTCTTGTTTATTTTTATCGGTGGTAAGTGGCCGTACACATTTTAATGGTGCTGTTTTCAGGATTTGTTTAAGATAGAACGCAGCATCTTCGTTCATTTATCATTTAGATTTTCTCTACTGATATTGCTACAGCCTGGAAGAATTTTCGCTTTATCTTATCAGAGACCGAATAAAGATACTTCCATTTGAAATATTTAGACGTATCGTGGTATAATTTGTAGCATGCTAATCTCGCAGAAACATTACTAATAAATAGCCAGTTATATCCTCGTTTAGGAGATACTAAAATACTTAATACTTAATACTATAAATACTTACTTAATATTTATATATTTAATTATTTTAATATTAAATAACTTATTAAGTAAATATTTTAAAGTAAATATTGTTGATTAAGTAAATATCTTTAATATTATTACTTTAATGTTTATAAATACTTACTTAATACTTTGTTTAATATAAATAATATATGGATGCACCATACGTGCGACCTTATGCTAAATCCTACACCAGGCACGATGTGTAATGATTACCGTCTTAGAAAATAGATACTGCGAAACGAGTTCCAATACTGGACGAGACTGTTTGCGGGTACTGTAAGCAACTTGTCTTTTGGTTATCAATGACCTGATTTGATACTAAATGGCCGAAAAAAGTATTGATATACCGTAAAACAAAACATTGATGTACCGTAATACAAATATATATGTGTAACGATTACCGTCTTAGAAAATAGATACTGCGAAACGAGTTCCAATACTGGACGAGACTGTTTGCATTTCCCATAGTAATAATACACTTGGGAAAGGTATGCATCCAACTGTTCTCCATCCAGCTATGAGTAAGTAGTAGTACAGACTGGGCTCTTTATTTATCTGTAAAACTCTGAATTCAAATATGTTAAAATCCGCTTAAGAAATTAACCTTGTGTCACATAATACCCGTGCAGACGCATTGGTAAATGTGTGTTTCACATCCTACCCCTGGACAACGGGTTGGTTAAATACCTACAATAGAAATATTTTTTTAAATCACCTGTGATTTCGAATAAATCTGACAGGCATGGTGAACATGGTGAACATTAGAGGACTTCGTCTTGTCTTGTGCAGCATTCACTCGAGGTGGATTTGTTATATACCGTCACTGAACCCTACAAGAAACACGGAACACACATATATATCTATCAATAATGGAGATTCGCTTCCGGTTTTTGTCTGTAACAAAAATGACGTCACTGCTTACGTCACATTACCCAAACACGTCATAACATAGAATAAATACACTCAAAATTTGAACATGCAACATTAGACAGTCCTCATTGTTTTTTAAAACAAGTTTTAATTAATACATGACTGGTATTATATATCTATATATAGTTTGTTTTATTTTAATACATATTTAAAGTTTACATTTCAAATTGTTTTATTTTTTAATCCTTTAATGAATTTGAGGATTTTACTTACTTAGGGTACAAACTCGCTGACATTGAATTTTTTACTCCCACCCCTCAGGCAATATGTTTCAAATCTATTTCTACATCGCCCGCAGGTTGTTTTTTTTTATTTTGTACTAGTATATATAAATATAAAGTTATATTTTTATTTTTCGATTGTGTGTAGACTGAGAGTCTTCGGCAGAGAATGCACATCCACAGGAGCCTTCGGGAGTTCTGATTGCGTGCGATCTCAATCTTGATCTGCCCAACACGGATTCAAAGTTTTTTTTTAAATAATTCTTTAATTTAGCAGGGTCACGCTTTTTTAATCGTGACACCTATGCAATTTTCCTATAGACATACCTCCTCGCCCACACAGTTTGTTTTTATTGGTTATGGGTTACACCTACATATTTCTGTGTCCACGCATTGTCAATTTAAACCTGTTTTCTGGGTGTCGAAGGTCGGTTCAATACTTTTAAGGCAATATCATGTTTTTGTTTTCAGGTCCATTTTGGCACCCACGCATTTCCGACACCCACGCGTGAGTCCTCTGCACCTGACCACCTGCAAACTTGTCCACCAGGCAATATATTAACATCCATTTAATTCAACTGAGAAAGCCAAAGATGATGTTACATGGGAATAGGAAGTAGCAAGCGGTTCGCAAAATCCCACATGACAGACATTCTTGTTTACCGCAGATTATCAAAAGTAACCGCCAGTTACCGATTCAGACGTATTTGGAAATTTTCGCCAGATCCCCTTTGTCCAGTTTGGTTGATTGGTTAGGTTTTACGGCATGTCAACCCCTTGGGTTATTTTATGTCGAATACTTCTATTGGTAATTAGTTTGGTTTGGGTGGTTTTACGGCATATCAACCTCAGTGGGTCATTTAATGCCGATAAAGTTTTGAAATAAATCAATTCTTAATGAATAATACCATTTTTTTTATAAATACATTTTTCTATTTAACCCATAGATGGGACCCTAACAAATACTACCACTCCGAGTCTGAGTGGACCAGTGAGCAATGGTGATGAAGGGGTACTCCACATTCCCCAAACCTCCAAAACTGGAATCTCACCATCAGATAGAGTAACATCATTCCCAGGACTGTAGACCCTCAGCCACCGCCTTCTAGCACCCATATGATAAAAAGGTTTGGGGCTTGCTATAAGAGCAATAGGGTTGAGAAAAGCATATAGGTGCTACGGCTTAACGTGACCAGCCGATTGATCGGAGGGGGCCTCTCCGACCGCCCGTCTAGCCTAAGTAAGGTTCTAAGTCGAGTGTTGCACGTCATGGACTGCTCATCCACCAAGACTCTCTCCTTAAGCATAACGGGTTGCCACCCACGGCCAGCAGGTGGCCCCATTTGGGGGAATCTGGCCCCTCTGCTTGGCTAGTTTTGGGAAATCTTTGAAATTGTATCATAAAGGTCTTCACATAACATATTAACATATATATTATTATTTATATTTTTTGCTTGAAGGCAGTTACAATGCGTATATCGTATAAAATTCGATAATTAATGAAAATAATCATGACAAGCGAACTCGGCAAATATCGCCACCTACGTAGAACATCGCACAGCAGCTGTTCCAACTTTATTAAGTCTCATCAGCGATGTATACTTACGATTCCCCTCCGACAGAAATCGAAATATTAATAATTAACATATGTTTTTATCATAATGTATTTTTATGTTTTTAATAATTTTCCATTGTATCGGCATCCTTTTGGCTGGTAGCATTCTTCTTTTGTCTTTTCATGTGATTATATTTACCTTTATACTTTCCAATTCCTTCTTTTTTTAAAAAAAAATCTGTCCTACGTCTTGGAGAATGTACTTTTTAAAATCTGCCGAGATTTTTTTGGTCTTTTTTTTCTAGCATGATAAGAAGATTAAACATACAAAAAGTCTTTTCTAAGGAAATAATATTTGTTTGCTTATTTTCTTTTTTTATGCCTCCCTTTTATGTAAGAATACCATCAAAAGTAGCAGTATACCATGTGTACTTGGGTATATATGAGATGATAAAAATGATTTTAAATCAAACAATATCGTCTGGCTTTTTTATATGTTGACAATTATAACGTGGAGAAGCTGAGACGATATATACACTGGGCAACAAAATTGTTGTTGAATTAGATCTGACGCTTATTTTGGCTAACTTTTGGACTCCGAATCAAAAAATTACCCCACTTTTTCTCTATTACATTAACTTTTTTAATAACAGGACTTGTCTTAATCACCAGGTTTTAATTTAAAATGTGTAAAATAGACTAGCTTCACAAATGCGCTGATGTTTGCTGTTTGACTGAGAATCAACCTAATCACCAGATCTGAAAAATTCTCATTCTTTTTCAATAGAATAATTAACGTAATCAGTTGACCACTCCTATTACTTACAGACAAACAATACAATTGTGCATATTTGGAGAGTAAGCTGTAGAGAAAAATCTTGATGTGATAGAAGAAAACAGAGTGTAGTTTTGAAATCAGCATGCCAAATGAAAATTCAAACAAAGAAATTATTTCAAAAATTGTTCTCCCGTAGAAATTATTTCAAAAATTGTTCTACAGTGGAACCGCGGATCTCGAACGACTCTGAACTCGAACAATTCAGAGTTGGAACAAAAATTTTTGGGTAATAAAGGCCTCAGTTGTCTAGCAAATATTTGAAATTCGAAAACACGCGTCGAAAATTTGTTAGACAAATTCGCTTTCAACTATTTCGTATGGTAAATATTGTTTCAATTGTCAAACCAATCGGTTCTCGAACAAATCGTTTCCAGAATGCATTTTTGAACGAACTATGTTCGAAAACCGGGTTTCCACTATTTTTTTTTTTTTTTTTTTTTTTTGGGGGGGGGTATGTGCTTAATTGAAGTCATACCTAATTTGAAATTAATTAGTTGTAATTAAATGAATTAGGCCTGCATATCGGTTTAAATGTAGGGCGTAAGCAAATCGAGAAAAAGTCAATGTCTATATGTAGATTTCAGCCTATTAGGCCTCATCAGCAGAGTTATACTCTGGGTAGAGGCCTAATAGGCTGAAATGTACATACAGAAATTGACTTTTTCTCGATTTGTTTACGCCTTACATTTAATCCGATATGCACACCTAATTCATTTAATTATAACTAATTAATTTCAAATTACGTATGACTTCATTTAAGCACATAATCTTCAAAAAAAAATTGTCGGCTATCGCCATCTCAAACAGATTGTTTGTCCACTTCATATATATATATATATATATATATATATATATATATATATATATATATATATATTGTCATCCACAGACGCCGTATTTCGACGTATCACGTCTCCTCAGTGAGACTAGACTTAGCAAGCTACCTCGGACCGGGTTAGAAAGCCGACTGATTTCAGTCCAGCGTCTTAACCACTTGGCCATCAGACCCCAGTAGGGAAGGGGTAGATTTTAACTGATAAATACATAGATAGGTATGTGTTACAGCCGCTGGAGAGATCAAATCCGGTTTATAGGAGAGCCTTGCCATTTAACCTTAATTTGCGAACTACAATTAAATTTACCCCAGAGAGCTCGACCAAAAAAGTTGGGAGCATATAGAAATATATTTGTGTGTGTGTATGTGTGTGTGTGAGAGAGAGAGAGAGAGAGAGAGAGAGAGAGAGAGTAAGAGAGAGTGTGTGTGTGTATTTGTGTTTGTGTTTCTGTGTGCGTATTATGTAAGTATATAAAGTTTTGAAGTTGTGAATTTGCAATATCGAACGGGGTTATTGTGGTCTGCTTATTTGTTCTAGTTTAGTAGGAATAAATATCTGAACTCATGTTGTGTGCCGAATCGATAAACCGTCGTCATTTTCGGTGGTATTAACCAGTTTCTTGTTTTCATAGGCCATAGCTCTTCTTGTGGAGACGAGAGTTATTGGTGAGGCGTGTCGAATGTCTATAAATAAATAGACAGTCTGATCAATAAATCATTATATATATATATATATATATATATATATATATATATATATATATATATATATATATATGTTTTTGTTGTTATTTTGATAGCTGTGTCTTGTTCGCTGAAAAAGTCCTCAGAAGGTCTCTACCAATGTTACAGTTACACCCGCCCAATAAGAAAATAAATCAGTAGACTAAAACAATAGTGCAGATTCATCATTTTCTTATAATGATCACTTTCTTGTATGGGAAGGACAATTCGAATACAATGTATAGAAAACTATAACAAATCAGGTGTACTCTTTGCGTCAACTAAGACACTTATTTTTATCAAAATAGGAAGCAATAATGGGACAAAAATTTTCGTCTAAAAAAGAAGGAAAATAGTCGGGCAGTCAGTCGATAGATGCGTCTGTGTGTTCATGTAAGCAGTATAACTTTATTTCCCAGATGCATTATTAGTAATATATATATATATATATATATATATATATATATATATGTGTGTGTGTGTGTGTGTGTGTGTGTGTAGAAAGTTTTGTAGAAAAAACAACAAGACTTTAAAAGTTTTGCTGACAGAAATCTGTTTCGACATTAAAAAGATGTCTTTATCAAAGCAACATTGTAAACGGAAAAACGAAATAAATAAATCATTAATCACGAGGCACAGAACGCTCTCTGTTTGGTTTGATTTTATGGTCATCTAACCACCCCACTTTTATTATTTCCGTTTGCTACTTTCTCTACTCAAATCTCTCTCCAAGAAAGACTACTCCCCTACCCTATCAGGTATTTCTTTCCATTCATTTTTCTACCTACCTCCCTCAACTCTCTTCCCATCTGATTTCCTTCTCATCTTCCCCAAAGATTTCCCGTATAACCAATCAAATATTTCCTCGCCACAAAACTTACCCCTCTATAAAACACTAGATCCTGATAATTGAATAAAAGCTAAAGACGCCGAGTTCAAAACTCCAGCAAAATATACTACACATTTTTGTCTGAGTTTGTTCTTTCATTCCTCATATTTTACCTCATATATATATATATTATATATATATATATATATATATATATATATATATATATAGCGTGGTCGGCGATTAAAATACAAACATACGATTAAAGATCAAATAGTCGAAAACCAGACCGATATGAGTTTCTTGTAGTTAACAAATCTTCAGGTTAATTTAACTCCAAGAAACTCTAATTGATTTGGTTTTCTACCGTTTGGTTTTCTACACACACATACACACACACAAACACACACACACACACACACACACACATATATATATATATATATATATATATATATATATATATATAACGTAATCATCGATTACAATCTAGGAAGCGTAAAAAAATGTCAAAATCTAAATAATGAATAAATAAGGTTTTATATATATATAGTCTCGCAAATTTCTTATTTTCTGTGATAAATTTATTTTTCCTCAAACTAACGAAAGCCCTGATGAAGATCTATTGAACCAGATCGAAACACCGCAGCGTAGGCGAAATAAAAATTACTCGTTTTATAAACTTGTTTGTTTTTTGGTGTTTTTTGTTACAATTTTTCACAATATTACATACTGTCGGATTCACTTCCACCTTTTCTTCATATATATATGTGTGTGTGTCTGTGTGTCTGTTTATGAGGAAAGAAAGTTTAGACAATTCGCATTGGCAATTTACTTTGCACTAAAAATTGTGTTTGAAACCTTCCTTGAAGAAGGCCTGAAGAGTTACAATCACCCAGTACACGCCATTTTTGATGGTGTTGTTTCTGTCAGAAGTCAGCGTTAAAGCGCTTAGGAAAATTGCGTTCCTTGTTCCTTCACCTTAAATTCTTTACCTTTTTTATTTGTTTATTCATTTATTTATCTATCTATTTATTTATTGTTTATTATTATTATTATTATTATTATTATTATTATTATTATTATTATTATTATTATTATTTGTTTATTTATTTTTGTTTCCTTGTCATTCTCTCTCTTTTTTTTTTTTATTTTATTTTTCTTCTCTCATGTTTTCTGACGAATACCTAATGCATGCAAGTTGAGTGCTGAAGAATTATCAGTTCAGACGCTGCCTCGTAATAATCAGATTAGACGACCTCAGCATTAGTCGAAGAAAACAGCAGCAGGAATAGTAATGACGCCACAAGTGAAACACGCTGCTCGAACTTAAAATATAGGCCCGTTCATTTCCTATCATTTGTCTGTTTGTTTTCGGTTGTCGCCTGAGGAGAGTTAGTAGCATAAATGAGCGCAATACCCCCCTAGACCGAATTAACGACAAACAGTGTACAAGGAGTTTAGAGCACAGTATGCTTTTTTTGATTTCTCGACCCTTTCGTATTAGATGTATGCAGTGAAAAATTCCTCAAGTGTTGTTAATAAAGTGTTTACACTCATTACAACTTTTAAAAATGTTACATCAGTATTCACTCTTTACCCCCCCTGTCATCTGGAGCATTAGAATGTATCGACTGCACCTCTGCAGAGGGATAAGACCCCCCCATGGCGCCACCTGTTGGTCGTTGGTGGCGACCCGTGATGCTTGAGGTATAAAACCCAGGTGGTTGAGCAGTCCATGACTTGCAATACTCCACTTTGGTCCTTACTTAGGCAAGATGGGCGCTCGTAGAGGCCCCCTCCGATCATTCGGCTGGTCACGTCAAGACCTAGCAACTATATGATTGCCCTAATCCTATTGCCCTTATGGCAAGCCCCAACCCCTTTTATCATATGGGTGCTAGAAGGTGGTGGCTGAGCGTCTACATGTCCTGGGAATGACGTTAAACTCTATCTGATGGTGAGGTTCCAGTTTTGGACGTTTGGGGAATGTGGGGTACCCCTTTATCACCATTGCTCCCTGGTCCAGTACCTGTTAGGGTCCCATCTATGGGTTAAATAGAAAAATGTATTTATAAAAAAATTGTATTATCAATTAAGAATTGATTTATTTCAAAACTTTATTGGCATTAAATGACCCACTGAGGTTTATATTCTGTAAACCAAACCAAACCAAAGCACTCTTTACCAATAGATATACCAACCTGTTGGTAGTGGCTGTAGAATACACTAGCTGCTCCTCTGCAGAGGGTAAAATTTACCCAATAAGGCCACCTGTTGGGTGTGAATGGCTTACGGATGGAATCCTGGTTACTGATTAGTTATTGGCATACAGTACTCCACTTTGGCCTTTACTTAATGTTAGAAAAAAGAGCTCTGAGAAAACCACCAAGTCTTGTGTTCGTTACTGAAAACTAACAACAGACGCAAGGATAGAAATGACCCAAAAATAGTTCTAGACCATAAACGAACACAGAGAAACCAGCTACAACAGCAGTCCAGAACCAATATACAGAAGTGTTACATAATTCATAGGTAGTTTATGAATTATGTAAGTAATGTAGTTAGATAAATTTTCAATCAATTCGTTAGATTCAAAATAACTGGGGTTGAATGGAAAATTATCCTAACCGTTATGATTATGATTGATTTGAGGGGATATTTCGCTTCACTCTTCCGGAAACGCACCAGTAGAGGCGTGAAACAGATGTTTTAGTTTAGTTGCGGCCAGAAATATAGAGTGAGCAGACGTGAAAGTCTGTCCCACCGAGATGTCACTTCTCAATCCGCGCGGTTTTTGTGGTTGGGATTGTTCAATAAAAGTTAAAAGTAAAACAGCAAAGTCTTGTTAATTTATTAAAACAAAATATGATCAACCCAACCAGAAAGAAGAAGTCAACCCAAAAGCAGACCCACAAGAGAAGCTGGCGGCCTACAAAGTATACAGAAAACAAGTCAGAGCCCATCATCATCATCATCATCATCATCATCTCTCTCTCTCTCTCTCTCTCTCTCTCTCTCTCTCTCCATTATATACCCGATGCTAAGGGGTATATAATAGAAGTAGTAGAAAAGAAGAGACAACATACCCAGTGAGACGTTAGATTACCATCTGCATAGAACAGGGAACACCAAACGTTTGTCACGCTGGGCCGGATAATTAAACAAATAACGAGCGCGAGCCACATTATTATTGTGTTCAATACTTGCTAGCCAGAACGAAAGCACTGAGAAAAAAGATGTAAAACAAAATTTAACTTTCCATGTTATATTCATGGATAAGTGGCGTAAGATACACAAAAACAAGTTTAACCAACATGTTTATTTTCAAAACTTCACCAAACATTGGTAGAAAGGTTTAGTGAGATTTGTGAAACTGAAGTTTGCCTTTCAAGATATCGCCAATGTTTGGTGTGGAATTGCTACATCCAATCAAGGGAATTGCTTTCAAATGTTTATCAGTCAATTTCGTTCGATGGGTTGATTCCGTAGTCAAGTCCATGAGGATTTAGTAAGCTTAAGATGATATTTAAATTTAAATGGTAACAGAACGTCTCGCGTTCTGTACGTTTTAACAAACAAATTTAAGTACTGTCGACGGGCCTGATAAAATGCCTTGGCGGGCCGGCTCCGGCTCGCAGGCCGTAATTTGGTGACCGCTGACATAGAAGACGATATCATCAAAATAGAAAAGGCCTATAGGAGATAAGTATGCCTATGACTATTACATCATATCATATAATTTTCTTTCTAATATTACATATTCGGTATATAATCGGCGAGAGAGTGATACATAGTAGAGACGATTGAGGAGGATGATAAATTTGCTTCTTATTTGTACTTGTTCCTGGCATCTTCTCTGGGCTGTTTTCTCTGGGCTGATTCTATTTTTTGTTTGGGCTGGGAATTTCTTATTTTAATGAATTAACAAGACATTGTTGTTTTTCTTTTAGGATTTATTGAAACAGTCCCAGCTCCAGACCCAAAAACCGCGCGGATTGAGATGCGACATCTCGGAAGAACTTCTTCTTTCCATGAACAACTAATTGCAACTAACTAAAAGTAAAACTTCTGTCTCACGCTTCTACTGGTGTGTTTTTAGAGGGTCAAGTGGAATGTCACCACAAGTCAATCATCAGCCGTACTTATTGAAAAGTTGATATGAAATATTAAAGAAAAATCGCCATATTTTTCCTGGTCGTAGTTTTATCATTTTAGCCATAACTAATCTGGAAAAAAACAACAAATACTTTGGCTTGCTTTTTAACTTGTATCATTCATCTTTTATTCTTCCTTTTTATTACTCTTGTAATTTTTTTATTTTATTTCAGCCTATGCTATAGGACTATCTATTGTTCAGTCTTGGAAATTATTTCTTAAAAGAGCTAATATTAACCGGGTCATCTTCGTTTAAACTGCTTGTGTATTTTTCTTTTTCTTGTGCTTTTTAAAGGATATTTCTTCTTCGGGCATCTATACACCTTTGGCCTTGAAGAGTCGTTGGCCACGGCCAAATCTGTGATTCTAAAAATATCAGGTTTATTGTTAGGCTTTCCATTAGAGTGAAAACGCGGCAAAAAAAAAAGACTCGCGTTTAGTAATGTCAGCTCTGCCGACAGATTTATGGGATTTTTTTTTTTGTTTCCGCGGACAATTCGCTTTCTTTTCCCGGCTTCTTTCCCACCGGCCAAAGAAGACGACTGATAATCAAATAATCCTTTATGAAGGATGAAGAACAGCAAAGTGAAAATAAATGTTAGCGAAAGGGGAAAGAGAGAAAAAAAAATCTTTCTTTTTGAAGATGCCGGGATTGAATTATATCACATTAATCCTCATAATGGATTCCAAGAAATTGTTTTATCTATGGATTTTACAAGTACGAGTATGTAGCGACATCACTTCCTTTTGTAAGTCAATATTTACGTTTGTCTGTCATAGACAGATTACAGATCCGTCGGTGGGGCTTTAGAATCCACCGATTCCATCTCTGCAGAGGGGTAATATCCCCACTCCAAAATTGGGCCAGCTGTTGGTTGTGGGTGGCAATACATGATGCTTAAGGACGGAATCCTGGTGGATAAGCAATCCATGACACTCCACTTAGACCTTTTCTTAGACTAGACAGGCGGTCGGAAAGGCCCACTCCGATCAATCGGCTGGTCATCTCAAGCCCTAGCACCTATAGGATTGTTACAACTTTATTGCCCTTATGGCAAGCCCCAACTTTTTTATCATATGGGTGCTAGAAGGTGGTGGCTGAGGGTTTTCATGTCCTGTGAATGACGTTAAATTCTATCTGATGGTGAAGTTCCAGTTTTGGAGGTTTGGGGAAACCATTGCTCTCAGGTCCACTCTAACCCGGATTGGTAGTATCTGTTAGGGTCCCATCTATGGGTTAAATAGAAAAACAGGAGTTTATAAAAAATTGAGTATCCATTAAGAATTAATTAATTTTAAACCTTTGTCGGCATTGAATGATCCACGGAGTTTGAAATGCCCTAAAAGAAAACAAACCAAACCAACCAGACAGCTTATAGCTCCGTCGGCGGGGCTTAGACTACGCCTACGGCATAAATAATAAATTTATCTATAAATCAGTTCATATTTACATAAATAAGATCATATTTACATTTTTGCGCAGTTATTCCAGAACTCCTTGCACGCGTTTATCTATCTATCTATACATATATAAAAGGCAGTTGCGTGTGTGTGTATGTCCGAGGAAACTTTGAAAATAAAACAATTAACAACAAAGTAAATATATATACACATTAAATATCACCAGGACTTAGTTTTTGAGCAAAAATAATGATGATTTGATTTATATTCAAATATATTTAAGAAATAAAAAAAATACATAGAAATAGCATTGAAATTCTACTTAAAAATGTACAGTATTTGTGAATCTCAAAAGTAAACAAATCAAAACACCAGGTATTTTCCCCTCTACCCAGGTGACACTGGGTAGCCACTTCTAGTGTAATATAAAGTATTTCTACCTAACAGGTACTACCACTTCGGGTTACAGTTGATCAGAAAATAATGTTAATTAAAAGGTAGTCTACACACCCTAGATATTTAGAACTGAAGTGTTGCCATCAGATGCAATGTAGTGTTACGCACAGGACCCTCTTATTGGAGGGTGCGGTCTTACCCCTCTTCAGGGGTAATAGTCAGCATATTATAAGCCCTATTGACAGGGTGGAATTTCTTTTCAGAAAAATATTGGCATTATTATGTTATATAATTCATAGGCAGCTTATGAATTGTGTACGTACTGCAGTCAGATATTTCGAATCGGGGTTCATTAGATTCAGAATAAATGGAGGGTCCGGTGGAAAGTTACCTCGGCGGTTACTAAGGGATAATAAACTTTTTACTTGATCCCTTGCAAAACGCACCATTAGAGGCGTGGAAGATTAGTTTAACTTTTAGTTAGGTGAGACTAGTTACTGGCAGACAGCAGACGTAGTGTCAGCTCTCGAGAGGTCACACTAACCACTGCGGTTGAATGTGGGCTGGGGTTTTTTTTAACCCAAAGTAAAACAGCAAATCTTGTTTTATTAAAACCAGAAATGACCAGCCCGAAGAAATGAGCCCGAGAAAACAGCCCTGAAGAATATAGCAGCCGAGTTAACAAGTAAGAGCCCTTCATCACCCTCTCTCTCTCTCTCTCTCTCTCTCTCTCTCTCTCGCTCTCATTATATACCCGAAGTTTTACAAGGGGTATATAACAATTAGATTTTACGTTCGACGATCGAACCTGTGGAATGCAAATTCGACTCGTAAGTGCTAAGTTTTCCCACAGTTAGTTACGGGGGCATTGATTAAGTAGTGTGTTGAAAGTTTTATTGGGTGGGCGGATTTTAAGTGACAAGGAGTCTTCGTGGCTAATTATCGGTAATGATGGGTTTGATTTGTTGGTCCGATCAATGAATGTGCCGTTACTGAATCGGGTGGGGTGGGGGTGGGGGTTGAAAACCATTAACTGTTGAACTGTTAAGAGGCGTGAATAAATTATAAATAAAGATAAAACACTGTTTTTATTTTTAGATTAATATATGCATAATTTGCAAGCTTTCCGAATTGACAAGGCTGATAATGTGTGTAACAGCTTTTCGATGCTAAAAAGCTGGGCGAGGCTAATAGAATTTCACAAACCGCTAATACTCCTGGAAAAAAGATTGGATTCATACCATTCCTAAGGATATTAATGCTATGTGGAAAAGAAACAGCTTTGTCCCGGATTTGAACTCTCTTACAAGGATAACCATTACACTACAAATGTCTCCATATTATAGGTAACTAATTGGTCTAAGAGATGAAAAACATGCCCGGTTCAACGAGTACATTTCGTTTCAACAAGTACATTTCCTACAACTCTAACTATTACACCAGGCGCCTCCAGTATATATATATATATATATATATATATATATATTAATTAACATAAAGGTACACGGTAATAACCTACTCGAGTTTCACCATAAGGATCTTCAGGGTTAAATCCATTAAATAAATTAAATAGATAAATTCAGGTTAAATCCATTAAATAAATTTGCTCTGCTAACGTATTGAGCACTTTATATTTGTTATATCGCTGCCTTATCATTGTGAAACTTGAATCAACTAACCACTGTGACCATTTTCACCGGTAAGTCACTTTTTTTCCACAAATACCATATATATATATATATATATATATATATATATATATATATGGTATTTGTGGAAAAAGGTGACTTACCGGTGAAACAGGTCACAATGGTTAGTTGATGCAAGATTCACAATGATAAGGCAGCGATATAACAAATATAAAGTGCTCAATACGTTGGTAGAGCAAATTTGTAATGAGTACCATTATCATAATAAACTGGAGTAGGTTATTACCGTGTACCATTATCATAATATATATATAATATATATATATATATATATATATATATATATATATATATATATTGGAGATCTTATCTTTTTGCGTCTGGGGTGGGACACCGGACCTACCATCAGTTCCCCACATTACCACACAGATCCAAGTTTTGCTACTCATGCTCAGAGATGGCGATGGCCGGTATGGACCTCGGATTTTTTTTAGGTTCTTATGCAGATGATCTATTGACTGAGCTAAACTGTCCCCAATTGTTTACTATTTTATAAATAATAGTTTTATTTGGCGTAGTAAACGTGGAAAGTTAAATGTTTTTAATATAAGCGTATCTGAAGCTCACTCGTACATTAAATTTTATCTCACAACACAAAGTAAAAAGCAGTAGTGTTAGTACCTATTAGGTCCTATCTAGGAGTTAGACAGAAAAAAATGAGGTTTAAAAATATTTTTTTTTAAATTCAGTTTAAGAAAATGTCTAAGGTTTAGAAAAATTGAATTCCAATCCAGAATGAATAAAACAAAACGTCTTCTGCATAATATAACCCAACAATGATTGACATGCCGTAAAATCCAACCAACCAACAAAGCAGAAAATTGACCGTGTGACAGCTCGTAATTTGGAAAACTCGGAAGTCGAGCACTTGTAAGTCAAAGTACCACAGTATATCTCAGTCGGTAGAGCATCCACCTAGGTATCACAATGTTTCTAGTTCGATACTGACCCTCGCTAACTCAGCGTATGAGAAGCACAGGGTCAGTGCGGTAAAGTGGAGAGCTGATGGTAGGTGTGGTGCTCCACCTCAGACAATAAAATAAACTCCCTCGCTTATGGCTAATACCGACATTAGACCTCTCGTCGACTTTACTTTTTACTCTTTATTATTTTCTTATTATAATGGAGATTGTGTGTTTGTATGTCTGTCTGTAACAGAAACTTTATCACGACTTAAATCACAATTCCCTTTGTTATTTCCGTCACATTCTCCATTATTCTATTTCTATTTAAACCTCAATTATTAATAAAATTGCTTTACATTATTAATACTATTGGCCATATCGACATTCTAATAACATGCAATTGTATTTATGTATACAACAAAATAGCAGTTTCCAGTGTGAACGAGAAGGCTAATTTGCGTATTTATATTTAAAATTTGATTTTGAAAAGTATGGACTTAGTATTATTGATTTCTAATTGTTTGGTTTTATCTTAATGAATACGTGCAAAAATCTCGGGGATAAATCTAAAAAGAAATCCATTAACAAGAGGAAATAACTGTAATTTTATTCTTTACTTCCTATTCTAATTAAATAGTTAAATTAGGAAGACTTAGTAAGGATGGACTGGAGTTTCAGTTATTCTATTTTTCGATTATACTCCACTCTGTGTCAAATCTTTTTATCTGCATTCTTATTTAGTTTCATTAGCCTTTCTAATTTAATATAATATTTCATTACATTAACATTTAAATTTGCTAGTTTTAATATTAATTTTAAATTGTTTCTAATATTTTAGAATTCTAAAACTATGGAATATGTTTTTTCAATACACCCGTATACACATTAAGTAAAGGGTGATTTTATAAATCCAAGAGTAAATCGGTCACGAGTGCTTTGATTTAAAAAAGAAAATCAACAATACAACGGAGAAAAAGTATTAAATAGAATAGCAATAATAACGTGAGTTCGTCATCAAAAGCTATCTGAAAAATGGCCGTGTCTATCCTACTTCTAAGATAACTTCATAGAGACTTTTTAATACATCCGTCTGTCTTTTATACATAAACAGATTTATATACTGTCTGCTGTAGACTTCGAACTTGCGTCTGATATCCTTTTTTTATCTATTGGCGTACAAAATTCCATTTTATCTTTTCAATTCTGGACAGACTTGCAAAGTCACCGGAGTCAAAGTGGCGACGGATAAGTCGTCCAAACGTGTGACACAGCCATTTAGATATTATGCTTAATGGACATCCATTGACCCGACAGAAGCTTGATAATACGTCGTCGAGTTTGCCTAACGAAGTCCATTATTCCTGCTGGAATAATGTAACAAGGTTCAAGATGGAGACTCCGATAAAAGAAAAATCGGAAAGGGAGATCTTTTTAAGAAGGGATGGACGCTGTCAAAGAATTAAGATTATTCGTTTTTCGTATCGATATTTGGTACATTGAAAGAAACAAAATTGATGAAATGTAGATCAATCATTAGACAACATCGCTGTATATATATATATATATATATATATATATATATATATATATATATATAAGGTGGTTGTACACAAACAAAAACACGCACACACTCACACAACATAGACACTCACACAACATAGACACACACACACACACACATATATATATATATATATATATATATACATGAGTACTTATACATA